>CAUJNA010000101.1:136840-269340 GCA_963377175.1 Effrenium voratum
GCTGTCTAGAGGGACAGGATGTTGTCGCGCGCGCGGCGGGGGGTGTGCGAAATCGTGGCAGGCGCAGCACTTTGGCGATGCCGTTGCGAATTTGTGGCAGGCGCAGCACTTTGGCGATGCCGTTGCCGAAGTCGTGGCAGGCGCAGCATTCTGTGCATCTGGGTGTGTGTTTGTGTGGCAGGGGTCGCATTCGGCAGCTGTCTAGAGGGACAGGATGTTGTCGCGCGCGCGGCGGGGGGCGTGCGAAATCGTGGCAGGCGCAGCACTTTGGCGATGCCGATGCGAAATCGTGGCAGGCGCAGCACTTTGGCGATGCCGTTGCCGAAGTCGTGGCAGGCGCAGCATTCTGTGCATCTGGGTGTGTGTTTGTGTGGCAGGGGTCGCATTCGGCAGCTGTCTAGAGGGACAGGATGTTGTCGCGCGCGCGGCGGGGGGCGTGCGCAATCGTGGCAGGCGCAGCACTTTGGCGATGCCGTTGCGAAATCGTGGCAGGCGCAGCACTTTGGCGATGCCGTTGCCGAAGTCGTGGCATGCGCAGCATTCTGTGCATCTGGGTGTGTGTTTGTGTGGCAGGGGTCGCATTCGGCAGCTGTCTAGAGGGACAGGATGTTGTCTCGCGCGCGGCGGGGGGCGTGCGAAATCGTGGCAGGCGCAGCACTTTGGCGATGCCGTTGCGAAATCGTGGCAGGCGCAGCACTTTGGCGATGCCGTTGCCGAAGTCGTGGCAGGCGCAGCATTCTGTGCATCTGGGTGTGTGTTTGTGTGGCAGGGGTCGCATTCGGCAGCTGTCTAGAGGGACAGGATGTTGTCGCGCGCGCGGCGGGGGGTGTGCGAAATCGTGGCAGGCGCAGCACTTTGGCGATGCTGTTGCGAAATCGTGGCAGGCGCAGCACTTTGGCGATGCCGTTGCCGAAGTCGTGGCAGGCGCAGCATTCTGTGCATCTGGGTGTGTGTTTGTGTGGCAGGGGTCGCATTCGGCAGCTGTCTAGAGGGACAGGATGTTGTCGCGCGCGCGGCGGGGGGCGTGCGAAATCGTGGCAGGCGCAGCACTTTGGCGATGCCGTTGCGAAATCGTGGCAGGCGCAGCACTTTGGCGATGCCGTTGCCGAAGTCGTGGCAGGCGCAGCATTCTGTGCATCTGGGTGTGTGTTTGTGTGGCAGGGGTCGCATTCGGCAGCTGTCTAGAGGGACAGGATGTTGTCGCGCGCGCGGCGGGGGGTGTGCGAAATCGTGGCAGGCGCAGCACTTTGGCGATGCCGTTGCGAAATCGTGGCAGGCGCAGCACTTTGGCGATGCCGTTGCCGAAGTCGTGGCAGGCGCAGCATTCTGTGCATCTGGGTGTGTGTTTGTGTGGCAGGGGTCGCATTCGGCAGCTGTCTAGAGGGACAGGATGTTGTCGCGCGCGCGGCGGGGGGCGTGCGAAATCGTGGCAGGCGCAGCACTTTGGCGATGCCGTTGCGAAATCGTGGCAGGCGCAGCACTTTGGCGATGCCGTTGCCGAAGTCGTGGCAGGCGCAGCATTCTGTGCATCTGGGTGTGTGTTTGTGTGGCAGGGGTCGCATTCGGCAGCTGTCTAGAGGGACAGGATGTTGTCGCGCGCGCGGCGGGGGGCGTGCGAAATCGTGGCAGGCGCAGCACTTTGGCGATGCCGTTGCGAAATCGTGGCAGGCGCAGCACTTTGGCGATGCCGTTGCCGAAGTCGTGGCAGGCGCAGCATTCTGTGCATCTGGGTGTGTGTTTGTGTGGCAGGGGTCGCATTCGGCAGCTGTCTAGAGGGACAGGATGTTGTCGCGCGCGCGGCGGGGGGTGTGCGAAATCGTGGCAGGCGCAGCACTTTGGCGATGCCGTTGCGAAATCGTGGCAGGCGCAGCACTTTGGCGACGCCGTTGCCGAAGTCGTGGCAGGCGCTGCATTCTGTGCATCTGGGTGCTCTGTAATCGCATCCATACAAGGGGCGCACGGTACATGTGTGTGGACATTTGGGAAAAACATAGCATGAGGGGTTATCCGGTCCTTTAATTTTTGCTTGTCACACGCCCAGGCCCTCTACTATGTCCACCGCAAGGACTGGGCCTACTGGCAGAAGGGCAAGTCCGCCAAGAAATCCTGGACTGGCGACAAGCAGGGCATGGTCAAGTGCATCGTGGCCTCAAGGAAGGAAAAGTCTGAGGCCATGAAAGAGGCCAAAAAGGCTTTGGCCGCAGTGCACAAGACCCATGGCAAGCGCGTCCGGAAGTCCAAGAACAAGGGCTTGAAGAGGAAGGTGTTCTGGGCTCGGAGGGCGACATGCGGGGCTGCAACTTCAGCCAGGCCACCCTCTTCGCCCAAGCCCCCCACTTCTACAAGCCAATCTGGGACCCAGTACGCTGTGGCTTTGAAGGCAGCGTGCCAAAATTAGCTGCTCTGTGTTGCATTTTTTTACGCTGGATTTCTATTTTTATTTTTAGCTTGTGGTTCAGTCGAAGCTTTTTTTTTGCCTTTTGCCAGGCTCGCGCCCGTGTACATTCTGGAGGAGGCGCTGGAGGAGGCCAGCCGCAGGGTGGTGCAAGCATCCCTGCTGCCTTTAGGGGCCCAGGGAATCCAGGGTTGCGGTCGGGGCTAATGTATCCTCCCGGTTTCTGGCCTATGGCCAAAGCTGGTGGGACTGTGCCAAACGCTAGTCCCATCATCAATGTGAATGTCACCAATATCAATATTGGCGCTCTTGGGCCAGAGCAGCAGCAACTGGCACAGCAGATTGCTGCCATGATTGCTGGCGGCGTCCCGCAGATGGGGCTTCCAGGCCCACCTGCCCAGCCTGCTCAGCCTATCCAGCCTGCTCAGCCTGTCCCGAAGCCAGCGTTTTCTCCGGCGCCTCCTTTCCCCCAGATGCCCCCCACGGCGGCTATGCCGCCTGATGGGGTGGACAAGCAGGAGGATGGAAAGGATAACCAGTAAGGTTAAGATGTTGTTGCTTGTGTTTTTGGGAATGTTGCACTTAGAATGTGTTGGATATCATTTTTGCACGTAGCCAGTGTTTAGGGATCTGTACCTTGCTGGTGTCAGGCTGGAGCCAGGGCAGTACAGTATGACAAGGTGGGAAAAATGTCAGCTTGGTCATTCTTGAGGGTTTTGCAGTTGAAGGCGTTTGCCCAACCCTGGTCTCCTTGAGGTTCCAATTGGTTGCACTTGGTGCAGGAAGGGGGGAAGGACACAGAGTGAAGAGAGTTTGCATTTGGAGCTGGCCTTGCACCACGCAATGCGCTGATTTTCATTGCCGGGTGTGTCAGCACATCTTGTTTGGATGGCATCTGTGCTTCCCAGGCACCAGTCGGCTAGTTCAGGAGTTCAGGTTTGAAGGCGAGGTCCACGCATTGTTACCTTCAGGAGGCATCAAGAGGCCTCCTTTTCATATACACGCATTGTTACCTTCAGGAGGCATCAAGGGGCCTCCTTTTCACATAAATGCTTCTTGTTTGATCTACATGATGCCCTTGTTGCTCATTTGGGAGCCACTGGCTTTTGCAGCCATCGGGCAGCCAAGGTGCTTTTGAAGAAGAAACGCGGGATACCTAGCCATGAGATTGCAGTTGTCCATGCAGATCATATATGACCACCTGGGAAGCTTTTGGGGTACAAGGGAGAAGTTTTAAACTTGATTGAGGTTGAGATATCTTATTTTTGGTGACTGGAGTTTGCCATTGACCATGCTTGCTTGAGCAGACCCGTGTGCCTTAGGTACTTTTCCAGTGGTTGAAAGTCAAATTGTTCATGAGGATGGTGCCCCTTCATTTTTCTGAAGGAAACCCATGTCCACAGACGTGGGGATGAGGATTGCCAGGTCTGAGCTCAAAAATGCATTTTTTGCACCAACAATTTTTTTCATTCACACAGGCTTGTTTTGGTTTGATCACATGGATAGTTTGGATCAAGCAGTGGTCTGGGCCTTGCTTCTGGTAGCTTACTTTCAATCATGGCTCCCAAAACTGCCAAAACAAAGCCATCCCCACAGAAGAAGAAGGCAGCCGCCAAAAGGGCCGTGGCCAAGCCCAAGCCCAAGTCTGAAGGGCAAGGCATGGACAAGAAGGAGGTGAGTGGTATGGCCAACCTCTCCTATGGTGCGAAGATGGGTGACCACCACAAGCAGGCTTTCTTGGCTGAGTGGCGGGCCTTGCCGCACAGTTGCAAGGAGAAGCAGGAGCTGCTGAGTAAATTCAAGTTGGACAAGTCCTGCAAGTGGATGATCAAAACACGCGCTCGAAGAACAGCGAAGTGAGATTCATAAAGTCACCTTGCCTTGTCTGAAACTTCCGACCCCCGGCCCCTACTGGTATCAAAGGAAGCTTAGAAGAACCTCCGCGGCACTGCGCTTTACAATTTGCTCGCGTGTAGAATCATGCGCAGACGCGTGGGAAAACCAAAGAGAAGCGCAGAAATGCTGTGTTTTCTCGCAGTTTCGCGTGGGCCGATCGTGACCAGAGTAATGGCGCGCCCCCGTTTTCGCAACCTCGAAACGGCGAACCCCTCTGCGGACTTTCGGGCCTTGAGCGTCAAACGCCCAATGTGCTTGTTTGGTGTTGTTTTACTTCGCTCGCGCAACCCTCTGCGGACTTTCGGGCGGTCGACCATCAAAAACTGATGGTTGTTATAACGTTTTTGCGGTTGCAAGTTTTCGAAAGGTGAACCCTCTGCGGACTTTCGGGCGGCCGACCATCAAACACTGAGCGTTGCTTATTGTGTTGGTGCTTGCAAGCTTCCAAAGGTGAACCCTCCGCGTACTTTCGCATAGTCGACCATCAACACCTGCCTGTTGTTGCACGTTTCACGCGCTTCAACTAGCTCGACAGATGGATGGCTTGACATATAGGTAGCTTGACAAATACCCCTAGCTTGACAAACAAAATGGTGTGACATGAAGTTAGCAAAGCTTTTCGCGTAGATAGCTTGACGGGTGGCTAGCTTGGCATATGAATAGCTTTGACATGAAGCTAGCTTGGCAGACGGATAGCTTGACAAGTAGATAGCTTGACATATAGCTAGCTGGACATACGGCTTGACCATAAAGCTAGCCGGCCAAATGGCTAGCTTTGACAAACAGCTAGCTTGACAGATAGCTAGCGTGACAGACCAATAGCTTTGACATAAAGTGACATAAAGCTAGCTTGGCAGACAGACAGCTTGACAGGTAGACAGCTTGACATATAGCTAGCTTGACAGATAGCTAGCTTTGACATATAGCTAGCGTGACAGAAGCTTGACAGATGGGTGGCTTTGACATACTGCTAGCTTGACAAACAGAAGGCTTGATGGCTGGCTTTGACATGTAGCTCGCTTGACAAATGACTGGCTTAGCTTGACAGATAGCTAGCGCAACAGAGGTCAAGTCAAGCCCCATCAAGGTCGAGCCAAATGAAGTCAAGTCAAGTCACGTTCAAGCACCGAGGGAAAGGGATCCAAAACTCAGGAGCTTGAACTATAATGTAATATTTTCTGAAATTCGCCTTGCGGCTTTGCCGGCAAGCATGCCTGTGCGACCGTGCCGTATATTCTGCAGACAGCGCGAGCAAGCAATGGCTCGCTTTCCCAGGAGCAGTTATGTGTGTGTGAATACCTTGCGACATGAACCTGGCCGGAGCCAAGTGCTCTGGCGTGCGTGAGTGGACTGGCTGTGCAAAGCAGCAGCAAGAGCAAGAAACACCCCCTCTTTCATCCCGGGCCAGCATGGTGCCATGAAATTCTGGCCATGCGTCAAATTGTCAATTATCAAGCTTGGCTGGCTTGAGAAATTTCGGGACGCCATGCAAGGCAAACCGCGCACTCGGAAAGGAATTTGCAGTGGGAAAGCCCATGCAGACAAGAGGCCCCCGCAGAACCGTATGGATCTTATCGCGGAGCTCAATTGCTTCTTGCTTTGCGTCTTCGGCGAACTCATCTTTGGAAGCAACGAAGGAAGCGTACTCGTTCGCACGATCGCACAGAAGCTTCCCTTGCCAATCCTCAGCGAATCACGCTGGTCAAGTTTATGACAAACAATACACCATCGAAGACCCAAACAGTTTAAGCAAGATCTCACGGAGCACAAAGAAGCTGAAGCGGGAAAGACGGGCGCGCTTTGGAATTACCTCAAAACACTTTGCGCGAAAGATCATGGCCAGTAGAATTCTAGGAAACCGCTTGGATGCGGTTTTTGTGGATCCACCCCTGTGGGATACTAAAAGAGTACTAAAAGAGTACTAAAAAAGAGCCTAAAGGGGGAAGAACAGGTGAAATCCACAAAAGGCGCATCCAAACCGTTTTCTAGAAGACTGGGGCAAGGATGTACAAGGACATGCTGAAGCCCAAAGCCCTGAGTTCCATCCCCAGCCTTCTTCTCTATCAGCAAGGGAAACTGCTCCGGGCTCGGAGTGCTTTGAAGCTCGCCAGGTCCGCCATTCACTTGCCACTGAAGCTGCTGCCCTGCCCTCGCGGTGACGTTGTATTCAGCCGAGTTCCGCGAGGCCATGAAATCAAATAGCCTGTCTGCCCAACCGCTGTCATAGTCGATCCGGATTCCCTCTCCAGCAGACGCCTGGATCGGGACAAGCAATACCAAGTGCCCAACAGCAACAACCCGTCCAACCTTGACCAGCCCGCGGCACATAATGGTAGCACATGATTAACAAACCCCCTCTGATTAAAGACGCCCGATTTCTCCAGCCAACTGCCAGCCAACACTACTTTAAAGGCACCATACTTGTTTGAAAGGGACGTCTTTGATCAGAGAAGGTGCCAAACGATTCTGCAGAGGTCTTTTGGCCAAACCTTGCGGTTGAACTGCCAAAGCTAATTGCCAATACTTTTGCCAATGCTAAGTCCTTTCATTCTCAAGGGTTGCCATTCCAGAAATCCCAATAAAGGCGGCACGCCGGAAACAGCAAATTCTTATTACCAGTAGAGCCGGCAAAGCCGGTTGGCGGAAGTTTCAAAACGATAAACCTATAGATGCTGGTGGCTTTTTGGCGCAAAGCTGTCCGACCGTGTGCGGTCTATCTCCCTATCTCTATCTATCTATCTGTCTGTCCTACTTATCTATCTATCTACCTACCTACCTCTCTATCTATCGACATATTTAGATTCAAATCTTTGATTCTTTCCGTCTTTCTAAACTAGTTAGCAACTAGCTGTCAATCAATCTATCCATCTATGTATCTATGTATCTATCTATCTATCTACCGATCTATCTACTATCTATCTCTCTACCTCTCGAAATCTCTATCTCTCTATCTCTCTATCTCTTTACCTCTCTATCTCTCTATCTGTCTATCTACCTACCTACCTACCTAGCAAGAACCTGTCCAACCCCGACCGGCCTGCAGCACCTCTGAAGGGAGACAGGGGGAAAACAAAGGGAGACAGGGCCAGCAAAAAACTGTCCGACCTCGACCGGCCTGTGGTACATGTGAAAAAGAGACAACGGAAGACAAAGCCACCAAGAACCCGTCCGACCTCGACCAGCCTGCGGCACATATAGGCTGCGGCACAAATGAAGGGAGACAAGGGAAGACAAGGGAGGAGAAGGGGGAGACAGGGGAGACAGAACCCATCCAACCTCGACCAGCCTGCAACAGATATGAAGGAAGACAATGGGAGACAAGGGGAGACAGAGAACCCGTCCAGGCCAACCTGTCTATTCTAAAAAGAATCAAGAACCCAACAGTTTGCTGTTTCGGGAAAAGGTCTGGAGTCGCGCTGATTACGGGGGTGGATGAAATTGTTTTAGGGTGGGATGTGCGCGAGGTCTCTGCGCGAGCGGTGTCTGCGCAAGTTCTATCTGCAAGGTTCTCTTCGCAAGTTGTCTGCGCTAGGTGCCTTGTGCAAGTTTCTCGACGCAAGCTCGTCTGCGCAAGTACTCTGTGCAAGTTTCTTTGCGCAAATTCTGTCTGCAAGTTTCTGCGCGCGGCTTTCTCAATGCAGATACCTCGGCGCGGGTATCTTTGCGCAAGTGTCTTTGCCCAGCGCTCCTCAAAAGTTTCGATCTTGAAGCTGGAGCTGCAGGAGCGTACTTCGCGTACTGCTTTTGTACTGAGAAGCTGCGATGTTCGAGCTCAGGCTGCGGAAGCTTCCTTCGCGTTGCTCTGTTCCCAGAGTGCGCTGTGCAAGTTGCTCTTTGCAAGTTGCTCTGCGCAAGTTGCTCTGCGCAAGTTGCTCCATACAAGCTGCTCTGTGCAAGTAGCTCTGTGCAAGTTGCTCTTTGCAAGTTGCTCCGCGCAAGTTGCTCCATGCAAGCTGCTCTGTGCAAGTAGCTCTGTGCAAGTTGGGCTATGCAAGTTGCTCTGTGCAAGTTGCTCTGCGCAAGTTGCTCTGTGCAAGTTGGGCTATGCAAGTTGCTCTGCGCACGTTGCTCTACGCAAGCTGCTCTGTGCAAGTTGCTCTGCGCAAGTTGCTCTGCGCAAGTTGCTCTGTGCAAGTTGCTCTGCGCAAGCTGTCATCGTTAACTTCGCTGCGCAAGTGCCTCGTGCGCGGTTCCCTGTGCAAGTTCTGCGCGCAAGTGCTGTCTGCGCAATTTCTCTCTGCAACGTTCTCTGCAGACGTGGATAGAGCTCGAAGAAAGGGGGGCGGTCCTGTCATTGGTGATTTGGAAGCTATGAGAAAAACCCAAGATGCAATTGCCAGGGTGGTGAAGTCGGGAAAGCCAAGAAGGATGAAGTGGCTCATGGACACCGGATATGTCTGATAGGGCTAAAGGCTAGGTCTCAGTCCAAGGATGAGTTCGGAGGCTATGACCTTCATGACGGCGAGTGGGGTCACAGAGACAGAACAGAAAGTGGATCTGGTCATCGCCATTTGTAATGGAGGAATCACCGCCAATCTTGTCTATTGGAAAGAGATGCGCTGACAATGGTTATGGTTTTCTGTGGTTCTTCGGGGAAGAACCTATCATGTTCGATGATCGAAAGTCGGTGATTCGCCTTTGAGTCAAAGATCACATTCCTTACCTGGTAACCAATGACGAGGCGGAACATGAACCGTTGGGGAAACTCACGGAATCTGCTCTCGGGATCTTGGATAACCCCGAGGATGATCCGTCTGTGGAGGATTGACTTGATCGCCGGACGAGACACCAATTGCGGCACCGGCGGAGGAACCCGGCGAGGAGGAGGAAGGTGATGCTGTCGCAGAAGACGAGGGCGGAGGCAGCGACAAAGATGAAGTTGAAGTTGATGTCGAAGCTGGAAGGGGGGTGAAGAGAAAGAAAGGGACTCTCGGACATGGGGCAGATACGTTCGAACACATTGTCACCCATAGGTTCGCAAACCCTTATTGCAATGCTTGCGTCAGAGCGAAGATGCGACATTTCAAGACCAAAAAGGGTGCGTTCAAGCAACAAGAAATGGGGTGGGAATTGAGAGATACCAATGTCTTCGTGGTACAAGACATATACTCAGGGGTAAGAATGGCGTACCCTATTTCGGACGGTTCCGCGGATGAGGTTGTCAGACGCATGAATGAGTTTATGGGAAGACGAAAGATTCGGGTAGCATACGGAGATCATGCACCTCAGTGTTGTCAGCGCTTGTCAGCAACTGGGGATAACGTTCGATCATTCGCTCCCCGGCAGACCCATGAACAACTCCTTGGCTGAAAGGAACAATCTTTGCGTAATCGAACAAGTCAGCACTTGTCTGCTGGCCGCTGGGTTACCTCCGTGTTACTGGTCTTTTGCTCTGACGTCGACATGTCATCTGCTGAACGTCGAGATCGTCGACGGTGAAAGAGCTTGGCACAACACGCATGGCGATCATTTCGGTGGCAAGAGCATACCTTTAGGTGCCTATGTCCATTTCAAACCTTCTCCTACGAGAGACGACACGCACAAGTTCGCACCTAGATCAACGAGGGGTGTGTTCGCAGGGTACAAACTCGAGAGTGGAGTGAGGTGGAGCGGCAAAATGTTGGTGTGGGAGCTGGACAAGTTTTTGACCCACTTGCCTTTCTGCTAAAGAGCACTTTTGAGAGGGTGAATGGGCACATCGACACTTTCATCGAGGCTTGAGACTTGTGAAGCATGGCGACGAAGACGATGGAAACGGAGGAGATGACGACCCGGATGGGGATGACCCACACAGTGGAGGGGGCAGTGCCAAGGATCGATCGAAAGAAGTCAAGGAAAGGTTTGGCATAGATGAGGTCGGGGACGTTGATGCAGCCGTTGAAGGGGATGTGAAGAGTGCCGAATCCACCGCCAACCCGGATCACAAGAAGGTATTGCTTATGGAGGCTGAAGGGGATATCCCTATGCCCGGTGGTCTTGAGCCGGGTTACCAAAGGTGGAGCCGGGGAGACGAGAAAGCAATAGTGTTTCAAACAACGAACGCCAAAGGGGGGCCCAAGTGGAAAGATGTTGTAGGCCGTACGATGGTAAACAGCGATGCTGCCGAAGTGCTCGATTGCATCAGCATCGATCCAAAAAAGGGAGAAGACTTCTACAGGATGGGCGCCGAGATTCCGATCGATACCTGCATCTGGCACAGGCTCGCTGATGCGGATCCTCCCAAGCCTCCGGACGAGTGCGAACACGTCAGTAAGGGTAAAGCTGGCGATGGTGTCAATGCTAGATGTCAAGGGAAGGGGGCTCCCTACAAAGTTGGGATAGAGCCTGCAAAACCTGTAGACCTCCAGATATTTCTCCTGAGCAGTGGAAGAAGACAGGGTGATGTGGGAGTACGCAGCAAGTTGAGAAAGACATCAAAGAAGGACTGGAAAAGAGCATCGCAAAGGCCGAAAAGAAGGCTGAAAAGATGAAAGATAAAGCCAAGAAATCAAAAAACAAAGAGTGTGGCAAATCCAGCAAGGTCTACAAGGACGACGAAATGGGAACGAGCGCCAAGAATGAGCGTGAACCCCAGGCGGCGGTGCCCCTGAGACCAAGCGGAGGGCGAGATGCATGGACCCACTCGTCAAGGCCACTTCTGGCCACATGGCTATCATCAGGATGTTCGGGAAGAGCCTTGCCGCCATCAACCGATATTGGGGACCCGACAATGAGGCGGACAAAGGGGAGGTGGTCGATCAGTGGAAGGATGACTGGCTCAATGGCAATCGCAGTTCCGAAATGCCTGCCCGCCGACGAGAAATATCGACCCGTTGACATCACGCTCGAACAGTGGAAGAACATCTGGAAGGAAACACGCAATTTCTCACATCATGGGAATGTTCTGTACGAAGCTTTATCCGATCCTCTTCAAGATGTATGGAAAGCACAAGCCTTGCAAAAGCCTCAAGGATCTGAAAGAGGCCGCCATCAGGACGCACAAATCTCCAGAGTTGCGGGCATCGAAGAACAACTCGCTGGATCAGATGTTTGACGTGTTCCAGATCGTCATCGGTGCGTGTTTCGGTGTCGAGAAGTACTTGTTCTTTCAGTCGAGCATGGATGGCATCAAGGGCGGAAAACACATTCCTTCCGACTGGTTGTGCACTGCAATGGGCGACAAGTTGACAACGCAGGATCTTCTATTGATGAGCTATCACGGGACGCGCTTCACCCCTACTCTTCTAACTCAGTGGAACAATTGCAACAAGCTGAAGGAGCAGAAAGTGACCATCCAAACCCGAATCCCATTGGCTGACGGGGAGGTGACAGTTCAACCAAATTATGGTGCAAAACAGAACAAGAAGAAGGATGGGTTGAGGAAGCGCATACGCAAGAATTGGGTTGCGTATCTCCCCGCAAAAGCAAATGCCTTGCTGAATCGATACGAAGAGTTGCCACAATATGAGAAACCGAGGGGTTTCGTTAGTGTCCCCGACAACAGTGGTTGTGTTGTCCTCCAGGAAACCTGCAATATCCAAAATATCCTTGCAATCGCAAACCTCCTGCAAGCTCAATTTGTTTTCCTTGAATGCCCCACGATAATGTTCATGAGACGTATCTTGGCCTTGGGCCAGGACTTGACTTGAGCCAAATGGCAAGACATGTGTGTGTACATCATGTTAAATTACAATAGTGGTTGGCACACTATTCACACCCCCCACGCGCTGGCTAAAGTTGTGGCCCCACACGGAAACATGAGTACACGAACACCTGTGCCGGCTCGCCCCTGACTTTGTTCACGCTTGCGCTCCATGATTTGTGAAACGCAAATGAACTGAAAAGGTTCGCAGATAAGGCGATGCATTAATTTATTGCAGAATCTGGACAGGACCAAATGAGACAAGAAGCACTGACTACCAACGTCCCGTTAAACGGTAACGTCTTCCCCGATTGTCAATAGGATAGCCCGAAAAAGTAGGCATATCCATGAAACCATACGCATGGAATGGAATAATACCATTGGCGGCCTTTGTATTTCACTGCAGACACGCCGGCACTGCTGAACCCGGTTGTGGGGCGCAGCAGCTCTTCGCCCACTCAGCCCCGAAAGGCCCGGCCGGTCCACACCTTTCCCCCGAGTTGTCCAGGAGATGAACTCTCTGGGCAGCGCGCCCTATGTGAAAGTTGAGCACACAAGGCTTTTGCCAAGCCTGGTTCAAAAGGAGCATTTGCTCGGAAAGGTCCATATTCCGCAGTTCGGAATATCTGCTTTGAAATTGAAATACATGTAGGCAAGGAAGAGAATATGAAAAAATATATTTGTGCGTTACGGTATTTTCGAGCCGTAGGACGGTCCCGATTTCCACACACAATCGCACCATTTGGAGATGGACTGATAGAATATTCACAAGTTGCTATCCCATCCATCATAGTGACCCGTCCACTGCGTGTCACGAACATTGGTACGATCTCGCACATCACGCCACCAAGGAAAAGCGTAGTTCTTCGCCTTGGTGTCCTTCCCTTTGCCTTTCCCCTATTGTTTGCCCTTATAGCCCTTGCCTTTGCCCGAAGATCCGGAAAAGAACTCGGCGTTTCGGTCGGCCGGACTGACAGTCGACTGAGGTTCGGCTTCCGTGCTAGCGCCTTGCTGGCGCGCGGCTAGCGCGAGTTCGCCGTATTTAGTCGCGGTGAATTTGACAAATTAAGGCCGCGTAAGATGAAGGTAAACGTGCGGGCTGGCTTCAAGTACTAAGAACTGCAACATTACACCCTTGAAAGACACACAAAGCCCATCGCGGCAACCCGCGCGCCAACTCTTTAGAAACCAAGATCACCGAAGACCCTAGCGCAAACCAAGCGCCATCCTAGCGCCTCCAGTGGGGAGGGGGCAATCCATTGGTATTTGCAGGACTCCGCTTTGTGTGAATGAAAAACTGCACAAAGTGACTGCGACGGTGGCCTCCGTAGACTAAACTCCCTCACTAAGAATTTTGACCGGATCGCATAGGTGTTTTATCAGAACAACACACTCATGTGGTCAGCTGGAACCTTCAAGCACTCACGCGTGCATCCGCAGCATGCTGCATGTGGCTTCATCAAGCGCACGCGCGCGCGCTCAAACACGCGTGTCTGAGCCTCAAACACACACGCATGCCCGCGGCATACACCGCAAATGAATCCGTCCACCAAGCATCCAGGCTGGGAGACAACCGGGGACAAATAAAGGGAGCCCACCAGGCATCCAGGCTGGGAGACAACCAGAGCTGCGCCAGGCAGGCCGGAAGACAACAGGAGACAAATGAAGGGAGACAAATGATGACAGGGAGGGCGACAAATGAATCCGTCCACCCAGAGAGCCGTGCCAGGCATCCAGGCTGGGAGACAACGGGAGACAAATGATAGGGAGACAACGGGCGACAAATTCCGTCCCTCCAGAGAGCTGGGAGACAACGGGAGACAAATGAAGGGAGACAAAGCGAGACAAATGAATCCGTCCACCCAGAGAGCCGTGCCGACAATGGGAAGACAAATGAAGGGACCAAGCGAGACAAATGAACCTGTCCACCCGGAGAGCCGTGCCAGACATCCAGGCTGGGAGACACCGGAAGACAAATGAATCCGTCCACCCAGAAGGGAGACAAAGGGAGACAAATGAATCCGTCCACCCAGAGAGCCGTGTCAGGCATCCAGGCGAGGGCTTGGCAATAGGCGAGTCGCTTTAAATGAATTTAGAACCCGCCTGTTGCTCTTTTACCCTTGCTTTCTGGATCGCAACTGCTCGCCCTGTTATTCTTAGTCTAATTTGCAAGGAGTTTCTCGCATTTTAGCAAGGACTCCAAGATTGGTTGGTTGGTTGGTTGGTTGGTTGGTTGGTTGGTTGGTTGGTTGGTTGGTTGGTCAGTTTGTATTTTAACGCCTCCGGCTCAGGCCGCCGACATTACAGTTCTGCTTTCTTATTTGCGTACCTTTGGAACTGTCCCCTTGCCCCCCTTCCCCTCTAAGATCTTTGCCCCCCTTTCCCTGTTGAGATCCTTTCCCCCTTTCCGCCCAAAGGCCTTCCCCCCCCCCCCGCCCCTGAGATCTTCTCCCGTTTCCTCCCTAAGATCTTCTCCCCCCTTTCCCTGTTGAGATCCTTTCCCCCCGTTCCCCCCTAAGGCCTTTCCCCCCTTGAGATCTTTTCCCGTTTCCTCCCTAAGATCTTCTCCCACCCTTTCCGTGTTGAGATCCTTTCCCCTTTCCCCCTAAGGCCTTCCCCCCCTGAGATCCTCGCCCTTTTCCTCCCTAAGATCTTTTCCCCCGTTGCCCTGTTGAGATCCTTTCCCGTTCCTCTTCTTGTGGAGCAGACTCTGGCTTGATCCCTGCAATGATATCGAGCCATCGTTGCCTGAAATCTCCCATGTTCTTGTCACCCGGATACGTCAACTTATACAACTGTTCCACTCCGAATACAAGACCAGCACCATGAATATCATTTGCCTTCCTTTGATGCCCTTTCCCACCTTGATCAGCTTGGCAATCAGTTGCTGGACCTTGAGGGAAACTTCACGATCTCCAGCGGACTTGATCATCTTGTCCATGCTTATCACCAATTTGCTGTCAAACACCAGCGAATCTCGGGCCGCCGCTATCGGATAAGCTCTCAACACTGGCTTGGGGCTAAAGGCTTCCGCGAGCCATACCGGCCAAACTTCGCTGTCGGGGTCGTTCATTGACTAGTTCGTCGTACCTCTCGGTCTTCCTGAGCCTGTCGCATGTGCTACGCAGTTGTTCTGATTCCTCATCCCTAGTCTGAGCTATGGATTCTGCCTTCCAAGCCTTTACCAACGACTCTCTAGCTTCATCCTCTGCCTTTCTCTCATTGTGTCTGGCAGTCAGGTATTCGGACTTTATGCTTTCCACGCTTTTCTCGTGAGGGCATCATTGAAGTGCTGCATTGACTTGTGTTGTTTCTGAAGAGCGCCGTGTTGACTATGAGCCATACTCTCAATCCAGCTCATGCGCTTCTTCATCAATTCGGCTTGTTCCTCCGTCATTTCAGTAGAGGCCGGCATGCCGTGACTCTTCTTCCTGGCTTCGGATAACTCACTCCTCAGATCGGTGGCGGTTGTCTCTTCAAGACACAAATGATTCCTTAAACGATCCACTTCCAGCTCAGCTCTACTCTCAAAGTCATTCATCTGCATTCTAGCTTCGCTGATGACTTGGATTCGGCCCTTTGATCGGCCAATTTCTCAGCGGATCGGAACCACTCTTCCTCACTTCCGGACAGGTGCTGTGTCTGATCCCTCAAGGTTTGGATCTGTCCATCTTTGTTGGTGACTATGTTCTTGTGATACAGTTCCGCACCTCTCAGCTTGGCTTGCATCGCCGACTCTTCTTGCTTCATCACCTCTCGAAGTTGTTCATTCTCACGACTCAACCTGGTCCGTAGCTCGGTACCATTGTTGATCATGGATTGATATTCATTGGTGGTATTGTCCGCTTCCTGCAACGAAGCTGAGATCTCACTGTTCTCCGTTCGCAGCTGGTGAGTCTCATTATTGAAATCATAGGCCATTGCCTCAAGCTCAGTTAGCCTGCTTGCTTTGGTCTTTAGCTGGACCATCGCCCATGAACATGTGCAACTTGGGACTCCAGGGTTTGATTCATTCTCTCTGGCCCAAGTATCCTTTGTAGGCTTCCCGCCTCATCGGATTCTGGGCGAATTACGGATGATCGCAACGATGCGCATTCCGCCTTCAATGCATTGTTCTCGTCATACTGCTCCGCAGCTTCGCTCATGTGTAATTCCGTCTTCTGTTGGGCTTTCCGCAATTCATCATCGAGTTGTTGGTCCGCATTCCTGGGGTCACTTGGTGAACCCTTTGGGGAGGATGACTTTTCTCCCTTCCAAGATTTACGGTCTGCGTCCGCCCATCATCTTCTGACGGTGCTCTTGAAGCTCTCGCCCCCATGGTCTGATCTGCGCCGACATCACTCTGCTGAATTACTGCCACAGGCCCAGCGCTCACCACAATGGTGTCTCCGCTCCCATGACCGGCTGATTCCGGTGTTCCTTGAGACGAAATTCTGGCAGCAGGTGCCGCGAATGTAATCGAAGATCTCCCATCGGACATTGTCTCGTAAGCGTTGTGCCGCTTGGCAATGTACTGTTTGGATCAATATGAAACGGGGTTCAAGACCTCTCGTTTCAAGTTGGCCTTTGTCTCGCAGCACGTGCCGAGGGGTTTCGTTGGTGTCCCCGAGCTCTTTCCTTGAATGCCTCACGATAATGGTCGTGAGACGTATCTTGGCCTTGGGCCAGGACTTGAGCCAAATGGCAGGACATGTGCGTGTGTACATCGTGTCAAATTACAATAGTGTTTGGCACACTATTCACACAATACGATAAAGGCACTTTAGAGCGTTCTATCGAGCAACAGATTGCTCGATACGAGAGACACTGTGCAGCTAAGCGAGAAAGAAGCGCAATGCGCCGGAAAACTTTTGCTAAGCTGAAGCCTGTAAATGCTGGAGACGCATCCGATACTGATAATACTAGCAGTAGTAGCAGCAGCAGCAGGCTCAGCAAGCAACGTGTTGCAAAAAAGCTAGATTGATCGTACACGAACACTATTTTCCTACTTGGAACACGCGTATAAAACACAAGCGTTGTTCAAGGCAGAGCCCCATGGAATAGCGCCTCACGGGAACTTGATTTATGTGTCGCCCAGGCGTGCAGAAAATGTAAACTCCATGTGAACACATTTTTGTTGTCCAGGTGAACGCATGTGCGCCCGGAGTACCGTCTCTACTGGTTTGGTCTTGTTTTGCCTGCACTCAGGATATTTCAGACTATTCTGGGCTTGGTGTGGCGTAAAAGACGATCTGTGCAAGTTTGACTGCTGTGGAAACCCGAATGCGGTTGGGCAAGCTGATCGAGAACGCCATGACGAAGTGCGAGCGTCTCAAAACGCACACACCACAACAAACGACAAGTGGATGTCTGTCCTGGGAACAGTTGCAAAGTCTTGCAAGGAATGAGAAAATATAACTTCAACAAGGTCTACGTGGCGTTGGTCGACCAGAAAGGGGTACGGCAAGACCATGTTGTCAAGGCACACGGTCAAGTTCGACTCCGCAAGGGTGAGAACCAGGGATGACGACTTTTATGCAGTATTTGAACGGGGCAGCGTCGAGGGCCGTGGCATCAGCGTTGAGCTCGCAGACTTCTGTGGGAAGACTTATCTTTGCCATGCGGAGGATTAGCAAATCCGTGGGGGAGGGCGTGACCCCGTATATACCCGCTGGTGCTTTTCATATCCTTCAATCCTACATGGAGGCAGACGACACGGACAAGGTTGTGGAATAGGCAGCGGCTCTTATAAATTGTTGTTCTGTTGCCACAGCTTGGCGCGGATCGACCAAATCCGCATGTTTTGGGGAAACATCCCCAGCGGGTCGACAGATAGATTTGCCATTGGCGCAAAGGTATGCCGAGCCGGCCAGCACGAGGCTGGGGATCACCGGAATTCCCAAAGATCTGGTGATAGATGGCTACGACGTCATGGGGACAGAGAACGGGCAATGGAGTGCGATGGCATCAGCAATATCAGCAAGGGATCAGTTTTCGGACTATTTGCGAGAAACGAAATCTGAACTCAACTCCAACCCCACGATCGAACAATTCTGCTTCGCGGCGGACGACGACAAGAACCTGAAAGACATCCCGGCTGGACTTTTCCAAATGGTATGATGGACCACGCCTGAGGCAAAGCCAAGAAAAAAAGATGACCGATGGCAGCTCCCCAAGCAACATGAAGGTATTGGGTACCGGATTGTCAGTACCAACGTCCAAGCTTCTTGATACGCCAAGATGAAATCCACCCGAGTCAAAGGCCTGATCGACGAAAACAAGGTCATCAGGGCGGCGCCGCTTGCCCGAGCTGATTGAAGCTAGACCAGACGTGCATCCTTCGACGTGGGAATGTTACGTCGGGAGATTGCCGCATGCTTTGGTGCTTCTGTCGTCAGGCGAGGCGGCGCCCTCCGGTTTCATGATTGACGGACTGGACAATTACATCTCCGCAGGATGGGAGGCATGGATTACCCTGTCTGCGTTCTACTGCGCTCGATTCAGCATTTTGGAGACGAGGAACTTCATCTCGCCATCGTCCCTCATCGTTCTCTTGTGTCAAGAGACGGTAAGGTGACGTCCCGTGGGACGCTGTCCACCGAACCCTCCAGCTGAATGTACTCAACCACGTAGAAAGGATATACGGTTGGACCGTTATAGCCAAACCAGCGCAAACTGTTGTAAGGGGTATTGTCCAGTAACCACACACACGTCCAATATCAGCAGCGCGAATGAACCTGTTTTCTCTCACACAGATCGATCACAGGCGAACGTAGTTCATGCAAGACCTTGAGCCCTACTTGTGTCTTGAGCCAAATGTGGTTTCCAAAGGGAGCTCTCAATCAACAAGAACATGGACCTCAGAACAGCTTCCCAATTTGGCACGGGGCCTAGAGGGTTTTAACATCCCCCATTTGGGTCGCATTGTTCATCATGCGGTCCAAACATCACAACAAGTCCCAATGGCCACGGCTCCGACTACGAAACTGTGTCGAACATTCTTTCACTCACTACTGCATCGCCGTTCATTCATTGTGAAACTTGGCCGGGTTCGATCAAAACAAAACGTGCATCCTCAGATTTCAGCACAATCCTACACACAGAGACAATAGGCATTCTGCCTCATGTCACAACACAGCCACCAGAAATCCCAGCTGCCGCATTTGCGCATCGCGCAGCTGTCATCCATAGAAATGGGTTGGCCAGAGAAATCCAAAGCAGCGCATGACCATAAGTCATCTGTATATAGCCGGCAAAGAAAATTCGGCGAGCAATACATATGTGCAAAACATAGCCATTCCCGATACCACGAATAATATAAGGAAATGAAATCATCCATGAGGTAATAGTGTCCATCCATGAATATCCGGAATGCCATAGCCGTCGGAATATGTAAACACATACATAACCATGTTCCTTGGACAAATGAAATCACATCATATCGGAATCATTCCGTCGTCGTGAAATCGATGTGATGCTGGCGATGGATGGGGTCAGGCCCTCACCATGCAGCAAAGCACATCACAGTGGAATCATAATGTTGCTGGCGATGGATGGGTACTGGCCCGCACCATGCCGCAAAAACAACAATAATCCACGATTGTATCACTCAGGTCAATCCACGATGGCCAACTTGGTGATACGACGTCGGAATTCTTCGTCCAAGTTCTGTTGGGCTTCTCGTGCTCGGAGATATTTCTTGTAATGTTCGTCCGCAAGCCAGTGCCCCTTTCGGACGCACCAATCAAGCAGAGGTCCGTCACACTTGCCCGAATCTGTGGCCGCGATGATGGCGCTCACGTCAACCACATACCCATGCTTACCAAGGTTCAGCTCGGTCCTTGTGAAGGATATGTATTTGCAGTTGAATGCCAGGGAGAAACATCTGTAGATAATGTCCCCCGCCGGATGCTTGCGATCGCTGACCAATAGCCTCATTTCTTCCCTGTTGATGTCGAGGATCTTGGCTGCAACCCACAATTTGTAGAAAATGTACAGCCCTTTACATTTGAGTGCCGAATAGTGAACGAATTGATCGCGTTCCTCGACCGTCCTGAAAGCCCTTTCTCGAATCTTCCTAGATTGGGAAACTTTCAGCTCATTTGATGGTAATATGATGCCATCCCGGTCGAACTCGGTGATGTTGGGATAGCGCCCCAAGTCATTGTGATATGGGCACTCAAGCTTCCCCAAGATCGCGGCTTCAATCGTTCGCTTCTCTCCAGCTTCAAACATCCCCCACATCCTTGACATTTGCAGCGCGATGAATCCTGCCATGTATTGAGCCTCACGAGGCTCGTCCATGCAGATTGCCATTCGTTGCGAGCTGATGATGTCTCGCGCGGCCATGTCGTTGTCGCGATAATCCCATTCATTGTCTTCCTCTTCGGACACATTGCCGGATGTGTATCCCTGCGTGCCCATGTCAGCGTCTTCGGGATCATCTTCCATTCCACCACCCTCTCCTTGTGCTGCCGCATCGTCGTTCGCTTCTTCCTGCGCTCGCCTGGCATCTCCGGACACATTAGGTTCATAATTGACGTCCTCATCGTCGGAGCTGACAATCGTGCAGAACCTTCCGGTAGAAATCAATTGCGCCTCGCATTCCAGGCATATACAAAAGCATGTAGGAATTGCAGCCGCACACGATGGACAAATTCGGCACCTGAGCCCTTCCCAGGTCTCGTCATTCAGGATGATGGCTTTGCTGATCTCATCTCTGATTTCGTTTGTCAGGGTTTCCAATTCCTGACGTTGGCCGCCTCGAAACAATTCGCAGGCACGATCCACCATGTCCTTGACGTAGTGCAGATTGTCGGCGCCCGCCTCTGTTTCCGGCGATCTCTCGATGACCTTTGCAACGTTCTGGATGAACATCAAGGCCGATTCTTGTGAAGACCCAATGAAACCAGGACAGATCTCATTCTCAACACACCTCGAGTACGCCCGCTTGACGTCCTCGACGTTTAGGCAATGTCCTTCGTTGCACTTGCCGATCCAAATGGACTTGATCTCATAGAACGGGATGACGTCGAAGACCATAAACGTCCCGTTGAATGCAACTCCAGCTCCATATCGTGCAAGAGTCGCACTGGGGATGTAGATGATTGCGATCGGATCCCCAATCCGCTGGCTGCGCAGCGACGTCTTCGTCACCAAGTTCATCTTGTCCCATGGAGCGAGTGCCCCGAAGTGCAGTGCCAACCTGTTTCCGCCACCGATTCCGCCGGGGACCAGCCCGCAGCGTACGATGCTTGGCAGATTTTCTACATATGTCACATGGAATGCGCCACCAAGGGTGTCGCCCATTCTTGCAGAATACCTGTTTGCCAACGCGGAAGAACTCATGAATCCAAAATCGCTGTGACCAGTTGAGGCCCGAATGCACCAAGGTCTGTACCATCCATTGCATCTGTTGAAGATCACGTTGATCTCATCCTGGGTGTGACCCATTTGGGCAAATTCCTGTCTCGCGGCCCTCATTTCATTTGGGTTCATGCTGCTTGAAATCTCGATTTCTTGTATCCAGATTCCTGCCACTTGATGACCTCGATGATGCCCATGTAACGCTTCGCCTGTGATGTCATTGGTGGGAAGAGGTTCACACCACGGTCGTTGATGATCGCATCGATGTCGACCCATCCACCTTCGTCACATTTGAAGGCGCTTCCTTTGCTATTGCCGATCTTGTGGCGAAGGACCCTGCAGAGGTCGTGGGATAGCTGGTTAGCCTGTTCCCGCGTCCCGAATACAGAACTCGCATCACCAATCTTGCAAAATGGAACATCGTCGAACGGGTAAATGCAAAAGTAGATGCTCTTACCGAGCTGTTGCATGTCGATCTGTTCCAAAATGGCACCCTTGGGGAAGAATTTGGGATCGGTCATTGATGCGTAGCCCCATGACACTTCAGGGTTACTCACATCGCCGTATCTCGGGATGTAACATGGGATAGTATCACATCCTCGCTCCAACGTTGTTTTGAAGGTACGGTGATCCCCACACGGGTTGAAGGTAAGATCCACACCTCCACAATGCAGTTCGCCCCCTTCAGCCGTGTCAGCCATTTCCACCAGGTTGATGGTGCAGCTGTGCATCTCGATTGTTTCTTTCCCCAGTTTCTCTCCCTTCTTGTGCTCCCTGGGTGTCGATGTTGAGGGTTCCTCTGCATCCCCATTTCTTCATCCGAGGACACATGATCATTGCTGAGCAGCTCGCGAATCCTCTTGATCGCCCCTTCATTTCCGTCAGCTTCCTCAGCCTTCTTGCAGTCGCCGTCATGGATCGCGTTCGCGCACCTTGTGCAAATTCCCTCCTTCTCCATGCACTTCTTCATTGAGTCGAGGAACTTGAGTGCCGCTTTTCGACCATCAATCACGCGCTGCTTCTTCTCCTCCTTCTCTTCTTTGGGCTGGGAGCTTCGACTCTGATCGGGCTCTGGGCCGCGATCATCGTCTCCACCCCCTGATGCCTTCCTCTTGGACCCTTGGCTGGACTGCTCGGTCACTAGGGAGTATGGGTGCTTGGGCTTGATCGCGTTCATGATGTCCAACACCTCTTTCGTGGGTGTTCCGAGCTGGGCGGAGGGCTTGTTCCGCCTCCGGTTCTGTCCCGTCGTGTGGCTCACGTTCCCCGCGAGGTGCCGCATGATGGATTGCTCGAACTCCCTCTTGATTTTCCATGCGTCTCTCCACAATAAAAGCTCGTGCTGGAAATATGACATCACTTCAAAGAATCCCAACACCATCTCAACGATGTCCCTCAGGGATTCCTCATTGGTTGTTTGTCCCAGGAGGTCATACATTGTCCCTTGATCAAGCACGCTCTTGATCCATGATGAGTAGGCAACGTTGCCAAGATCTCTGCCGATCTCGTAGATGTTGATCTTCACTTCATCACCTTCGGCATTTCTGCACGTGATCACATCTCTGACCGCGCACAGTTGCTTTCCATGCTTGTGACCATAAAACTGTGCTGCCTGATCCAGCGTCATGCTCACGAACCCCACATGGGACAGCTCTTTCTTCAATTTGGAGTATGCAAGTTCCCTTATAATCGTTGTCATGGCCTGAACATTGTTGACGTCCACCATTAGATGTTGGAGGCCCAGCATCGCGACTTTGCACTCTGCGAAAAGTCGTGTGTGTAGCAATCCCCCACCAATTGATCTCACGATACCGTTCGCATAGGCATTCCAGTTCGCACAGCAGTTCACGCATACATCTGGGTTGAAGGTCGTGTCGGACTCGAGCACCTTTGATTTGGTCCTCTGCCTTTCATTCTTGCACACCTCGCAGACGAAATCGCCGAGCTCTGAGACCGTATACCAACGTAGGCGTATATCATTGGCATCGATGTTCCCAAATGCGTCTGTCTCACTGCGGCCTTCGTTCTGGCGCTCCTGCTTCCTCTTTGATTGAGCTGTGAACGTCGGCTTGTACTCAAACCTGACCTTCGATTCTTCCATGTTCTTGGGAATGTTGAATTGAAGATCTGGTTCACCGATGCAAGTCTCCTCCAGCTTGTTGATGAATTCCAGGTCTGGCGCAAGCGCATCAATGGACTTCTCCACCAATAACCGTTTGAGGAGGTAGAACTGCAAATTCGAGCTCCCGGGGATCTTGTAGTTCTTGCCAGCTAGCGCGTGAGCAACGCGCCACATGCGGTCATTTTCGGTCACCAACGCACCTGCGGCCTTGCAGATCTCGCTCACTTTGTTGGCGATTGTGCCCAAGTCCCCTCTTCCACCGTGGAAAGCCACATCGCGGTTCACGCGTACAATGACCATTCCTTTGCACACGTTGACGAGGTCGGATACCGTCTTCAATAGGGAGTCGATGATGGGCCTGGTAGTCACCTGCCACCCACAACCTCTCATACACATCCAATCTTAGAGCGACATCCAGATGTGCACCGATACAGGTGAATCATCCGAGTCACGCCTCCGTCGTTCGACGATGAGCTTTTCCAGCTGTTGCAATCGGGAGATGATGTTCACCGTGTCTGGGTTCGAGGAGGCTGGCTCGCTCGACCCGTAAGACGATCTCTCCTCGATGTTCGTCCATCCCTGCTCATTGACCATCATCTGGAAAGTCTTCGTGCTTCCCTTCGCATTGACGGCTCTCATGGGCCAATCCAGGACAAGCAAACTCTTCTTCTGAATCATCATGTCGCGGATCACATCCCCATTGATGCGTCGTTTCTTTTGTTGTTGGATGATTCGGCTCAAACGCGCAGGAGCGTCGTCAGGGTTCTTCTCCGCCTGGATCAACAACGGATTGATGGCTTTGGCGCCTGGGAGGCGCCCTGTAATCAAGCATCCTGTCTGGGCGCATAGGAATGCATAAAGCTGTAGCCAAGCAGTGTTGCTTTTGCCGACATATGAGAGGATGATCTTCTCAGCACTATATCTCTTCAAAGTGAACCAGCGATGATGTCAGACTCCTCAACATGCACTCCCAGTATGTCGCATTCTTTCCCTCGGCGAGACATGGTCCGAACACTGTTTGCACGATTGGGTATCCGGTGTTGGCGTCGATGTTAAACTTCACCTGAACAGTCGAGCCTCCCAGAGTGACGCCCCCTTCGAATGAGGTATACGTCTCATGCCCAGTCGTGGCGCTGGTGATCACCCACCTGTCGTCGTCGCCGCCAGAGTTCATTCGGAAGATGGAGTCAATGATCTCATTGTCAATCTTGTTGGGATCTTCGGCAGACGTCCATCCACTCGATGCTCCCTGCTGTGGGTGTGGCCCGCCAGCAGTCTGCTGTCCTTGTCCAGAACTGGATGATGATCTCTGCTGCCGCTCTGTCCTTCGCGGTGGCTCTGTCTTTGATGAGCCCATCACCCAGCATGTCGGTTCTTCACCGACGGCGAAATTCTCAGGGTACCTCTCCAGCTCCCTGTCCTTCTCATTGTGGGTGCAGTAGCCGTTCTGATCGAAGTCAATCACATGACTCCTCTCTGCTTCTTTCTCGATGTCCTTCAGCCACATCACCCATTTGCGCCGATCTTGGTTTTCCGCAGCTCTGTCTGCTGCGTGCGGCGCCAAGCTGATGGAGTTGATGTTCATCGCGGGCAGCGTGGACTTGTAGATCATCTCGACACACCACAAGAAGTCCCTTGCCGTTTCGATCTCCCGGTATAGGTCATCCAACTCAGACTTGTTCGTCCTAAAGCAGGTCATGTAAGACTGATCTGTAATGATCTTCTCCCCGACCAACGGCTGCAACCTCCTCAGGATAAAGGATACGCACATAAGTGAGTTCACCGCCCCGATGCATGCGTCTGAGATATCATTGGGGATTGACCCGCAAATCATCCAGCGTAAAAGGTTATGCTGATGTGCTCGCTCATCCCTCCTCATTGCAAACGCCAGGTTCTTCATTGACATGCGCAGCTCATTCTGGTAGACCAATCCGAGGTCCCTGTTCTTCTGGTAGTCGGCTTTCGTGCCTCGCCCGTAAGAGTCGACTTTGGGAGGTTTGATAACGCTCAGCGTGAACACTTTCCCCCAATTCCGATCCCTGAATTTCGCGACTCTTCGATCGGCCCTCTCGAGCTCGGCAGTCGTCATGAACTCTTCTGTACTCCTCCACCGCCTTGATGATGATGATGATGAACTGTTCGGTACGTTGTTGACAAGTTCTTTGTACACAGTCCCTACTGGAGTGTCTTGGTGAAATGCAGCTCTAAAAGATCGCTCCTCGTTGTCTTCGGCCACACCTGAAGCGAGGTCCCAGATATCCGCAATGGATCTCAGCATGTCGGACCCCTCGATGCAGTACTTGGTGACATCCAGCAGTTCAGGGTTCTTCGCTAGCAGCGATGCCTCCCCGCAGAGTTGGTTCAGTGCCGCCACTATCTTCTTCCCCTTGCTGCAGAATTCTCTCCATCCCAACATGCATTCGTCGGCAGAGAGTAGCCCGAAGATCTTGCTGAGGAACTCCTGCGACCCTCATGGATTGCCCCTCACCTTTCATCATACCACGGCATTTCGCAGAGTAATACGCTGAGTAAGCATAAATGACGGGGACGCCGATGTCCTCGACCCATTTGATGCATGTACCCAGATCACTGCTCATCTCCATTCTCCTGGGAATTCGCTTGCCTTCATCAACGGCGTTCTTAGCAATATATATATGATACCTGAATGGATCTGAAATGCACCCAGCTGACACCTGAGGTCCGGGTCTGGCCCGGAACCTCCTTGGTGCAGTCGAAGTGATGTGACTCTCACACGCAGCAGTTTGTCGCCGGCGTGGATTCCCCCACACTCTGCAAGCGAGAGCAGGTTTCAATCGCGCCTGTAAAAGGCACTTTGCTCGAGCAAGAAAACGTCGGAGGATCACACTCACAATCAATGACGTGTATAACTGGGTTTCTTTCGTTTCCCGGTTCCCATTACATTTCTTAGACAACGAATTTCCAAGATCAAAGTTCCATGAAACAACTCTCCACGGTTTCTTGATTGGCAGAGGTTTCTTCGCGTACCTTTGCTTCAATCCGTAGCGACACCCATCAAAGTCATGACTGGTGCCATCATGAATGACCTCATGCAGTCTCTCATCCTTCCAATAATCGCAACTTCCGGGCAACTCAAACAGAATAGCAGCATGTTTCGTCATGGCATGTCGTTTGATTTCCACGAAACGTCCAAACAACTTCCAAAATTCCTTTTGTTTGGCCTCGATTTTCTCTGCGGTGTCAATTCCGCGAGTCTTGTTGAGGCGTGCCCATGATGATCCCCCCGTGCAAGGCCCGGCGAAGAACAACAAATCGGAAGATTTAGTGAGCACATGTCTAGCGATTCTCCCCCCGTACTCGCTCATTAAGTCATCGACCAAGGTAACGGTCACGACCTGAGGCCCCTTATGCCGGGCAAGGGTAGTGAACCAGTTGCGAGGCTCGGAACATGCCAACAGCACGATGGGCCGGGACAAGTCAACACTATACAAGGTGACGATTGTGCGAGTTCTCATACCAGGAAGCGAGACATGCAACGGAGCGCGGAGCGCACCACCGTCATGGGTAACCAGCGCGAGCTCAATGCCCGGCGCTAACTGTGGTTTGTGCTTCACTGCAATGCGATATGGAACAAAACAACGACCAGGAACAAATTGCTCATGACTGGTATGCAGACAACGCATAAGCAGCTTCAACCGGAGCAAAGTATCCAAAGCCAGATCATTAACACATTTTAACTCAACACGTTCGTCTGACAACTCTTCAAAGAATGCAGCCAGCACAGACTGCGTATCAACATCACCGGGCCCGACATGAATTGGCCGTGGTCGCGGAGATCGCTCCCGCGCCAGTACGGCAACCGGAACGGGATGAAATTGCCAAACTGCGCGTTCAACCCACCCATCAATCCGTGCACACTGCAACCCAGGATCAACTCTATCCTCAACCTTGAGCCAGGACCCATTCTTCAGAAACCAAGTGGAACGAAGCCACTTGCTCCCGAACGGTGTCTCGACCGCGAGTGGAGGTTTCACACGCATCAATCTGGGCCCTTTGGCAACAACCACCGGATCATGTCCTTCATGTTCGTGCAATCCCTCTTTGGATGTCAGGCCGGGCCACCACAGGTCCGGGGGCATGACCGGAATGTG
Organism: Effrenium voratum; assembly: GCA_963377175.1. NCBI lineage: Eukaryota > Dinophyceae > Suessiales > Symbiodiniaceae > Effrenium > Effrenium voratum. The sequence goes on from CAUJNA010000101.1 coordinate 164,350, forward strand.
TGTGTACGGAAATGTGGGAACGCCGTCAACCGTCCCCGAAGCCGTTTGCAGGGTCCCTTTTATAGGATCACACGTGGGTGTGAGCGCTTTGAGGGTATCCGGATCAGACAGCAAACTCGGGTCAAGCAGACCAATCTGCAAACATGCATGTTTCCATTTGCGCCCATCGTTGAACGCCTTGGTGTAGATGTCAGCCGCCATTCGATCGGTGACCTCATACGCCAAATACATGTAATCACGCGAGAACATCTCATGCATCCACGAAATGCAAACGCCATGGCTTCTCTCGAGGTGGCGCATTGTGGGGTTCCTCCCCGATCGCACAACACCGATCATAGCCTTGTTGTCGTCATAGAACACAAAGTTCGGTGACTTCTTTAGAATCCGCTGCAACAACGTGAGAGCAGGCATACCCATGGCCCTCATGGCAACATCGGCCGCTACAATTTCGGCCTCAGGAGTTGAGTGACTCACACAACCCTGTCTTTTCGAGCTGCCAGACAACGGAAACCGAGTATTAGGCCCTTGTATATTCAAGTGCCCACCAGAGGTGGAACGCAACGATTCAACACAACCTGCAAAATCAGCGTCAGCATACAAGGCCAGGCGCACGTCCTCCATGGGATCTCCAACCCATCCGACCATGCGCCAATGTTTCGTATGATGCACATAACACATCAAATGGTGCAAACCCCGATCATCGGAGTCGGTCCACTTGTGCACATTTCGTGCCAAGCGATTCACTTGCCGCAACAAATCGAAGCGAGCAATCCGCGCGCCGTACAGCAACTTCATCAGTACGCTAGCGGCATGCGGAGCAAGGTGTCCACGCACGGGCTCCTTCATGGCCAACTCAGGAGTCCCTCCCCGCTGGTCCGGCATTGAGGCCGAACCGTCGGTGGGCACAAGATTGTTACACCAATTGCACACGACTGACGGGCCCTCTTTGGCAGGCTTCCGTGAGACGTGACCCTTTGTTTCTTCAAGTACTTCAGGGGTAACAACCTTATTCAACTTCACGTCGCCCGCCACCTCAAGGTAGCGGTCAACACAGGAACGTAGGAACTGTTCCATGTCATAGGTCACCGTTGTGACGCGGTGTCCATTCCCGAGGGTGACAGTTCCCTTGCTTTGGTTACAACCAAGGTACATGTCAAGTCCCGTCTCGGGCTCAATCTTCAAACGTGTACGCAGCATGCTCCATCCCTGGGCAAGGTTCTTTTGTGGCCCCGCCATTTTGAAGTCATCGACATACACAACCAGAACAAGCTGGAGCTTTTCATGAATGTACACAGACGGCCATTCTTCGCCGATGGGTTCAAAGCCAACGGCACGCACTGACTCATCACAGTGCCGCTCCCAAAATGTTCCTGCATCGGGATGCCTTCCTCAGTGGAACCACAGGCCTCCTGTACCTACCCCAATTACACTCGCTCGGCACAGCCTCTGGTGGCAATTCTATCCAACATGGCGTACCTCGCAATGTGGCCTGAATGTATGCTTGCACAGCATCGCCCATCTGCACCAACCATCATGACAACCCAGAAAATCCGCCCAACGCGAGGCCTCAAACGAAGCAGGAGAGTTCCCCAAGTCTTGAAACATCGCAGCTTCAAAGCTTTGATTCTTCACCTGGTTCCCCAGCAACACGCCTCTACCCTTGAACTTCCTCTTAGGGTCACCAGCAGGCAATTGTGAGTGCTTTTCAACGCAAATACCATGTGCGCGAGCCATATGTATCTCTTCCCCTTTCGCTTTTGCCTCCTTGGCCACAGCGTCATATTCGCGCACCGCGCCAAGGTCGAAGACGCCCTGGTCGATTAATCCCGACCATTCTTTCTTCATGGATGCCAGAGCATCAGGGTTGGTCAACATCTCTTTTTGGCCAACCGGTCTGGACACCAATGCGTCGAAGAATCGAACAACTTTCTCGGCCTTTTCTCTGTGCTGTATTAGCTCAGAGGTCACACACGGCATCGATGGGTACTTCTTGGCGTCGCCTTCTTCTCCTATCGCAGGTAGCGCAAGTGGTATTTTTCCAGAAACCACCTCAGCAGACTCCTCCCATTCATACCAGGTAAAATCCGTTGGCGTATCATCCGCAGGATCTAACTCCGATACAAGTTCAGCTTCGTCTTTCTGACGATCAATGACTGATGCAACCGCCTTCGTCCAATTTGGAGTCGGTCTTGACCGCTCCTCAGACACGAACTTCCAGGCATATATTACAACCAGACACACAAATTCTTTCTCAAGCTGAACACTCTGTCTCAAGACATCTTGGGATTTCTTGGAATCCATGAGGACAACCACTCCGTCAACCGGATTTACGACTATCCTGACCCAATCAAGCTCAGCCAAATGTTTCCTTCTTTCTTCTTCTTGCCACCACCCTTCACCTCGGCTTTCTCTTCCTCGGTGTAGTACTTTCTCATCATTGCCCATTCGGCGGGAGTATATTCTGGAGGTCTCGTCGTCTTCATCAACCTGAAGCCATCCTTCCCAACGGGGTATGGTCTTCCGGCCTTGTCGATCTTAACCTCTTTGCCATCATCGTTGATGTATGTTATGCCATCCCCAGGTGTCCATCGCCTTTCCCTTTTGATGAGCTCGGTCTAGCATCTTCTTCACCAACATGATCCCCCCGATCTCCAACAAGTAGCTCCGGGCCTTCTTCAAGCAGTAGACCAGCGATCTGATCGACCTCATCGTCAAGCAGTCGCTTTTCGTCACTCTGCAACAATTCGGGCTCGTAGTCCTCATCTTCGATCAGGCGATCACGTGCATCCAGACCGATCGCATCGACAGACATCTCAATTCCCTCCAATGTCTCGTTTGCAGTTTTGTACTTCTGCTGAATTGGGAATGTTAGAGGTGATTTGAGGATCATCCTCTCCGTTTGATGTGGCATTACCGAGGTGGAACCTTCGCCTTCTTGATGTTCAGCTCTGCACCCGCAAACGCGGTGAGGGCCCAAGCCCTATACTTGTTCGCCCAATGCATTCCAGTGCTCAACACATATCCAGCGAATATACCAGTTTCCCCCCTAGGCTCGAACTTCTCCCTCTTTTCCCCTCGTGCTTCGCTCGGCTTGAAGTCCACTAGCGCACCAAAAGGTATCTTTTCGCCCTTGAACTCTTCGCCGTGCAGTCTCAACCAAGCGCTTGATCCATTCACCTCCTCAACGTTCATCAGGTGGCACAGCGTGGTGATGGCCTGCACCCAATAGCACGTGGGTAGACCGGCATGTACAAGACAAGCCGAAGTCTGGTCAATGATGAATTGGTTTGTTCTTTCAGCAAGGGAGTTGTTCTGCGGTCGTCCAGGCAACGACAAATCATGGTTCAGCTTCAGCTCGACGCAGGCATTGATCAGCTCTGGGCCATCATCCGAGTACACCTGCTTGATCTTTCTCCTACCGCAAAAGTGTTTGATGGCTCTGACGACAGAGTCAGTGTCCCTTCTCGCAGTTGGATAAGCCATAATAAGCCCAGTGTATATGTCCCGAATGATGAGCGCATATCTGCTCTCCACTTCATGATCTCCTGATGCCGTCACGAAGTCGAACGTCACCAGGTCTCCGAACGTCTTGACCTCCCTCTTGAAGGCTCCTGTTTTTGATCTGAAGTGTCTCATCTTTGCCTTGACACACGACTCACAGAAAGGATTTCGGTATCTGTGTGTAAGCAAATGAGCAACGGAGTTGGCGTCCCTCTTGAGGACTCCCACTTTCCTCTTAATCGATGATCCTTCGTACACATCAACCTCAATTCCAGCATCTGGATCATCCTCATCAGCTTCTTCCTCGTTAGCTTCGGCATCACCATGACGACGTGGGTCAGGCCCTACGTCCTCTGGTATCACCTCAGCTACAGGAGGCGGGTGCACCGGACCGGCTCCTCCGGGCGGTCCGAAGTCGAACGCCCCATGATGATGTTCACCCTCTACCTCTGCGGGTTCACCGGCAGCGGCGGGTATATCATTTTCATCATCATCGTTATGATCTGCCTCATTGTTCGTGACCAATGCCAATACCTCTGAAAAGTGTTCCTTGAGGTCGTCGATTGTAGGGCGATGCCTGTTACTCCGAAGCTTACCATCGCTCACAAGGTACGGGATGTCGTCCTTGACCTGCAAGTGTACGAATCCCTGCTTTGGTGTAACCATGAAAGGTAGCTTACCAGGCATCCAGTGAAATGCATACCCCATCTTCATGCATCTTCTCCCTATCGACAATACCGTGGGCGTCTCATCTAACACATGTGGTTTGACAGTCTCGTCCAACTCGTCCACGACAATCTTGGCCACGTCAGATGTGGAGGTGGAACCATTTGCGGTCTGGAACACGATCTCATCATCATCTTTCACAATATCGACACCCAGGCTCTTTGCCTTGGCTCGACCAATGAGATCATGACCGCATCCGGTGTCCATCAACCACTTCACCCGTTTGTTAATACATGTTGACATTGCGAACACATTCTTCGGCAGACCATGTTGTTTCTTCCAGTCAATGACCGCTTCCTTGATCTCATCCTCAACCCGATCACACTCAAACACAATAGTGTTCTCCTTGGTCACCGGAAAGTAGTGTTTTCTGTAAACATCGTCCACTACCTCTTCCAGTATCTTTGCTCTTATCAATGATCGTTGGACTTGATAGGCTGGTAATTCTCGATGATCACTATCCTTGAACTTCTTCTCATCAATGTGCACGTACTGGTAAGGACCATTCTCATTGCCCTCATAGCCATACCACTCTTCCTTTCGCTCCCATTGCCTACTCTCGTCTTCAAGATAGGTGATCTCCCCATTCTCGTCGACGTCGAGTACTTCCTTGAACCATACCATCTTCTCGGGGATCTCGGACTCGCCAGACCATCTCGATGACTCACTCATGACGTCGTCATCACGCTCGTGGTAGACAGTCTCGGCTTCATCCGGTTCAACATGATCAACGTCTTTCTTGAAACTGACCTTTCCCGCAGGGACCGATTGCTTCAAGACTATCGCAGGCATTGCGATTGCCCTTCTCACAATCGCTGGTGCTGCGGCTTTGGGGGCAGCCTTTGACTTGGCTTGCGCCTTGTCTCCTGACGTTGCCGGAGCTGAATTGTTCTTGATGAGCTCATGCTTGTATTTGCAAGCACTGCCTTTCTCACACTTTCTCTTCTGGAACGCGTAGCACACTCCATCCTCCTTCTTCGGTGAGGACGATCTGGCTTTGGACTTTCCTTTCCCTTTTCCTTTGGGCATGTTCTCCAGCTTGTGCTCTGTCTTCTTGCTGTGAGAAAAGCATCCTTTCTCCGCTTTGAAGTGATACGGGTTCTCTTTGCTTCCGCTCGGACTCTTGCCTCTGTCGTTGGCACCATCGGACTTACCGTTCTTGCCAGCGTGACCCTTTGCTTTGGCCTTCGGGAGCACAGGAGCGGCATCAGGTTCATTGGATTTGCCCTTTTTGCCTTGCCATTCTGGCCCTCCTGCTTGCCAGCAGCCGGAGCTGCGTCTTTGCCGCCTGACTTCATCATTGTTTTGACCGACTTCTCCTTCATGTCGAGCATCAGATCTTCCCGATCCGACTTGATTTGGTGGTCAATCAATGCCAACAAGAATTCATACGACTTCTGAGGATGTTTGTCTGGTAACCTATGGTAGGCGTTCAGGCCAAACTCCATCTTCTTGCTCCCTTTGATCTTCCTGTAAAGGATATCTCTAGGGCCAATGTGCTGGGTCTGTCTTCGCTCCTCATCTTCAGCAGCAAATCGTACCACTTGTTCCTGAACACGACCAAGTTCTTGTCTCCAGGAAAGTCGAGGTTGAATAAGTGCTCGATGTGATAGACAAGGTCCGTTCGATCAGATGTTCTGAATGATTGCATGACCAATGCCACCAACTCTCGTCCCTTCACGATCACTCCTTGTTGATGTCGTAGTTCTGAATGTCGTGTAGCATCGAGGTACACATCCTTGGCTTCGTCTGGTGCTTGTCTCAGCATGTTCTGCATGCCCATGGCCATCTTGATGTCGATTGTAGCGAACCTGTCACCGCCTGAGTCGCTTAGTAGATTGAGGTCTGGGTTTAACCCGAGAGCCTGTTCCAACCATTTTGTCCACGTGTCGGTATCCGGATCTGCGCATGCACTCAGCACGTTCATCAGCAATTGCATCTTCCAGTTATCGAGCTGATGGATCTTCGGCCAATTGGGAATGGATACCCTTTCAGCCTCCTTCCTTGAAATCCTCGGCCTCTCGTTCTTGATCTCACGGTCATCCCTCAATCGCCTGCGTCCCCTCCGTGTCCGACTGTCCTCTTCTTCTTCCTCATCTTCCTCATCCTCTTCGTCATCGTCGTCTTCATCCTCATCATCGGGCGGATCATCTGGAGGTCCTCCTCCGCCACCTGTTAGACTCAAACGACGTCGACCGGGTCCCTGTTCGTTCCCACCGAATGAGAATCCGCTGTAATCCAATGGAGGTGTGGTACCATTGTTTCCTCCTCCATTACCACCACCGCCAGCTGTAGTCGTAGGTTGTGGTACTAGCCCGACAACCCCTTGCATCTGTGATAGGTGTGCATCAATCATCGGATCACCGAAAGACGGAAAGAGAATCGAACCCGGTACTAGTGACGAATTAGGGATCGAATTGGATGATGATGACGGGTATGTCCCGGCCATCCTCTTGTCTTCCCTAATCGAATTAAGTTGGGGTCCTCCCTCAAGGCGTTTCACTACTGCTCGTTCACGATGTTCATCTTTCTGGCCCGAGGCTTCCTGAATCTCCAGCTTCTTGAACGTCCTGAGTTCCTCATTGTCTGTATCGAGCTGACGAACGAAGCTCTCTTCTTGCTTGAGCATCGCCTCCCGATTCATCAATTGTTCCTGAAGCTTGCGCATCTCCTCGAGGTACTCATCTTGCATCCCTTTAGCTGTTGACTTCCAGAACTCGGCTTCTTTCGACTTCTCGTCCATCGTGTTTCGTTCTTCTCGTTTCTCATCCCTGATCTGGGCCAATTCCAAGATTGCATCCTGACGGTGATTACCCTCGATAGCAATCATCTGATCCTTCTTCAACACGTCGGATTCATACTGCTTGACGATCTCTTCTTTCTCACGAAGCAAGCACTCTGCTCTTTTCGATTCTTGCTCTGCAAATGTCGTCACGTCATTCAGTCTCGTCATCAATTGCTCCCTGGTGTCCTCCATCGAGTACATCTCGGGGCGCTTGACAAGTGCATGTTCCAACTGTGCTTTTAGGCTCTGAACCATCTCCTCCTCGTTGAACTTCTCAATGGATGTAGACGATTCAATCCCTCTGATCTGTTGCTGATAAACTGAAATCTGTTGTGAAGCTTCACGGTGAGTCTGACTTGCTTGCATAGCTGATTCCTGTGCGGCCGCCTTCTCGCTTGCCATGTAGGACCTCATCATTGCAATCTCCCGTTTCTGCTCCATGATCATTCCCTCAGCTTGTCGCATTTGTTGCATCGTTGCATTCGACTCCATGTCTTTCTTTGCCCCGTATTGATATGCGTTCATTTCAGCCTCGCGCATCTGTTGGGCTTCCGCCTCGAACTTGCGCCAGGCCTCCGCCATGTGGTGTTGGTGATGACTCACAAGATGTCCCGATTGCTTGCCGGCAATGTCGCATCGTCTCTCCAGTTCTTGGATTCGGATTGTGCTTCCATAGTCTTCTTGATGAAGGTTTGCCATTGCCGCCGACATTTCATCAAGTGTCTTCTGATACTCCCCGATCTCCATCTCCATCTTGTTCTTCTCTTTGATTGCAGCGCGAAACTCGGCACTTGTGGGTGATTTGGATCTCCCACCCTTTGGTGTCGACCTCACGCCCTTCTGCGATGCCCGTGGGGTCGCAGGTGAAGATGATGATCTTCTTGGCGGAGAATCTCTCTGTTTCGATTCCTGACGGATGGCGATCTGTTTCCATGATCTCGAGGGCGTGGATATGTCGCTGAATAGCGCGGATCCACCGCTCCCAGGTTCATCCTGTGAATCTGCGACCATGTCCATCACCGCAGGAAGAGCCATCAATCCATTGGATCCTTCCGAACTGTCGTTCCCAAAAGTTGCAGTACTTGGGCTCGCTGAAGATGCCATTGTACTGTGTGGGTTATTGTTCTTCTGCAGTTTCTGTACCCGCAATAAACCAGCTGTCTCTCCGTCCAGTGTAGAGCTTGTGTTACGGCTGATAACCTGGTAAGGTGACGTCCCGTGGGACGCTGTCCACCGAACCCTCCAGCTGAATGTACTCAACCACGTAGAAAGGATATACGGTTGGACCGTTATAGCCAAACCAGTGCAAACTGTTGTAAGGGGTATTGTCCAGTAACCACACACACGTCCAATATCAGCAGCGCGAATGAACCTGTTTTCTCTCACACAGATCGATCACAGGCGAACGTAGTTCATGCAAGGCCTTGAGCCCTACTTGTGTCTTGAGCCAAATGTGGTTTCCAAAGGGAGCTCTCAATCAACAAGAACATGGACCTCAGAACAGCTTCCCAATTTGGCACGGGGCCTAGAGGGTTTTAACATCTTGCGTGCGGACATTGAGCCGCAACATGAAACCTTTCTCAAGGGGGCTGAGGCGGAGGCAGCGGTGAGCACGCAGATCGGGGATTACAGACAAGGCAACTTCTATCTTGTCACGGACTTGCTGCACAAAGTCGAACAAGGGGCTCTATACCGCCATGCTGGAAGGGCTGAGTAGGAAAGTCGGATGGAACATGACCAACATGATCTGTCCTACACAGACGAGAATCTCAACCACAGCAAGCTTCTGACGCAACTGACAAAGTGCAAAAACAGCATTAAAGGGGCGGTCGAGTCCATCCATCTGTGGATATCGCTTGCGGATGCCATGGAATGGAGGAACACGATCAAGCGTGGTGTGGAAGAGTACCGTTTTGCATCTTGAGTGCTTCGCATGGAAAGTGACTCTACTCTGAATCATATCGAAGATATTGATTGCTGAGTTTTGCGGAGCTTTGATATATACCGCTAAGCTTTTTGGAGCGTATCACGGGCAATTTTCAGCTGTTCAGATATACATCTTGGGCTGTGCTGTGAACTACTTGGATTTGATTTGTGGACGAGCCCAATTCCCATTTTCCATATCTATACGTTTGGTGATATCTGGATTTGCTTGATTTGCGGTGATAGTGGCTTGTGACGAACCACTTGGAGACGGATATTTACAACAAATGGTGATATAGTATCTTTGATTTCATCGATAAACAGGTCCACTGTCTGGTGACTCTCTGTGACCCCATTTGCCGTCATGATGCCCACATCCGGTGTCCATGAGCCACTTCATCCTTCTTGGCTTTCCTGACTTCAGTACCATGTCTCTCATATATTGACAGGACCGTCCCCCTTTCTTCAAGCTCTATCCACGTAGTCGATCTTCTCATGGCTGTCACCTATGAGCATGATTTCCATTGTGTAATAGTCGGACAGGGGTACCTTGATGGAAGTCTGCGAGTCGCGGACATGGTTCGCAGCCCTAATGGCGGCTACTATGCTCTCCTGACACTGATCTTCCCTAGCATACTCGACACTCACACCTTTCTTCCTCGTGTTCGTCACTGCGACACCTCTCAACAAACTCTTGTTCGCTCACATCACCATCATCGTACTCAACCCAATCCCGAAGTATTACGCTCTTTGCCTTCCTTCCCCCTTTCTTGCGAAAATATAGCTTGGCGTTCAGGGTAGCAGGTGCGCATTCCGTCTCAGCGTCGCTATCCACGATGTCTTCCTCACTGTAAGTCGACTCTGCTTCACTCTCCGAGTCTTCCCAAAGCGAGCCCGTGGAAATCACCGCCGCACCTGCCTTCGCCTTCTTGTTTTTCTTCTTTTCAGATCCCGTCTTGCTCCGGGCGTCGGAATCCTTCTCTGCCGGTGCTGAGTTCTTCGGATGCTTGAACTTGCAGCCCTTTCCTTTCTTGCAGGTCCCCTTTTTCCAGAACGAACAGACACCGTCATTCTTGGGGCGCTCCCCCGCCGGAGAGTTGCTGCGTTTAGGACCTTCCTCGAACTTCTTCTTCCACTTGGGTGTGCGCGTACTCTTCTGATGGCTGCATTTGCATTCCAAGCCCTTCGTTGCTTTCCCACGATGGACATGAAACTGGCATAGTATGTTCTTCGTTCCACCAGGCGATTGTTCTCTGGATTTGTAAGGTGACCTCTTCCGGGGCTCAGCCTTCTCCTTCGGCTTCTTTCGCTTCAGACTTTGCCTTCGGTTTGGGCTTCGCCTTTTCCTTGGATGAGGGAAGTGCATTGCCCAATCAGTGATCTTTGAGCGACTTCTCCTTGTTATTTCAGTTCTTTTCCTCCTTGGTGGCTTTCGCCCGCAATCATGTTGAGCAAGTATTTATGCGTCTTCGCGGGGTCACTGCGCTCCATATGCTCGTGCAATTTCAGATCTAGCTCCAATTCTTTTGAATTCCCTTTCAGCTTTCGGTACAGCGTGTCCCTCGGCTCTTCTTCTTGTGGAACAGACTCCGTTGCCTGAAATCTCACATTTTCTTCCGAAACTCTCCAGCACCATGAATATCATTTGCCTTCCTTTGATGCCCTTTCCTACCTTGATTCCTGAGCCTTTATCAATGACTCTCTGGCTTCGTCCTCTGCCTTTCTCTCATTGTCTCTGGCGGCTAGGTATTCGGACTTGATGCTTTCCACGCTTCTCTCGTGGAGGGCATCATTGAACTGCTGCATTGACTCGTATTGTTTCTGAAGAGCACCGTATTGACTCTGGGCCATACTCTCAATCCAGCTCATGTTCTTCTTCATCATTTCGGCTTGTTCCTCCGCCATTTCAGTAGAGGCCGGCGGCGGCTGTCTCTTCCAGACTTAAATGATTCCTTAATCGATCCACTTCCACTCTCAACTTCATTCATCTGCATTCTAGCTTCGTCGGCCAACTTCTCAGCGGATCGGAACCATTCTTCCCTTGATTCATCTGTGGAGAAGTGTTGTATCTCATCCCTCAAGGTTTGGATTTGTCCATCCTTGTTGGTGACTATACTGTTGTCGTGCGTTTCCGCACCTCTCAGTTTGGCTTGCATCGCCGACTCTTCTTGCTTCATCACTATTCGAAGTTGTTCATTCTCACGACTCAATCTGGTCCGTAGCCCGGTACCAGTTACCAGTGTTGAGCATGGACTGATATTCATTGGTGGCTTTGACCGCTTCCCGCAATGAAGCTGAAATCTCACTGTTCTCCGCTCGCAGCTGTTGTGTCTCATTGTTGAAATCATAGGCCGTTGCCTCAAGCTCAGTTAGCCTACTTGCTTTGGTCTTTAGCTGAACCATCGCCAAGTTGTATTCATCGCTCATTCTCTCATGAACATGTGCAACTTGGGACTCCAGGGTGTGATTTTTCTCTCTAGCCCAAGTATCCTTTGCAAACTTCGCGCCTCATCGGATTCCAGGCGAATTACAGATGATCGCAACGATGCACATTATGCCTTCAATGAATTGTTCTCATCATACTGCTCTGCAGATTCGCTCATCTGTTACTCTGTCTTCTGTTGCGCTTTCCGTAATTCATCTTCGAGTTGTTGGTTCGCATTCCTGGGGTCACATGGTGAAGCCCTTGAGGAGGACGATTTTTGCCCCTTCCGAGATTTACGGCTCTCGACCGAGAGGAAGCTCTCGCCCCCGATCTGCGCCGGCATCGCTCTGCTGGCTTGCTGCCGAAGGCCCAGCGCTCACCACAATGGTGTCTCCGCTCCCATGACCGGCTGATTCCGGTGTTCCTTGAGATGAAATTCCGGCGGTGCCGCGAATGTAAGCGAAGATCTCCCATCGGACATTGTCTTGTAAGCGTTGTGCCACTTGGCAATGTACTGTTTGGATCAATATGAAACGGGGTTCAAGACATCTTTGTCTCACAGCACGTGGGGCAAACCCTACGGCTGATAACCTGAGAAACCGAGGGGTTTCTTTGGTATCCCCGACAACAGTGGTATCCCCAACAACAGTGGTTGTGTTGTCCTCCAGGAAACCTGCAGTATCCCAGTTGTTTTGCTTGAATGCCTCACTATGGTGATAGTGAGACGTATCTTGGCCTTGGGCCAGGACTTGGGCCAAATGGCAAGACATGTGTGTGTAGAACACGTTAAATTGCATCAGTGGCTGGCACACTATTCACAAAAAATGTGCTTGGAATCTTGAGAAAGGGTGTTATTTGCTTTTTCTGGCTCCCCAAAACTGAGAAGAAGCAAGCAGAACTCTGTTCAAGCTGGGCTTCAAAAATGTGCCTGGAATGTTGAGACAAGGCCTCCAGTCTGCTATTTGCTTGTTCTGGGCCACCCCAAAAAGCAAACAGAACTCTGTTCAAGCTGGGCTTCAAACATGTGCTTGGAATCTTGAGAGAGGGCCTCCCAATCTGCTATTTGCTTTTTCTGCCCCCCCCCCAAAAAAGCAAACAGAACTCTGTTCAAACTTGGCTAAAAAAACCTGAGGTGCTATTTGCTTTTTCTGGCTCCCCAAAACTGAGAAAAAGCAAACAGAGCTCTGTTCAAGCTGGGTTCAAAAATGTGCTCGGAATCTTGAGAAAGAGCTCTGCTATTTGCTTGTTCTGGGCCACCCCAAAAAGCAAACAGAACTCTGTTCAAGCTGGGCTTCAAAAATGCGCCTGGAATCTTGAGAAAGGGCCTCCCGAGGTGCTATTTGCCTTTTTTGGCCCCCCTAAAAAGAACTCTGTTCAAACCGGAATCTTGAGAAAGGGCCTCCTCTGTGCCTGGAATGTTGAGAAAGGGCCTCCCGAGGAGCTATTTGCTCTTTCCCCACACAGCTTGCTGTGTGGGGTTGTTGATTGATCTCTAAAGAACGCACGCCTGTCTGCTGGATGCCCTGCACGCCTCCTCGCGGCTTTCATTCGCTCGCTCTTCAAGACAGCGCGCGTCGTCGATCTTCTCTCCCTGTAGCTCTTTCAGCCGTCCGGTCAAGTAAGCCTCAGCAAATCACTCGTGTCACGGCTCATCACAAGCGAAAGCAACAAAGTGTGCATGCGTGATTGCTTGCTTGCTTGCTTGCTTTAATTTCGGACACCACGCCCAATGCCTCCCATTAGCTGCGAAAACTCTATGGTACGGGCGTGAGCGGCACGGGTTTGGCTATTTCAAACACACAAAAGCAATAAGCTGATCAGGATCTATGGCTTAGGCATCAACCTCCTCTACTGGCAATGGCTCAAGACTGGCCAAGCTTGGCGTTGGGATGAGATTTTGGCATCGACAGGTTAGGAGCCTTCGGTTGTTTCAGGTCTGTTTTGTTCAAATTTAGTTTTGCTGTGGGTCCTGGGCTGGGCTTGGCTTGGCTTCAGGTTCAGCGATGGCCCTGCCCGAAGCCTTGCCAAGATCAGCGTCAACCGATTGGTGGCCTTCCACCCCGCCAGCACTTTAACCGTGAAGATTTGAGACCTTGAGTTTCCTTTCAGATGCCTGGCCAGCTCCTCAAACTTGAGGCTCTTGTTGGAACAGGCCGTCATTGCTGCTGCCACCGTCTTCCACCTTGTCAGCTGACAGCCTTTTTGTTTTCAGGCCTTGGTGGCTGGCTGCTGCTGGGCACATCATTCAGAAAGCTCCTGCTCCTCTTGGAAGGGGCCCACTGCCTGGAATGCGTGCTCCAGATTGCCAAGGTCTTCATCAGTATCCACCTCCCTTGACTGCTTCTTATTGAACCCCTTGGTCTTCACAAAGGTCTTCTCTTTGCTCCAATTGCTCCTGGCAACGTGCATCTTGACATTGCTGGTCTTACTGTGTGCCACTTCTATGATTGGGTTTCATCCTCATCATATTTGTGAAGCAATTCCTTCCAGCTGACTGGCTTTTCCTTCTCTTTGAAACTCTTGAAGCTTGTGATGGACTGAATCTTCTGCACGAAGTGTGAGCCCCACTTCCTGTCCAGGAGCCTCACCACTGCACTTTCTGTGCATTCTTTTGCCCTACTGGGGCCTGGCTTGCTGTCTCCCATTGGTCCTTGGCCTCTTGGGGGGCCGACTTCAAAGCATTGAGAAACTTGCTGCTCAATTTCTTTGCTCAGTTGTGCACAGCTGCAGGTCTGCTTCTGGATCTTCCTTTTCAATTTTTTTCCTTCCGCATCTAAATCTTCTCCTCCAAGGTGACTGTGGCAGTCTCGTCCCTGTCAGAGGCAGCTAGCTTTTGCTGTCAATTTCCAGTTGCTTTTCTGTTTTTTCTGATTCTTTTCTGAATTCCATAGTTTGTCAGAAAAAATCTGAAAATGTTGGAACTGGGAAAAATCCGAAAAATCAGAAACGTAACTGGAAATTCAGAATGATTCACCAGCCGCAAAAAGTTGTTCGCTTGCAGCTCTTGCTTTGATATTACCTTCTGATATTGCGATATGGTTGGCGTCTTTCACTTCATTCACACCCAGCTTTGGCCCCAGCTCGAATCAACGCAGCTCCTAATCCCACCTTTAAACAGAACCTACGCTGGCTTGAAGGCTCTCCAAACTAACCGCAAGCCCGCCCCATTTCGTCCGGATAACCATCCCAGCTAGATAGAGCCTGGCCTTGAAGCTCGCCCGCAACCCATCCCGAACGCATCACAAATCCGCTTGCCAATGTCGAGTAGACCTCTGACTTGTCAACAAAACAGAAACGCGACGCTAACATATTTTGTTCGCCCTTTTTCGGCAAAATTTGGCTGGCGAATTGCCATTTGGAGGGCGATGCCATCTTTCAACGCATCCGCGCAATAAGACAAACAAATCAAAAACCCTCGGCCCGAAAAAGACTGCCTCCAAGCAACCTTGAAATGTTCTTGGATGATTGGCAAGGCGGGCTCGGGCAGCTCCAGCAACACCTGGGTTGCGATGATCAGATCCGCCAAGATTCAAGCTTGGAAACTTACTGCAAACCACATTGGTGCACAACAAAGCGTGGAACAGGTTTTTGTGCTCCACTCAGACGCAAATCGCTCGGACAAATGTACCCGGCTTGAAGCAAACAACCTCTCCACCATTGCGCTGCAGCAAGAAACGTGCGCCAATCCGAACCAAGTCAGGACACCTTGGCCAAATGATACCTGCACGTGAGGCTGTCATCCACGCCCATTTCAAAATATGACTTCGCCTCCTCCAATTCTTTGACCTCGCCTGACACAAACAGGACAGACAAGCTTCTCTTGGCCAACCACGGCAGCGTGTGAGAACCCCGCGGACATAAGACAAGGCCCGCAAGCTTGACGCCAAGATGCGGCTGAGGCTGACGAGGACAACGCCGCAGTTCAAATAGTGACGAGAAAGATGGGCCCTTTCTGCTGCAGGAAGCAGCGCATCCTTTTCAAACTCCTTTGCCGCCTCTTGCGCTTTGCTGCAGAACTGCCACGCTTCTTCCCAGTGTTGCTTTCTGCCGTGTAAATATGCAAGATCCCCGCAAACCTGGAAAAACATCTTTTGATGTTGTGGCTGCTTCTCTAACTCTGTAAGGAGCCCCTTACAGCAGCGTATCGCATTTTCCTCGTTCGTGGAGTTGGGGTTCAAGATAAAGAGCTGCATGCACGCCAAGGCCATGGTCGCGTAGGCCTTGATCATTTGTTCCTCCTGGCGCGCGCGGCGCTCGCAAGGCCAACGACGGCCATTTACTACAGCAATGTGTTGGCTTACCGCTGCCTGAGTCCTTGCAACACTGCAACGCAAAGTTGGGGCTGCATAATTCATTTCAAATCAATGCTTTTCCTCCCTTTAAGCATCACAAACATGCAACAAATCGCGCCATGGGCAACGATTTGCTCTGGCTCGACAATGAGCGCTCTGCAAGCAACCCCCCTTGTCCTTGTACACTTGTGTAACCACTGCGCCGTGTGGTGGCATCTTCTCCCAACCCAGTTTGGCACGTTCGCAGGCAACTTTTACACTTGTCCAACCACTTGTCCAATCTGTTGTTCTTGCCTCTTTGGCTGGCTCTGTTTCTGCGGCTTTCAGCCGCTTGATCAGCGCCACTGCGTAACTGTGGTAGCAGGCCGTCATCCTCGAGTACTGGTCCTGTCAGGGTTTAGAACCTTGGGACGCTGCAGCTTCATTGAACCCGCGCGTTCCAGCACCTGGGCTCCTCTCTATATCTCTACCTCTGTATCTCTCTATCTCTCTACCTTTCTATCTCTCTATCTGTCTATCTACCTACCTGCCGACCTTGCTACCTATATACGATCTATCTATCTCTCTACCTGTCTATCTGTCTATCTATCTGTCTATGTATCTATCTACCTCTCTATCTCTCTAGCTCTCTATCTGTCTATCTCTCTATCTGTCTATCTCTCTATCTGTCTATCTCTCTATCTCTCTATCTATCTGTCTCTCTATCTGTCTATCTGTCTATCTAGCTGACAGCGCAAAGCGCTGCGCCTGCCACGAAATCTGCACTTGACCCTGCAAAAGTGGGTGCGCCTGCCACGGTATCTGTGCCTGACCTTGCGCAAGCGCTGCGCCTGTCATGAAATCTGCGCCTGACCTTGCGAAAGTGCTGCGCCTGCCACGAAATCTGCACCTGACGTGCCTGAGGTTGCCAAAGTGCTGCGCTCGTCACGAAATCTGCCACGATGTCTGTACCTGACCTTGCGAAAGTGAAGGGAAGCCAAGAAAGAATCTGTCCAAGGGAGACAAGGGGAAACAAAGGGAGACAGGGCCAGCAAAACCCCCTCGACCGGCTGGCACACGTGAAAAGAGCCTAAGGGAAGATAAGGGAAGACAAGGGGAGACAAGAAAAGACACCCATCCAACCTCGACCAGCCTGCAGCACATATGAAGACAGAGCGGCAAGAACCTGTCCAGGAAAACCCGTCTATTCTAAAAAGAATCGCAGAAACCGCACAAAGTCCTCAGTTGTTGCACATCGGCCACGCCGATCCCCGCAGAGGGTCGGCTTTCCGATCGCCAAGTTGGCGCAGGCCCGCCGCCTTGAAAGAGCGCGCGAATTCATAAGAATACTAAGAAAGATATATGGCTAGTGTAAATCATTGAAAACCTCTTGCGCCAACCTCTTATGTAACTTGTGTAACTTGATCGTACAGCTTGCATTACAAACCTCTCCTGTATCTTCCTTCTGCAACTTGCTCTAGCAACCTCTGCCGCAAGCCGCTGCTCCAACTCGCTATTGCAATTCGCTAGTGCGTCTTGCTAGTGCAACTTCCTAGTGTCATCTTGCTATTGCTACCTTGCTAGTGATTCCTTCCTAGTGCAACTCGCCACTGCAACTTGCTAGTGCTATCTTGCTAGTGCAACTTGCTAGTGCAACTTTCTACTGCAACTTGCTAGCGCTATACCTTGCTAGTGCAACTTTCAAGCGCAACTTGCTAGTGCATCTTGCTATGCCTGTGAGAATTTGCTAGTGCAACTTGCCGCTGCAACTTGCTATAGTGCTATCTTGCTAGTGCAACTTACTGGTGCAACTTGCTAGGGAAACTTGCCACTGCAACTTGCTAGCGTTATCTTGCTAGTGCAACTTCCTAGTGCAACTTGCTGGTGCATCTTGCTAATGCTATCTTGCTAGTGAGAACTTGCTAGTGCATCTTGCTAATGAGAACTTGCTAGCGCAACTTGCTCATGACAACTTGCTAGTGCATCTTGCTAATGACAACTTGCTAGTGCAATTTGCTAGTGCATCTTGCTAGTGAAGCCAGCCAGCCAACCAGCCAGCCAACCAACCAACCAGTCTTGGAGCCCTTGCTAAAATGCGAGCCACTCCTTGCAAATGACACAAAGAATAACAGCGCAAGCAGTTGCGATCCAGAAAGCAAGGGTAAAAGCAAAGGAATCTTACAGCACAGTCGCTGCGTCGCTGTGGCCCTTGCTGTGGCAGTTTCTGTAGCACTGCGCTGGCACTACGCTTGCGCTGCATTTGCGCAGCGCTGGGGCGCGCGCACACACACACACACACTTGCAGTTCACTGGCAATGAACTGGAACTGCGCTGACAAGTCGTGAGGAGGCGTGCAGGGCATCAGGCGACACAAGCTGGGAGACAAGCTGGGAAACAAGCCCGCGAGGAGGCGTGCAACCAGCTGGGAGACAAGCTGGAGACAAGATGGGAGACAAGATGGGAGACAAGCTGCTCGGGAGGCCCGGTCTCAAAATCCCAGGCACGTTTTTGAAGCCTGAACAGAGCTCTGTGGCCTTGTCTCAAGATCCCAGGCACGTTTTTGAAGCGCAGCTTGAACAGAGTTCTTTTTGCTTGTTGGGGGGCCCCGAAAAAGCAAGTAGCACCTCGCAAGGCCCTTGTCTCAAGATTCTAGGCATATTTTTTGAAGCCCGGCTTGAACAGAGTTCTGTTTGCTTTTTTTTGTGGCCCAGAAAAAGCAAATAGCACCTCGGGAGGCTCTGCCTCAAAATTCCAAGCACAAGCCCAGCTTGATCAAGGTTTTGCTTGCCCCCAACCAAGCCCAGAAAAGCAAACAGTGCCCCAAGAGGCCCCGCCCCAAGATTGAGGCGAGCGCTAGCTGCCCTCCGCAAAACGTGGAGAAACTGCCACAAACCGTGGCCAAAGATTGCCCCGAAAACCGTTAATCCTGCGAGACAAGCCACGAGGGGGGCGCGCAGGGCATCCAGCAGACAAGCGGGAGCTGAACACGCTGCCAAAACGCGGCAAGCAGACAAGCGGAAGCTGAAAGCCACGAATAGGCGTGCAGGGGCATCCAGCAGGCAACACAAGCCGCGGAGACAAGCTGGGACAAGCAACAAGCAAGAGCTGGGAGACAAGCTGGGAGACAAGCTGCGGGGAGGCGTGCAGGGCATCCAGCAGACAGGCGTGCGTTCTTTAGAGATCAATCAAGAACCCCGCGCAGCAAGCTTTTTCGGGAAAAGGCAAGAGACAACTAACCCGTCAGCAGCTCGCAGCAACAGCGGTTGGTCCTCGCCAGCCCAGAAACGCACATCTGCGTCTGCAGTTTCAGCCACATCCCCTAGATTCCCTGACGCAGCTTGCTTGTGCTTCTCAATGGCCGCTTCGTACTCCTCAATAGCCGCTTTGAAGAAATATGCTGCGTCCTTGTCATCCTTCTTTTTGACCTTGGCGAGAAACCGCTCACGAAGGAACATGTGCCGAGCAAGCAGCACATTACATGTTTTCTTGGGCGCCAGTGAGCGGTTGCTGATCTGGCAATGTTGCCCCCCTGCGTCAAACGCATCTAAACATGGTTCTGGCAAAAGCATGTCACGAAACATGTGAACGCTGGTGATGGGGCTTGCTGCCCTGTGCTGGGGGCCAATTCTGCACCATTGCAATTTTTGCAAGGAAATGCATAAATACAAACGATTGGTTTTGCGCAGTCAAGAAATGCTCTGAATGGACAAATTCAGAGCTTTGTCACCCTGATTTGCGAAATGCCTTCAAAGCATCATCCGCGGCACAAATCTGCATGCATGCATGCATGCGTGCGTGCGTGCATGCATGCATGCATGCATGTGTGTGCGTATGTTCTCTGAGCGCGTCTGCTGATCTTTTGGCTGACACATGTCAAGGTGTTTCCTTCACCGCCGTTCCCGCCTGAACTCCTTTTTTCCCCTTCAGTCTCGTCTCAAACCATCTATGGACATTCCCTTACCCTTTTTCCACATTCCTCGTTTGGAACTTGATCTTGGAGTTATCCTCTTGCCAATGAAAGATCTTGTCTCAAACAGAGATTGGTTTCGAACTCATTCGCACATGTTGAGCGAGGCGTCGAACATCTTCGGATTGTCTCGCTTCCTGGTAAGCTTGTTGGGCAAGCTGTCGGATCTGTCCTGCGGTGAGTTCGGATTCACTCTTCGGAATTGTCAACTGTGGAGGAGTGAGTTGCAACCTCAAGTTGTACGAGTTCAGCTGGTCTGCGTCCGATGCAAGTTCTAATGGAGTTACTCCGCCGTAGGTGACGGCCTTCACGAGTTGCCGGTAAGTCACGTTCTTCAGCGACGGTGCGGCACTTCCAGTCTTGGTGGAATTCAGCACCAGTGACACTTGTCTCTTCAAGAGACGCGCAGCTGCTTTTCCGAAGGACAAAGGTTTCATATCTAGAACAACTCCCAACTCTCAGTCATGAATGCTTGATCACCAACGACAGTCTTGGGCTGGAGGTGATACTGATTGAGCAGGATTGCGATGTTTATGCCTACGCTTGGAAAACCGTCCGGGTAGTGACTGCCATCGCATCGTTCAGCATACCGGCGTCTCGTGATCTCATGACAGAGCACACCCGCTCCGCTGCGTCCGCAATCAGCAGAAGACACGCTTGCCCACGAGAAGCACGTCCGCAACCAGCAGAATACATGCTCGGCCCTTGACAAGGACACCCGCTCCGCTGTGTCCGCAACCAGCAGACCACGTGCTTGGCCCATGACAAGCACACCCGCTCCGCTGCGTCCGCAACCAGCAGAACACATGCTTGCCCCATGATAAGAACACCCGCTCCGCTGCGTCCGCAACGAGCAGAACACATGCTCGGCCCGTGATAAGCACACCCGCTCCGCTGCGTCCGCAACCAGCAGAACACATGCTCGGCCCATGATAAGCACACCCGCTCCGCTGCGTCCTCAACCAGCAGAACACACGCTCGGCCCATGGTAGGCACGTGCTGCGTCCGCTACCAGCAGAACACATGCTCGGCCCATGATAAGCACACCCGCTCCGCTGCGCCCGCAACCAGCAGAAGACATGCTTGCCCATGATAAGCACGCTGGGAAAATGCCATGGAGGGCGACCTACCCACGCATACTGCCAAGACACTGAAGCAGATCTGAAAAGGGAAATGGCATGGAAAACCCTACCCACACATACTGCCAAGATGCAGAAGCAGACATGAGAAAAGACAAAAGGCGGCCATTTCAAACGAGTGCGGACTCAAACGAACCAGCCGGCGCTCAAAACGCAGGTGAAACGCAATTTTGCTCGAAAAAAGGGGTAACTTTTGACCACCCACACCTTCATTTCGTATGGTAAAACGCAGTGTTTTTCTGAAACCCGCTGGAGAGTTGTGTATTTGGTGGCAGGCGTGGGATGGGGGGCGTCGCGCGCCGGGATGTCTATGTCATCGGCTGTGGAACTGACTAACTTCGGCTGTTTTTCGTTGCTGCATCAAGGATCACAAGCACATAAAGGTGTTCACATGTGCCTAACGGAACATGGCAGTGATCAATGAATGTCATTTCACCGCCTGTCTCTGCACGGAGACCACTCACTCTGCTGCGTGCAGCAGTGGATGCTTTCTGGCATGGCTCACACTCTGCACGGATCTTGTTGTAGATCTCCTCAGTCCAAAAATCTAGTTCGGAACTTGAACTGTTCCGTGGACATGTGTGGAGCTTCTTGAGCTCTTCTGGCTCTGACAATCTTGCATGGATTCTCTTCAACGCAACAAAAGTGGTCGGAGGATCTACTGGTCTGACTGGATCTCTTGGTTCATCGGCACGCCGGCCTGCTTCAGGAATGATCTCCGTTCCTAAGTCCTCAGGCTTGAGAACTGCATCTGCAAACTTGAAGATACCCTCGGCAGTCCAAAGCTCTGGTAAGGATTTAGTCTTCGATTTGCGCCGGTTGTCTTCATGTGATGGAAGTGGATCCTTGGCGGTTTGATCAAACCTCTTGGTAAGCCTGTTGGTGTAGATCTTGCTGCGCGGAATTGGACAGGCAAAGCAATGCCTTCCTGTGGTGTCACATGGACCCTACGGATTTCTTTCTTGGTGTGGCTCACGATCCAATGATCAGCCTTGGTGTTGCTGGGACTGCCTCAGCAGGACACGCAAATGCAGGCGCAGTGGGAAAGGCACAGCAAATTTTGTCATCACCCACACTGGGATTAGCCACGCTGCAATTTTCCAGATATACTCATTGCGGGCAACTCCTGCTAAGTCCAGCTTTTTTTGTATTCTGCAGCCGTTCGCGTCTGCGCCGGTCTGCCGTGCGCAACCACCACCATTCATCTGCGGGTCAGTTCTGCGATCACAGCGTCTGACACCACAGTGGGATTTACATGCCGGATGCTTTGCAGGATATCTTCTCACATGTGTATGCTCAATAGTCATGTGCAGATTCGTATCTGATCTATACTCTACAGGATTGGAACTTGGCCTTCCACACATCTATGTGGGTCTTCATTGGCGGCTTTGTGTTGAAATGGAGCACAAGTGTCCAATCAACCTTGGCTGTCTGGTTGGATGTCTGGTTAGGGGCAAATGCGAATCTGGTGTATTTAAATGCAATCTTGTCCGGATAACTGTCAATGGCAGCAACGAACTTCTGGATTGCGTGCCAACTACCCATGAATCTTGTGCATGATCACGGGCGCCATGAGTCCGCCATCTCCAACTACCAGGTTTCATCCGCAGAGCACAACGAGATGTTCGTGAACGGCGCATGTGATTCCGACTCACACAGAGGAAGTGATGAGCTATTGCAACTGCCACCTGTGGCATCCACCTGACCTCCTTTTGTTGAAGGATAAGGCAGGGAATGAAGTTTCTGATGCTAACTGCACGCAACAGTGTGCTCTTACTGGCATCAATGTCCACTGTGTGATCTGCCAGATATGCCTTTTGACCGGCGAACACAGAATTGCTATTCTTGCCTCATACTTTGCGTAGTCGTGCATCGCCGTAACGTACACGGAAATCTTCCTGAGGTACAACCCCATTTATTGCGCTTGTCAACGCAGCCAGAGGGTCACAGACCTTGGCAACATGAGTCTGTTGATGAACAACTCCCCGGTCAGCTCGGCGTCGTTGCTTGCACTTGTAACTGTAGAAGCGAAGCCCTGATCCATGCTCTCCAAGGACCATCCGCTGTCAACATCTCCGCCGGCGATCCCGAGCACGAGTATAGCTGGAGGTAGTTCCCTGCGCCATGAAGACGTAGATGCCCCTTCTGCGTGTGGGCCGGGCCGCCGCACTTTCCCTTTCCCTTGAAGCCAGGGTACCAAGGGACGGCGTCGATGTCAATCTTGTCGCGACAGACAAAGAGTTCCTCGCCAGTGGGGTTCTCCAATTACCGGTGAAGTGCGTGTAGTACTGGCTCTTTGTCCATGATTCCTCGACGACCCAAGTCTGGTAGCTGTTGAACCAAGCCAACCTCTGCTGGAAGTCAAGCCTGTTGCTCGCGATCATGTAGTTGGGCACTGAATGCTCCCATAGCTTCTTGGCAAAGGGGACAATTAGGAGGTACTTCCCCAAACCATCCATCGACTATCGAAAAAAAGCGGTCTTGTTCATGAAATTCTGTGTTTATCATGGCGCACTTGAAATCTCGGTTTCAAACTAGATTTTCAACATCGCACGCTTGAATTTGGAGAAAAACAAGACTCACAACTGAACAGCCTTAGTAGTTTTGCCATCGAAAAGCAAGCCACTGCAATATTGAAATTCCAGAAAAAACGTGAGCATCTTTTTCTGGGAACAATAATTTTCAATGGCTGCAACATGCCATGTCTGACAGATTGAAAGGCTGAGGTATGCCTGCCAACACGGATTCCAGCCCAGGTCTTGAAAAAGGAATGCAGATAAATCATTGTTTCTGCTTGCTGTTTGCAGCCATGTGCAGTTTGGCCAGATGCATGCCATTTGTGCAGGGATCAAGGTTTCCTCATAGCTGCCTGCCACCAGCCATGGGGAAGTTGGGTGTCAGCCAGAAGCACCAAGTGCCCTCATTGAGCACAGCAAGAAAGAGGGCATTTGCAAAGCCTTCAGCTTTAGTTGCTACAAGGATGTGCTGTTGCCCAATGCTGTGAAGGGCGCTGGCGTGCTAGCATTGGAGTCACTTGCCAGGCCTGTGTGACAGATGGACCCAGCCTTTCTATGGCAAAGGCAAGGGCAAGCAGAAGGGCTACAACTACGTTTGGTGGCATGATGGGGAGGGGTGGAAATTTTGTACACATCTGCCATTTGACCAAGGTTACATGAGCTTCTCTGAGTGGCTGGGTGAGACAGGCAGCTTGCCTGTAGTGATCCAACACCGTTATCATGGTGCCCAAGAAGGAAAACCAGAAGCAAACCCAGAACATGAACCTGGGTCAAAGAGCTCAAAAGACAAAAAGAGCAGCTGCAGAGAAGGAGGGGAAGAATGAGGCCAGTGAGGTGAAGCTTGCCAACATCTCACGGAGCAGCTGACTGAGGAATTGCAAGAAGTTGCCAGGATCAGTGAGAGTGGAGATCTTCTGCCATGCATTACCAGAAGCAGGCTCTTAGGACTGAGCTGGAGGACAAGAACCAGGAGCTCAGAGAGGCAGTGAGGCGCCTTGCTCAGAATGTGCAAATGGGGCCACATGAGTTAATTCAGAGTGCGTGGGCCCATGCATGAATGTCAGCATGTTGCTAAGCTAGGGCGGCAAAACGTAAATAGTTACAAAGCAGTTGGGCCCGTCAAGTATAGCAACTACGACAAGCAAGAAGGCGATGTGCGAGGTTGCTGAGGGTGAGTCTGTGACGAGGACGTCTTGAAAGCATCATCATCTATGGCATGTGATTGGTTTGCCTCCGTGTTACTGGAAGTATGCAATCATCGCGGTCTGTCACCTCATGAATGTTGGAGCTGATCGAAGGATCGAGCGCGTGGTTCAGGATGCACAGGGTTCAAGCCAAGGCGCGAGATCACGCCATCAGCGAAGGCATGCCCACTCCGATCCAGGCTTGCACCGCGCTGATGGTCGTCTGCTGGCCCTCCCTGAACTTATGAGAGTCTCCCCAGACTTTCCTTCCCCCTCTTCATCTGGTTGACGAACGTTTGGACATACAGCATTGAATAGGGCACGGAACGCAGCAACATGCCACCGCGCAGCCGCGGATTGCGGCAGGCTCCAAATGTCCCTCAACGCGTACCAACTACGCCTGCCCGTTTGCGCCGCATAAGACCCGGCCGTGTCGCGGCAGTTTGAGGCTGGCCGGCTTCGGGCAAGTGTGCGACGCTTGGCACGCGCTCAACGCAGATCATGGGCAAATGATGAAAATGCGCTTGCTTGGCTAGGCGCGCTAAAAAATGCAAGCAACGGCACGTGGAGTAACCCAGACGAGCGCAGGCTGACTTTGTGCCGCGACAATACCCGGATGGCCGCAGGGACCAGCTGCGTGCCGCCGGCCGCGTGTTTTCCGCTTTGATGAAAGGCCGGCACGAAAACTTTGACAAAGAGGAGCTCCAAATGTGTCGCGCAGCCGAGCGTTGCGTGCGCGATCTGCACCTCCTGGTTCAGAAAGCAGTGGACCAGCCTCCAAGCATGGACGAAGCTCTCGACGCAAAGGACAGCTTTTGAACTTGCGCGCAGCCCATCTGCGTGCCGTTACAGGCCGCAGTTCTTCCCGCTGGCATCGGCGCACGCTTGCCTTCGTGCGCCGCGCAAGCATTTGCAGTAGTGAGCCTTGTGCAAGCATGTTTCTTGGTGTGCTCCGTGAGCTTGCGCGCTGCTTGTGACTGATAGGGGGCACGACCATTGCTTGGCTGATCAGGCGAAGTTCGACGCGGAAAGTGCGGCCGCGTAGCCGGAGATGACGGAAAGTACCGCCGAGCGCCGCCGCCCTTGTTTTGCAAGCTTGACCCACATCCTGGGAGCCAGACCGGCGGCCGAAGAGACGGAAAGTATCTGGCGCCAGTGGCAGGGATGGGCGGACTTCATGTACAGGTCGGTCTTGTTGACGCTGCGTGGGCCTTGTCGCTCTTGGACAGCACTTTTGATGCCCTGACGGAGGTTTTTCGCATGTTGACCTTTTTCGGACAGGAGAGGGCCATGCGCACGCTCAACCTCATGCAGCAGGGGTTTCTGCTGGAGTCGTACCTCAGTCCAAACAAAGCAAAGGCCCTTGCTACGGTGCACGTGTTTTTCAACCAGACGGTTGGCGGGAAGGTCAAAGAGAAGTACGTCTATGCAGCAGAGAAGCATGATGTGTGCATCTTCATTCCGGTTTGAGGGGCTGACAACCCTGGACAAGCACCACGCGTGGCAGATCAACCCGCGGTCAAGCTCCAGCTCCAAGAAAATTGCCTCCGCAAGTTGGGTGGTTGGCGGAGAGCAAGAAGAAGCGCATGAGGAAGGTTGAACGTTTTGTCAGGAAGGAAAGGAGAAAGGCACCAACAAGAACAAAGGCTCTGGCGGAGCACTACAGGTCCTGACGCATCCCCAATGAAGAGCCCTCCTGGTGGGGGCGGGCACGCAGAAGGAGGACTGATGAAGGCGAGGGGCAGAAGGAGGATGTGGAGATGGGCGACGCCTCTGGCGCACCGGATGCGGACGGTGGGAACACGGACGACGAGTTTTGACGAGAAGGTCAAGCAAAGGAGGAAGGGTCTTTGGCGCAGACGTGGCGCGCTGACATCATTCTCGCTCGCGAGAACGGCATCATGCCGGCTGTGGCAGCCGCCATGAGCAGTGCGTTTCACCAGTCGATGGTGACCTTGTGGAGAGCATCAAGGAGTACAAGAACGGCCGAGCGCTGATTGCTCAGCGTGTGAAGGATTTCAGGCGCATCAGGTCAGGTGCCGCATCTATGGCTCGTCCCATTTCGGGGACCAAGGCAAGCGTGGCGAGGCTGATCATGCAGTCAAATGCCCAACGCGCAGTTTGCAGCAGCTCAAATGCTAGGGCGCCAACGCCCAGTTCGCAGCTCGATCACATGGCATGTTGGGGCCCGACGCTCACTTTGCAGCGGGCCCGACGCCCAGTTCGCAGCTCAAATGCTAGGTTGGGGCCCGGCGCAAATGGCGCGCCGGGGCCCGACGCCCGGTTTGCAGCTCAAATGCCGGGTCGGGGGCCCGACGCCCGGTTTGCAGCCCTTGGGGCCGCAATGACCTGTTGGGCCCCAACCAGCGGTTGAAATCAAGTTAGGCGTATCACGTGCAATATTGGAGCGCAAGAAATGGGTCGGGTTCCATCACGCAGTCCAGGCAAGCAGTTAGCGCAAAGCTGGCTATTTGTTAAATATGCCACGCACGAAAGTAAAGCCATGCTATTTCATAAGTGGCAGTGGAACCTTAAACAAAACTAGACCACGGTTGGCCCGAAAGCATCACAGCCCCACCATTCCCGCGCAAGTTTCTTGCTCGATGTGCAATCTGTCAGCCACAAACAGCCAGCAAGAGGAGCACTTTCGAAGGCGTTCGCCTCACTTTCGCTTGTTGCTCGCCACCTCCGGTTTCGCGGCGAGCAGGCCCCAGACCCCCCTGTCTCTTCTGCCATCTTCCTATCATCCACGGCAACAAAACGTCTGCTCTACGCAAAGCTCAAGAATCTGCGGCCGTCAGCAAACTGTTGCACGCGCAGCTGCCTTGCAAGCGAGCGATGATTTCCCCTTCAAGCCACGGCAGGCCATAACGAGCCGCGCCTGCCTGGAGTCTAGCTACTTCGCGCTCCATGATATGCGCTTGAGCCGATGCTGAGATAGCACTGCCACCGATTCGCAAAACCTGACCTGCGCAAGCAATACACAACGACAAGTCCCAGCAACGAACCATGTTCCCTCTATCTTGCCATTTGTCGGACCCCCCCTCACAAGTTTGCCAAGCACGTCAAAGATGACACATATACCGCGCCCTCATACAACGCAAATGACTCTCAAGATGACTCTGTGCAATGGCTCTCATAATGACTCTGTGCAATGACTCTCATGATGATTCTGTGCAATGACTCTCATGATGACTCTGTGCGATGACTCTCGTGATGACTCCGTTCAATGGCTCTGGTGTGATGACTCTATGTTAATGGCTGTCATGATGACTCCGTGCAATGACTCTCATGATGATAACTATCCCAACGGTACAACCTGACTGTTGCTTTGATCAAGTTGCTTTGTGCTAGCTGCTCTGCGCAAGTGCTTTGTGGAAGTTGCTTTGCGCAGGTTGCTCTGCCGCAAGTGCTGCCGGAGCTTTTGGGAAGTACTTCGCATACTAGTTTTCTACTTGAAAAGTTCCATTATGCAGCCAGAGCTGCAGGACCGTACTCTCGTACTACATTTGCTCTTACCCAATGTGCTACGCTTGTACTCACAAGCTGCGATTTTTGAGCCGGAGCGGTGGGAGTGCACTCCGCGTACTACGTTTGCATTTAAAAGTTTCTTTGTCTCACAAAGGCGCTTGAGGCACCCTCCCTTGGCTTGCCTTGGCCCCTCTGCAGTATTTTTCAATACTGCCAAGCTGTCTGGGTCATTTCCAAGGACGAATTAGGTTTCGGTGCCTTTTTGAATCGGTCAGGCATTGCGTTGCAGCCAGCAGCTACGCATGCAGTTAGAGGTCTTGCGGCGTTTGTGCGCGCAGCCACCTCCCAGCACTTCCAAACGTTGCTGCGACCCGTTTTGACAGGCAGCTTTGGCACGTAGCTGTCTTTTTCTTTGCGTGAGGCAGATTTTAGTGCTGCCAGATTGTTACAAGATGTCCCGGCATTCATGCGCTGGAACTTGTGAAGGATGTGACTGTGCCATGTCCGGAATGTTTCCATGCTCAAGATTTGCCAGCCAGGGCTTTGAGTTACTCAAGGCCGGAGAGCATGCGCTAACAAATCGACTCCGGGCTGCCCCTGGCTTTTGTGGATACTAGAGTCATCAGCTGGAAGGAAAAGGTACCGCTCCGAGCTCAGCTGTGAGTCATCTTGGTGATTCCACAAGGGTTTTCCGGCTGTCCACGTCTGTGCGACGGCAACGGTCCCTTGTGTTCTTCTCTCCCTCTCCATATACTTCATATACTCCATATCAACCTTACTTTCCACATTTCCATTCCCATTTTTTTCGC
The DNA here is from genome assembly GCA_963377175.1 of Effrenium voratum. Classification (NCBI taxonomy): domain Eukaryota; class Dinophyceae; order Suessiales; family Symbiodiniaceae; genus Effrenium; species Effrenium voratum. Next base: position 193,067 of record CAUJNA010000101.1, read on the forward strand.
GGCCACCGATGGAAGCAGATTTGGCCGTGCTCACTGTTTGCAGGAATTGGGTGGCCCCTTTCTGCCCAGAGGCCCCTTACGCCCCCACACGACTGGCGACACCAGAGAGAGCTGCGCTCACCGATCTTTTGTGCGAATGTATCTTCGCGCGGCTCCGTGTGTGCCTGTTACAGTCGACTTTTTGCAAAAGCCTCTGGCGGACAATTGGACAAACCAAGCGAGAGTTGCTGAACTATGTTTTTCCTGCGCGGATCAAGTCCCGCCGCGTCTGTTGCATGTGTGCCATGGCAAAGGCAATTCTGTGGCTCCTCTGCAAATCAAGTAACAAACATGGCCGTGGCGTTCTGCGCCTCTTTTCTCGCAGCCACAAGAGGATTTTCACTGGAGATGTTTCGGCAGGGGATGTCGACGACTTCCTACAATTGCAGCGCGGGGCAATCTTCCACACTGGTGGAAAAGAAGCAGTGGTGTACCAGTGGTTTTCAGCGCATTTCCGATACACCGGCTTTGCGTCATGCTTCAGGGTGAGCGCCCCAACAGTTGCCGGACCAGTGAAACGATATTTGGAGCATTTGTTGGCCACCTTCCGTCCAAACATGGAAGCCTTCGATATCGAATGGCTAGGAGGCAGGATCCTATTGGAATTTTCTTCTTAGTGGCACAGGATGGCACGAGTGCCCAGATGCGTGCCCTGGAAGGCTTTGATATCCGAACGGCTGTACTTCCAAGAAGAGCGGGCCCGTAAAGGCGCCCAGGCGCAGGCCCCCCAGGCCTAGGCGTGATTTTCCAACCACCGGCCACGCCGACGCGCCGCTGTGCTGGCAACACAAGGCGGTGCAGGTGGCTGCGCGGGCAGCTCCTTATGCTGCTCCTGCCCCTATGGGAGGTGTAGGGGCATCTTTCTCCCGCGCTTACCTTTTTGCGCTTCGGGACTGGTATGGCGTCTCGGGTTGTTTTGGACCCATCAACATCTTGGATCCCGGATACAGGCATTTGCTTGCGCTTTGGCTGGCGTGTTGGTCTACTTTCCCACCTTGGTATGCGCTTGAAAGGAGTTGGGGGAAGCCTTTTCTTTTGCCAAGCCTTGGTGCCTTAGCGACCTTTCTGCCAAAGAGGGGCCAAAAGGCAATGTTGACAAGGAAAATCAACGCTTACTTGGCCAGCCGCGGGCTCCCAGCGGCTCTCCTACGTGCAGCAGCTCCCGAGCCAGAGTCGCGCTGGGTTCTACGCAATGCCATCGCTGCAGGACGTGACAATTGCGCTAGTTTTTCTTTCCGGGAAAAGCAGTGGTTGAAGAGCCGAATCCATACCCATGTGCGGCGCAAGCTCACTTTCAGGAGCATGTGGAACCACGTGTTGCAGAATGTGCCAACTCGCAAGTATTTACACAGATGTCAGAGGATCGCTTAGATGAGGCCTTATCTGGAACAAAGTTCAGCCGCTCAGAGGAAAGCTGGGATATCACACACAGGCTGTCCCCTGTCGAGCGGCAACGGGAAATCCTGTCTGAAACTGCACATGTTCTTCAAGGTGCGGGACTTGAGAAGAGGGCCTTTAAGGGCTTGCGTGATAACGTTGCACGGGGTTTGCGCTCCTCAAAGCCATTGCAACGCGTGGGCGCAAGAGAAGCAGCCAGCCAGGACATGTACGCACGCCACACCAAGAGCTTCCAGTTTCACTTGGAGCACTCTGCAGTGGTCCCAGATGACAAGAACCAGAAGTGGGCTTGGATATTGAAGCCTTTTTCTTACCAGGTCCTCTGCCTGGCTTTTGTGTGCTTCTCTGCAACATGGAGTTTCATTCACTATAGACGGGACCGTGCAAATTCCATCTTGTTACATCGCGCAAGAGCTTTCCTTGGTCAAAGCCTTTCATCACGACTGGGCATTGCAGGGAAAGCCTGGCTTTTGCCAAGCGTGTATGTGACAATCAAGAGCAAGTGTTTCTGGTCTGGCTCCAAACCTGGGAGATGCTGCAGTAAGATCGGACACTCATGTGTCAGGAAGATTTGCTCGTATGCTAGATGGCCAAAGAGGAAGGTCTGGCGACTTTTCAACCGGGCAGCAGAGGTTCTGGTGCGGCAAATGTGCCCCAGCGCTGAAGTGTTTGGACCTGATGATGCCTCCTCCAAAGTTCGACAAGGCTTGAAGATATTGGCTATGCCAGCTGAACCACTACGGTGCGCTCGCTGTGGCTCTAAGAAAGATGCTTTCACCGCCATTGTTGCGGATGCGGGCCAGTTTTACGAAGAAGTACAACCGGCCCAAGCCTGCGCAGCCCTTGCCGAGATTTTTACACGGGCAGCGGACTCTGGCTGGAGTGGCGTTGCAGTGGCTAGGACACGCAAGTGCTTTGGGTTCCTTGTTACACACACCGACAACCCCCGGAGTCGGTTTGCCCTTCTACCCCTCCTCGACATTTCAAAGTCGTCTGCGCTGCGTTGAACATCTGTTTGGTGAGTGTTGGGCAGTGCGTTGCATGGACCAGAGGCCTCCCCATCGGGGGCCAGTTTTCCAAACTTGCGTCTTCGACCGTTCTGGCGACGGAGGAACGCAACTGGCTTCACTCCCACCGGACTCGGCAGAACAAAGGGTTTTTCTCTTTGCAGCACTCCTGGCCCCGCACTTGTTGCCACGCACGCTACGTTGACGATGTGTTCCTGGCCTCGCATGCTTTTTGCCAACAATGCCTTTCGGATATGTTACCTTGCATTTATTCGGTGAAGTTTGATGTTGCTGACAAGGGCAATGAGGTCCAGTTCCTTGACATGGTCGTTGCATCCCCCACCCATGTGCGGCCTAAACGCAAGGCACTCCAGGTCCCCCCTCCGGCCTATATTTGTTGGTGCTTGGCGCCGGGCTTCGCGGATTTGCACCCACCAGGCTGACTTGCGATTGCACTTACTCCAGATTTTGCTGGACTTTCACGCTTGCGGCTGGGGCCCTCGCTTGCTTCGGAAACTTGTTTATCGAATCTATTTGAGAGGTGAAGAGGAAACAAGCTCCTTCCTTTGCCTGGCAATGCGAGATCCTTGGTTCAGGAAACTGCTGGCTCACAAGTCAGGACGATAGATCACTGACCGGTTTTCTTGGCAATGGCCTGCTTACTGCTCGCCTGTGTGTGGCTCTGCAGCCTGCCGCTGCTGTCGTTTGCCACTTCAAACAAGGGTGGCAAAGCGTCCGGCGGCCGATGGGCCAATCAGAGCTGGAACCGCCAGGATTGGTCCTCGGGGCAATCCTGGCATGGCAACAACTCCTGGGGTGGCAAAGGGGGCCCGCCCGGATTTGATGCGGGCTACGCAGCGGCGGCCTTGCTTCTTGGGGAGTGCGGCAAGGAGCAGCGGAAGGCGCGCCGTAGAAGGCGCAGCAAAAACAGTTCGTCTTCTGGGTCTTCGTCCTCTCCGTCACCTAAGCGTGCCTCCAAGGCCAAGAAAGTGAAGCAGGAACTACGCGAACTTCGCGCCTTCAAGGACAAGGTGGAAAAGGAAGCTGCAGAAGAGGAACAATCCAAGAAGCTCCTTGAGCTGGAGAAGCGCCTTTCAGACAGGCTGTCGGCGCGGTGCAGCCAGAGCGGGGCGTCCACACGTGAGACGGGTGTCGGTGAGCCTCGCATTGCTTTGTCCGGACTCCAACGGCGTTTGGCGGCAAAGGTGCTCGGAGATGCCTTGGAGGACCCTGAGTCCGTGCAAGCGTGGGGAGATCTCGTCAACGCCGTGCAGGGTCTGGAAGGCCGCCAGCTGCTTGAAGTGCTGCCAAGGGCTTCCAGGGACAGGCAAGCGGCAGTCCTTCAGCTCCTGAAAGCCCAGCTGGAGATCGATGGGTGAGCCAGCGTTTTCCCTGGCTTCAAGAGGACTGGAGACTGCAGCTTTCGGGGGATGCCCGTCTTGTTGCTCTTTGCAGCATGTTTGGCAGGGTTCTTTCTTTGTCTCACAAAGGCGCTTGAGGCACCCTCCCTTGGCTTGCCTTGGCCCCTCTGCAGTATTTTTCAATACTGCCAAGCTGTCTGGGTCATTTCCAAGGACGAATTAGGTTTCGGTGCCTTTTTGAATCGGTCAGGCATTGCGTTGCAGCCAGCAGCTACGCACGCAGTTAGAGGTCTTGCGGCGTTTGTGTGCGCAGCCACCTCCCAGCACTTCCAAACGTTGCTGCGACCCGTTTTGACAGGCAGCTTTGGCACGTAGCTGTCTTTTTCTTTGCATGAGGCAGATTTTAGTGCTGCCAGATTGTTACAAGATGTCCCGGCATTCATGCGCTGGAACTTGTGAAGGATGTGACTGTGCCATGTCCGGAATGTCTCCATGCTCAAGATTTGCCAGCCAGGGCTTTGAGTTACTCAAGGCCGGAGAGCATGCACCAGGCAGCGCTAACAAATCGACTCCGGGCTGCCCCTGGCTTTTGTGGATACTAGAGTCATCAGCTGGAAGGAAAAGGCACCGCTCCGAGCTCAGCTGTGAGTCATCCTGCGATGTTTGAGCCGGAGCTGCGGGAGGGCACTCCGCGCGCTACGTTTGTACTTAAAAGTTACGTTTTCCAGCCGGAGCTGCGGGAGTGCCGTCCGCGTACTACGTTTGCACGTAAAAGTTGCGATTTCTGTCTAGACAAGCTGCCGCGGACCAGGTGGGGATCGAACCCACGACCGCGCGACTCCGAGGCAGCCGCGCAAACCACGCGACAACTCCCAAAGACCAGTTCGGAAGCAACAGAATTGCACGCCGCAGCGAGAGCGCTTCGACACGCCGATCCCCGCAGAGGGTTCATCCTGGAATGTCAAAATCGCAAAAAAACCTTCAGTTTTTGCACATCGACCACGCCGATCTCCGCAGAGGGTCGCGCGCGCGCCGCAGAAATTGTAAAAAGTCTTGTTTTTTTAACATCGACCACGCCGATTTCCGCAGAGGGTTGCGCAGAAATCGTAAAAAGTCCGCCGATCTCCGCAGAGGGTTGATTTTCGTAGAGCGCTGTCGGCCCTACCCAGCCGCCCTAAGAAGAGAAAGGAACTTAAAACTCCTCTCGTTGAGAACTCTCATGAGCATTGCTCCTCGCCAGTGACTCTCACGAGCATTGCTCCTCGCAAGTAACACTCATGAGCATTGCTCCTCGCCAGTGACTCTCATGAGCATTGCTCCTTGCCAGTGACTCTCACGAGCATTGCTCCTCGCAAGTGACTCTCATGAGCATCGCTCCTCACAAGTGACTCTCACGAGCATTGCTCCTCGCAAGTGACTCTCACAAGCATTGCTCCTCGCAAGTGCCGCTCATGAGCATTGCTCCTCGCAAGTGACTCTCACAAGCATTGCTCCTCGCAAGTGACTCTCTGTGCAATGACGCTGCATCATGACCCTCAATGACTCTCATGATGTGGCTCTCATGATGCCTCTGTGCAATGACTCTGTGCAATCACTCTACTCTGTGCAATGACTCTGTGCAAGGCTCTACAAATGTCTGCGCAACGACTCCGTGCTATGACTCTGCGCAATGACCCTCATGATGATGATGACTCTGCGCAATGACTCTGATGATGATAACTCTTTGCAATGACTCTCATGATGATAACTCCCATGAACCCCATGGAAGAACCCTTCGCCATGCTTTTGGGAAAAACAAAATAAGGCGCCCGCTCCTTTTCCGAATGAACACCAAGTTTTCTCAAGTCATATGGGCTGTACGGGACATAGATACGGGATTGGGTTTCTGCGGGAACTTGTTTGTGTGACGCAGAAATGAAATTCTGGCTGGACACTTGCGGGAAGTTTGGGGCGGGAAACTGGCGGAACGTGCTGTTGTGGGGATACTCATCTGTTTGTCCCACAAAACAACAACACGATTGCATAAGCAAAAGCACGAGTGTTTAGTCAGAATTTACCACAAGCCTTGCCACAATTGGCAATCGCTTTCATGCATGCAGTAGAATCAGAAAGGCCGGCATTTCTGGCTTGACTAGTTGGTCGGGTTTGCGGAGTGGGGGGCGCGTTCTGTGTTGCAGGGCCACGGCTCTACTCGCAGTCTACGAGCCTTTGCCTGCGCGCTGGGAACAAACTGCTGCTCCTAGTGCCAAAATCGGATGCACGTTTTGGTACGCGCACGCAGGCAACGCAGGCAAGAGTGAACGTGAGCCAGTTTCAGACACACCGGCTTGAATACCGCGCGGCAGCTGCCGGCAATGTGGCAACTCCGAACAAATAAGTTGACCAGATGTATCTCTTCACGCGCAAGATTGCAATGCTGCACAAGCTGCCCCAGCTAGACTTTTGCTTGTGTGTTGATAAGTAACTTTCTGATTTGACTCGGCTAAACTGCAGCGCACTTAAGGCTTCGGACTGGATTTTGACTCAGAAACAAGGCCTTCGGCTCAAGCGCGGCGCACTTACGCCGAAGGTCTTGTTTTTGAGCCCAAGTTGAGCCTTCGGACCCCCCCCCCCCGTCCGGAAAACTGAGCGCACAAGCAAAACTTTTTGCTCAGATTGTGCGGGTCCGAAGCCTTAAGCGCGGCGCACTTGTGCCGTTTCGGCCCCCCCCCCAGTCCGGAAAACTGAAGTAGGCCACCGCGCGCAAGCATCAATTTGTGCCCTGCCAGGATTTCCCGGACATGCGCAGCACTTAAGGCTTTGGGCTCGGTCTTGGCTTAACGAGACCTTTGGCCTTCGGAACCCCCCCCCCGTCTGCGGTATGTGGCGTGACTTGATGCTTAGGGATTCGTTCACTGAATGAATGAATGAATGAATGAATGAATGAATGAATGAATGAATGAATGAATGAATGAATGAATGAATGAAAGAATGAATGAGTGAATGAATGGATAGGTGCATGTGTGCGTGCGTGCGTGCGTGCGTGCGCGTGCTCGCGTGTGTGTGTGTGTGTGGGCATACGCGTGAAGATGTGCGTGCGTGCGTGCGTGCGTGTGTGCGTGCGTGTGTGTGTGTGTTATCCAAGGCCATGTATACTCTTAACACGCCTCCTTAGAGTACAGTGTTTCAACTGTGTCTCTAAAATGTATTGTATGTACAGTCATGACCTTGTGGTTCGGGATGATGTAAACCTCATCTGAGAAAACTGTTCGCCAGATTACAGATTGTTTGTACATCGAGGTCCCTTGTGGGCGGTCAGGAGCTTGTACTCCAAACTCGTCAATGAGTCCGGTGTGCCACATGGGCCCAAAATTGTACTTCTCTTGCGCAACCATTTTAGTTGTTTTCCTCTTGAATTCGCTTGCTGTGCATCATCTTGTAGCCATTGTGTTGTGACAGAATCACTGCGCTGTCCACTTCTCGCACGCATTAATCGCTGTAGCCAGCTTGTCCGGGGGCCAAAAACTGTAGCATCTCCTGCCAGCTGCAGCTTGTTCTCCAAGATGTAGTGAAAGAGCCTTGTGCGAAGTGGCTCTGGCACCGCTTGTATCGAGGCATGTGTACTGGGTGATGGCCATGGAGAAGCCTGCATGTTTCCTGTCGAACTTGTCTTCGACGTCCAACATCTGTTCGATGTTCAGGATGATGTGCTGTAGCACCATGTAACCATTCTCCAGGTTGTAGCTTTGGTACAGGTTCCTGGTGTCGCCACTGATGCGGAAAAATGTGCCGGTGTTCCTCTCAACCTCTGTCATGATCCAGGTGTGATGTTCATGTAGCTGTAGCACAAGTCCGATGTAGCCGCGGTTGAAGATTGAAATTTTCTTCTGGTACACACGCTGCAGAATTTCGGCTGTGTGCAGCGAGACACGGTAGATGTAGCAGTTGCTCATGTCATCTGTACTGTCATGGCCACTGTGGATAAGCCAACTCATGTACCCCGCAGCGTCCATGATGCTGTAGAACATGCCAACAAAACCAAGTGTAGGGGCACGCATGCAGCCGGGAATCTCGCCGACTCTGTGCGCCTCCTTGGTAGCCACCGTGGTCATGAACTTGGCCTGTTCCGTTGTAAGCGGAATTAGCACGGTGGTGTAGTCGCTTGGCTCCTCAGGAGCAATGTAGGCAGGGTTTCCCTCTGTAGGTTCCAGTGTAAACCATCCGGTACCACCATAGGCTGATGGATGGATTTGTACGCGCGATGGGCCATTGTTGACTTGGCAGCGTGTCTCCCTCCGGCTGTACAAGACCGATGTAAATGGCTGCAGTGATGAGGCATGCATTCAAGCTTTTGTCAAGCTGTCAAGTAAAACCGCATTCAAGAGATTGTGTCGCAAAAAACAAATTCATCGTTGTACCCAAAAGTGGAAGTAAAAGCGCAAGGGGTAGATCCATGGCAATGTAACTACCCTAAAAGTGGTTTAGCCGGCTGACATGTAGTGAAACGAAAGTGCGTGACCTGCGCAACTGATGTTTAAACATACTGTGCAAACTTTACAGCGCAGACTGTGGGTGATACTCTTGTCGTTGATGTACTTGTTGATGTCAAGGTTGGCTGGGCAAGCCTACCTTGTACAGGTGTCTGTGGAGTGTGTCGGTTGGGACAAACTTTGTCAGTATGTCCGAGGGGTTGTGTTCCGACCTTATCTTACACATTGTGATGATCTTGTTCTTGACTAGTTGTTGCATGAACAGGTACCGTAGCTCTATGCGCTTTGCTTTCTTTGATGTACCTTCTCTCATGGCTATTGATTTAGCCGAGCTGCTGTCTGTATGAATTCTGAGGTTGGTCTTTGTGTCCAAAGCTTCCTTGACGAAGTTACTAAGTTGCTGATGTAGATGCTTTCTTGCGCAGCTGTACCAATTGCGTATAGCTCTGACTCTGCGGATGACAGGGCTATTGTTGCCTGTGTTCTGCTTCCGTAGTGAACTGTAGCTCCCAGGAAATGTATGACAAACCCTGTTGTGCTCTTGCGAGTTGTTTCGCATGATGCCCAATTTGCATCTGTGTAGATGTCGATGTTGATTGGAATCCTCCTGTCTTGTATTTGTGCTGTCGGTCTGAGGGCGTGTTTCCAGTGTCTTGTACCTTTAAGGTATCGTATCATGCGCTTGAGTTTCTTGTTGTCCCTCTGTGTTGGTGCTTGTAGAGACCTGGCCAGCTCCTTGGCTCCATAGCTGATGTCTGGCCTTGTGTATGCTAGCCATTGTATCTTGCCAACCAAACGCCTGTAGGCTGAATGCTGTTCCGGGTCAAGAACTGTCTCATCTTCTATTGTAGTTTTGGGATGTGAAATCCCGGGTGCTGGTGCTGCATTGCATGTGGTCATGTTGGACTCCTTCAGTATGTTGTCGATGTAGTCATCTTCCAGACTAATGTCAATGTGGTCTCCGTTGTGGGTGATGTTTCTTCCAAGGAAGGTGATTGTTTTGCCCGTTGTGAGCTTGCCTGTTGGTCGAAGCAAGACATGTTTCATGATCTTGTCAAACAGGATGTCTATCTCCTTTTGTTCTCCCAGGAACAGTAGATCATCCACGTAGACCATGATGTAAGCCGTTCCTGCTCTGTTCCTGTAAGCGTTCGAGTCTTGTCCACTCAAGTGCTGTAAGTACTTCTGCTATGTGGTCTTGCCACTGTTTGGGTGATGACCTCAGACCGTAGATTGCTTTGTTCAGTTTCCACATGATGTGTTGTTGTCGTCGTAGAACTCCGGAGGTGGTCTCATAATGATGTTGAGTGTTGCTGCTGGTGCATGTAGAAATGCTACGCTTACATCTCCTGTGCGTACCGACCAGTTGTTCGACAGTGCCATTGTAAGAAGTATCCGTAGGATACAGAACAGTGGTGTGCTTGCGTAGATGAGGTCATTGTCACTGATGTTCTCGGTGTACCCTTTTGCAACCATTCGCGCTCGTACCTCTTGTTGTTTTGGTCGTAGTACCCATCTGGATTCTACGATGTTGGACCATTGTTCAGTCCTGAGTGTGTTGCCGTCTATTTCGGTGTAGACTCCTTGTTCCTTCATTTGTTGCATCTCCTTCTTCATTCCTGTTGCAACCTTTGTTGGATCCAGTCCCTCTGTACCATGTAGTATGGGTTCCAGTAGTATCCTTTCATTTTCTATCTCCTGTGGATCCTCGTTTGATGTTGTCTCGACGTGTTTGCCGTCCCGTGCGGTGACTGACATGGCATTTATCCTCATTTTGCGTTGTGGTTGTTTTCCTGTGGTGGGTCTCTCCTTTACTGGTGCTCCTGCTGTTGTCTTCTGCTGTTTACTTGCGCTACCTTCTGTGACCTCATCCGGTCGTGGTCTTGTTGATGATATAGGCATTGGCAGCGCTGGTCGTTGTGTCATAGGTGGCGCCGTTGCCATCGGCGATGTGGGTTCCTGTGTTCTCTGCTGTTTCTTTGGCGAGCCTTCATCCTTTTGTTCGCCTGTATTGAGCTTAGCATCTGATGATGCTCACGTTGTTGCGCCCTTGTGTTGCTTTGCCGTCTGCTGTTGTCGTTGTGGTAATGGCAGCGTCGTTGGCGTGATTGTTGTCTGCGTTGTCGGCGTAGTAAGCGCCGATGCTGGTGTACTCCACGGTCCCATGTTGATCACGTCGAAGAGTTGTTGGTTATACTTGTGCGGTTTGATCCGTCGTCGTATCGTACGTGCGCGTAGTATCTTGTTGTATATCCCTATCAGGGATTCGCCTGTGGTTGTGTCCTTCCCAAGCCATATTCCGTTGAAGAAGCGTGGTTCCAACTTTGGAAACTGTTTTATTGACGAGACCATGTGTTGCACGGTTTCGCCAAATTCACACAGTGGCGTATGCTGCTCTTTGTGCCATCTGTTGTAGAAGCTTGTGAATCCGTTTGCGTGTATGGCGTATCTGTTCACGATGTAGGCGCTGTGTCGCACTATCCACGGCGCGATGGGGTGTTTCATGGTGATTGTCCTGTTGTAGCTCTGGAACATTTGTGCTCTCAGTGTTCGTATCTGTCCGAAGAGTGTGCGGTGAGCCCGTTCTACGCCGCCTTGTGACTGTGAACTGTATGCCGGTGAAGTGCGTGTAGTTATGTTCCCCATTGTGTTTGCCACTGCCTTTGTAGGTTCGATCAAGTAGTCTTCCTGATCTGATTGCAGTATCACATGTATTCTACCAAGAACTGCTGCAGCTGTTGTACGGCGTAGTCAAAGAGTCGTTGCTTCTCTGAGAGTTGTAGCGCCATCATCACGCCTGATTGTATGTCGATTGCTGTGAGTATCGGATGTACCTTGCTGTCGTCGAAGCCTTTTAGATATGCGAAGTCTAGTTGTATGATTGGCAATGTGCTCTGTTGCTTCGAGTGATTGTTTGCCCGACCGCGAGCCTGTACGCATGTTGGACACCAGCTCCTGTACGGAAGGGCCACGTTGTGTTCTAGTATCTCTTGTGGTGTGGGCTGTTTCGGTGCTTGTGCTGCTCGTGCTTTTCTTCCCTGTTGCTGTTCTTCATCGTCTGACTCCAGTTGTGCCGGGTACTGTTTCTTGTTCTTCGAAGTTTGTCCAGCCGGTCCAAGGTGTGTCGTGTGTCTTTGATTGCTCAGTTGTCCATTCGTCCTGTGCTACCTTGATGTTGCCTCCTGCTGCTGGTTGTATCTTTGTTAGCCTGTACGTGCTCAACTTCGAGACGTCCGGTCCATCGTCTGTTTGCTCTGGTATGTAGTAGGATGCGCGTGGTTGTACGTGGGCTTGCTTCCAGTATGGTCCTTCTCTGTACCAGTAGTCTCCACCGGGTTGTAGTCCCGATGGATGAGGGATTCCTTGTCCTGTCCCAGTCGTCTCTGACTGCTGCTGTTGTATTGTTTGTCGTGGTTGCTTTCCTGTTATCCTCCTTTGTGGTTTGTATTTATTACTTGTGGTGTGACTTTTGATGTTGTGATCTCTTCCTGTTGCGATTGCTGCTGCCTTGCCGCCAGTTGCTGTTGTAGTGTGTCTGGCAGTGTTGTACCTTTCTTTCACCTGAACACTGTCTCTCCTTTCCACAGTGTTGGCTGTGCCTGGTTTGGATTGTCGAAATGTTGGTATCGATCCTCTGTCGTCCTTGTTGCGCCGTTCTCTCCTTTGATCGTTGTTCTTCTGTAGTTCTCAAGTCTATCTGTCGAAACCGGGCACTGTGTTCGTGTTGGTGTGCACATTGTCTTCCTGTATTGCCGATGTGCTCTGACGAGCTCTCCTTGGCTGTTGAATTGCCAGTAGTCTCCTGCATATCCTGTGTGCTGTGCTCCTTGAGGTGTCAGTGTGGTTGTTGGTGCTATCATCGCCACCTGTCCTTGTTCTGTGTTGTCTACCTTCAATTCTGTTCCTCGTGGCAGTGTTGTGATCTCTGCTTGTAGGAAGAGTAGTCCATGTGACCGTGTGATACTGCTGTCGAAGCCCTTGTCGTGATGTATCCTTGGATTGTTTTCCAGCACAATCTGGAATCCTTGTTCTATCATTCTTGTCACTGATAGTATGGGTTGTTTGATGTCACACACGTAGAACGGTGTGACAATGCGTTGTCCGTTGATGTTGTTCATACAAACCCATTTGTATCCGTGTAGCTTGATTGGCTGGTTTGTCACTGTCCTCAACTTGGAACTCTGTTGCAAACCATGGTGGGCAGACATGTGTGGCTGCACCACTGTCGATCACGAGATCGATGTAGCTGTTGCTTGAGCCTTCTTTGCTGTTGTACCGTTGCTGTAGCAATGATCACTTCTTCAAGTCCAGAGACAATCAAAGGCATCTGTTCATTGCCTTGTTGCAGTGCTAGTTGTTGCTGATGGGTATGCAACTGTGTCTGGTCAATGTGGTGCCAATTTCCATCGTAGTGATTGTTGTGATACCAGTCATCTGTGACGTCGTTGTCTTCCATGTTGTTGTTGTCATAGTTGTAGATGGCCACTCTGCATTGCTTGGCCATGTGTCCTGGTTGACCGCATCTGTAGCATCCGTTTGTGGCTTGCTTTCCTTTTGTTCCTTTGCCTCCTTTGCTGTAGTTGTTGTGTCCTTTACCTTTGTGACATCCTTTTCCTTTTCCTTTGTTGTTGTATCCGCCTTTGAACGGATTTCCCTGTCCTATCGGCTGGTTGTATCTGTTGTCTCCTTTGCCTCCTTTGTGATTGTTGTAGTTGCCGTAGCCGCCGTAGCCCTTTCCTCTGTTGTATTTTCCTGTTCTTTCCTTTTCCTTTCTTGCCCTTTCCTTTGTTGTACCATGTTGCTCCTCTGTCCATTGGTGCTGGACCTTGGTTGTCACTGCTCGTAGCCGCCGCTTGTAGTTTGACGAATTCTGGTGCTGCTCTGTGATACTCCACAACCAGTGATCTCATTTGTGCGTAGGTTGTGATATTGCTGCTTGTAGTTGCAAATGCTGTTGTAGTGGACCTTTTGTCTCGTTGAGCAGGATTGCAATCTTGATTGCATCCGGTAGTAGTGTCCTGTTGTCTTGTTCGTACTTGGCCAGTTGAAACTCCCATGTTGTAAAGCTCTCTTCGAACTTGTTTTCGTCCAGTTGTGGTTTGAGTAGTTTGGTGAGGTAACCGATGCTCCTTGTACCAAGTGGCAGTGCGTAACGTAGGTGTAGTTGTCTCCATGTCTCGAAACCATTGCCGAGCATGTTCTGTCTGCGTATTGTTGACGCTGCTCCGTCACATGTGTTGACGAGCAGGAAGTGTAGATCTCCTGAGTTGTAGCCATCGGTCTGCTGTGTCCTGATCTGGTGCGGCTTGTTCCAGTTGGTCGCTTGTGATTGCTTGTGCTGATTGTTCCGCTTGACTCAGTAGTCTGTTGTATGATGACTCTTGCAAACCGAGGTATGCTGTCATCTTGTACTTCCATTCTTCGTATGTGGTGTATTCGCCATTGAATCGTGGTGGTGATATTCTGTACTTGTGGGCTCCTGACAGTTGCTGTTGGAGTTGTTTCTTGCGCGCTCCCCTGTGCCGCCATCGTCACTTACTGTGCTACTGTGTACTTTGGTTGGTTGGATCTTTCCCAGGTGTGGTGATGCTTGTAGTCAGTTGTGCTCCGCTACCATGTTAAACTGAATGCTACCTGATTGCCTGATGTGAAAGACCTGTGATGTGTATCAGCGCGGCTGTAGTCTCTCCAATTTTGTCTGGGCAGATTGTAGGCTCAAGGCCTTGATTGTACAGCCACGGTGAGACCAAGCTGTACTACCGTGACATGTATCCAAGGCCATGTATACTCTTAACAATATATGAAGATTTGTCTGCATGGGCCGGGCCGAGGCCAGTTGCTGTTTTGCTTGACAGTCGAGCATGAGGTCAGGTTGAACGGTTGCGAAGTTGCAAGCTGCATTGCGCCCAGCCCAGGGCCTAGCCAGTATCAGGATGTTGTCGGGCTTTGCTTTGCGTTTGTCACCTTTTTGTTTGCTTGTTTTGCCAGCCCGGCCAGCCCTCTCTTCTCAAGCAGGCGCCGCTCAATGGCGTTTTGCTGCGCTCTCAGGCAAGATTAACACTCACAGGTGTGCGTGTGGGTTTCCATAGGCGCTACACAGGGCCACCATGACTGTGGCACAACTGGTCGCGTTGCAGGTCGGCTATGTTTGCTCACGTTTCTGTGTAACACGCGCAGTGATACTACGTGCAAGCTGAAACTGAAACACTGATGCCGTGCATCGAGCGCTTCTCGCAAAGGAAACATGTGTTCACCGTTCAACCGTTCAACCCAACCACCTAACACGCTTTTGAGACACAGTTTGTTCGCTGCTTGCCTTTTGCAACTTGTTCAATGTTTTGAAGCAAACAACTGGGGTTCGCTCTGACGGGACTGGTGATACCTCGGGCAGCTCACGGCATTGATGAGCGAAGCGCACCGATAGGAGTGTTTTTCACCACAAGTGGCGGTGAAAACTCACAGCCTGCGCAGGGCTGCCGAGCTGTCTTGGGATCAGTGGCAGGCCTGTGCACGCACAGGACTGCCAGCAGTCTGAGGATCAGTGGTAGGCCTGTGCATACGCACACTTCCAGTCATCTCAACTTGCGATTTCATCGGGCGCCATGAGAGCAAAACATGGAACCTTGTGTTGGCGTTGCTGCTGCTGCTGCTGCCTCGCCACAGATAGAACAAAAAAACCTTGTCACGCTAAACCTGCCCCCGTCAAGTGACCCGTTGATGTGCTTTCAGGCGTCCCTTACTCAAAAAACCATCAACACCAAGAAAACTCATACGATTGAAAAGGGCAAAGTTGGGTAACATTTTTTGTTCCCAAAGGCCTGGCCAAGAAAAAACTAAAAATACTATCTTAAACAACAGCCAGATGAATCCCAAAATGCAACCATGCTGACCAGGAAGGAAGAATCTGAGATCTGGATGATAGCAGGTGCACATGGTTTGGCACGCTGCGCTTTGGCGACAGGTGTAGCAACAGCACAGCAAGCAACAAAGTGATGCCAGGGCCTACCGAGAGCCCCGGACTCGTTTGATCAGGGGTGATCAGCGAAGGATTCTTTGACAAGCGGGGCTGTTGTGTCCACCCGCTCTAGCTGTTCGGCGGTATTCAAGGGAGCAGCAGCTGCGGTCACAAGCGACTGTCCGCCCCACCGCTACTGACTGCAGTTGGATGGACTGTTGCAAAGGGTCGCACCATGTTTGTGTTCTGGCAAGGGGACGACTGCGGGAGCCAGTGGCCTTGAAAACTGGCGGCCCAGCCAAATACCAAGCAATAAGTCGCTACACATAGTGCGCGCCAGTACTTCACCATGCGCTCACCGCGGCCTCCATCAGAGTGCTGCAGCGCAAGGTCAGAGGGCTCACGCACTCCAAGCCTGCGCCGACGCCAGCCACAGCGCCCAGACCCCGAGCACATCCGCTCGCGAACCACGGACTCACAAAACACGCCGCCTGCCACGAAAATGCAAGGCGTTGAACGAGGTGTTGAGTGAAGCTGTTGAGCAAGGCACAATGCAGCCCACTTGCATGGCAGGAGTCCCAGCGTTCATTTCCCGTCGCCCTGTTGTCAGACGGCGTATCAGGTCTGAGGTGGGCAACGGCGGGCTCGACAAGTGCGCAGCGCAATGAAAACAATTCTTTACAGCCGATTCATCGAAGGGTATCCTACGTGGCTGTGAGAGGATTCCGAAGCTTTGGTGACAATGTGCTCGACAGTTCGAAGAAGCAGGATGTGCGGCATGACTCTCCCTGCAGTGTGGACAATTCACAATCAATGCTGCCTCGCCGCGCTGTTGAAGACTCTGGAGATGTGTGCCCAAACAAGTCAAACAGAGTTCCCCCCCCACGCAGGGCAATTGCAAAGCAGCTTAAGAAACTAAGTTGATGGCTCCCGGCGTCTCTGCGAGGATCTCGCCCAACCACCAATTGAGTGTGATCTTTGCCTGCAGGAGAACACGGCGCGCAATTTCCAAACGCGAAACTTCCTGCAGTTGCTGTTGGCAATCAGCGAACGGTCGCGTGTTTTGTGTGTTTGTTGGTTGAAAGCTGATGCCTTTCTTGGTTTAAGGCGCCTGTGAGAGCCCGCGTGTTACAAGATAGGTGCGTGAGACATCTGCCAGGAAATGGGGGCGCAAGATTTCGGCAAACACCCAGGCCTCTGT
Source organism: Effrenium voratum (assembly GCA_963377175.1). NCBI lineage: Eukaryota > Dinophyceae > Suessiales > Symbiodiniaceae > Effrenium > Effrenium voratum. Next base: position 209,497 of record CAUJNA010000101.1, read on the forward strand.
GGCCTGTGGGTCCTCCGCCTGTGGGTCCTCCGGACGGTAGAGCTCCAGAAGGGAGCAATACGCCTCCAACGTCTCAGATGTCAATCGGAGAGTCTTCGATTCATCTTGATCCCCTTCAGGCAAAGGCCCACAAGACTGGTTGACATGCGCAGGGCCTAGCTTCCATTGAAAAGCAACTTGCTCCCCGCCCCTTACGCTTCACACGGCAAAGTCAATTGTCCCAATGTTTGCGCAAGGGAAAAGGCTCCGCCAGCAAAAGACAAGCCGAAGCCTAGCGATCTCTCGTTGTAACTCCGCTGCCTTGGTTGGAGCTGCAGATCTTCCTGAGTTGGTTCTTGGCATCTGCTAGCGTGCGCGCACAAACCTTCTTGTAGCAGCCTTTCTTCTGCTTGTCATACATTCGTTCTATTTTCGGCGAGGTCTTTTCGCTCCCCACTTCTTCGATTATCTTCTCCAGAAGCCGTTGCGCACATGTCCCATCCATCTCGTTAATCTCTGGCATCAGCTTGGAGAGGAGAGCCTTACACAGGCATGCGATGACCCTGGGCCAGGCTAAGCATGTTTAGTCGCTGGAACTCAATTGTGCTTACTGAGGCTCCCCAAGGTTTGCCACGCCCTTGGCGCTCAGCTCTTTCACCACTTCTTCGAAGGGGAGTGAACCCTCTGTGGTCGGTAGATACGCTTTCTCGCATAGCAAGAGACTCCTGGTCGCCAGGCAATAAGTAAACAACCCGCGGAATTGGCCAGTCGAGCGCAACAATACAGCGAATGCTCAGTCCTGGCGGCTCCGATGTATTTTTCGTACTGTGGTTTTGTCCGGGCTTTTGGATGGTCTTTCAGGTCCTTCAATTGTCTCTCGCAGTCGTCTGCAGTGGCAGCCTGGCATGACAGCGGCGCAACCCCAAACCACATCCATCCCCTTTTCCATTCCCAGTTACCCAACCTAGAGGGCATGGATAGGCGACAATGGCAATCACACGAGCCGGCTTGCACAAGACTCAACCGCTATGGAGGCTTCACTCTTTTTGACTTGCATTCACTCCGATTCATACGATCCCAGCGCCGCCCGAACAGCACAGGGCCGCCTGTGTGTTTAGAAAATGGGCCCTTATCCCAGTCATTGCTGCGCGCCCGGAACGATTCATGCCGAAACTTGCGAAACAGCGAACGCCCTCACGCACCAAAGGGAGGGCCTGAGGTTACTTAACCCTGGTGGGTTTGAGTCTGACTGTGAGAATTAATTTGTGACACCAATTAATCTTCCAAGAAGTGGGCCATTGTTCTCGACACCATAGCCAGACATTAGTTAGACCTACCCTGCGTGTTAGCCTTAACTGCCTACGGGTCCCAACAACATCGCCAGCCAAACACTGCTGTGGCCGTGTCGCCGAGCACTTGACATTAGGTTTCGCAGGTCCGGACCCTCGGGACGTCCACTGCTTCCCCTGCTTCCTCGGCATGCAGCGTGGGGAAAAACAACCGCACATATGTTGAAACCTTCCATGCCCTCACACAAGCAATACAAAGAATACTAACAAAGATATTTGTCTAGTGTAAATCATTGAACACCTCTCGCGCCAATCTCTTATGTAACTTGTGTAACTTGATCGTACAGCTTGCATTACAAACCTCTCTTGCATCTTCCTTCTGCGACTTGATCTAGCAACCTTTGCAACCCGCTGCTGCAACTCGCAATTGCAACTCGCTCGTGCTACCTTGCTACTGCTATCTTGCTACTGCAATTCCTTGCTACTGCAATTTCCTTGCTACTGCAACTTGCTAGAGCGCCTTGCTAATGCAACTTGCTAGTGTCATCTTGCTATTGCTACCTTGCTAGTGATTCCTTCCTATTGCAACTTGCCACTGCAACTCGCTAGTGCTATCTTGCTAGTGCAACTTGCTAGTGCTATCTTGCTAGTGTAACTTCCTAGTGCAACTTGCCACTGCAACTCGCTAGTGCTGTCTTGCTAGTGAGAACTTACTAGTGCAACTTGCCACTGCAACTCGCTAGTGCTATCTTGCTAGTGCAACTTACTAGTGCAACTTGCTAGGGCAACTTGCTACTAGTGCAGCTCCCTAGTGCAACTTGCTGGTGCATCTTGCCAATGCTATCTTGCTAGTGAGAACTTGCTAGTGCATCTTGCTAATGAGAACGTGCTAGTGCGACTTGCTAGTGAAACCTGCTCCAGACCTTTCCTGAAGAACCCTTCGCAATGCTTTCGGGAATTACTTTGCTTTCAAAATGTCGGAAATCCGCCGACAGCAGGCGGAGTGTTGGTGCCCGGAAGCGAAAACACGCATGCTGAAATACACCATCGAAGACCCCAAACAGTTTAAGCAACATCTCATGGAGCATCAAAAAGCTGAAGCGGGCAAGATGGGCGCGCTTTGGAATTGCCTCAAAACACTTTGCGCGAAAGATCATGGCCAGTAGACTGGGGCGAGGATATACAAGGACATGCTGAAGCCCAAAGCCCTGAGTTCCATCCCCAGCCTTCTTCTCTATCAGCAAGGGAAACTGCTCCGGGCTCGGAGTGCTTTGAAGCTCGCCAGGTCCGCCATTCACTTGCCACTGAAGCTGCTGCCCTGCCCTCGCGGTGACGTTGTATTCAGCCGAGTTCCGCGAGTCCATGAAATCAAATAGCCTGTCTGCCCAACCGCTGTCATAGTCGATCCGGATTCCCTCTCCAGCAGACGCCTGGATCGGGACAAGCAATACCAAGTGCCCAACAGCAACAACCCGTCCAACCTTGACCAGCCGACATAAGAAATGCTCCTTACCTCTTTACTTGTTACCCCTCCCCTTATTTCTCCCCAAGGAGAACATCAACAAGCAACCGTGCTTCGAAGAATGACATGGCCAAGCCTAATGGCTCTTCAGAGTGCAAAGTATGCTGTTTGCAATCAAGTAAGACTGGCACGCTCGGTTCTTGCGAAGGCTCAACTTGAGGCTGCCTCTTGCCAGGATCTGGCTCATCGTGGCCGTGCATGGTCTGGCTTCTTTAACCACTCGCAACTTCTATGATCTCTGGGCAACCCAAGTATGGCCACGAACACTTAATGCATTCTCAAGCCATTGCCTTGCAATGCTGGCACCGGCCGGAATTTGATGACAAGACGCTTTGCTTGCTTGGCCCGCGCACATGTTTGCACAAGGAGCGCGCCGTCAAGGCAAAAGCTGGCGCCTTTGGCGCGCTTTCAGAAACTTGCCATGAACCAGCGCCCTGAACAAGTGCGTTGCACTGATTGCTCAATGGCATTCCCTCAGGGAGCCACCGTTTTTGGGCGCATGTTTAAAGCAACTGGTTCCAGGATAAACCTGTGAGCTGTAAATGCCCCTCTAGAGACAAAATCCAGCGAGGTAAGCGCTGAACGCCAATCACCATAAGCAGCACCGGCAACATCTCGATGCTGTCTACCAGGGCAGTGTCGACATGGAAAATGATGTCTTGGCTAAGCGCTGGACAAAAAACAGGCAACCAACCCAAGACGCAACCGGAGCGAATCTGAAAACCCGGCATGCCAACCGAAATGTTCTCGCCGCCAGCAACCCAAACAACACCAGCAATCCTTCCAACATCGCTACCGCAACCACCAGCAACGACAGCGCCACAAGGCCCCAGTCCCAACAACAATCACCACCAGCACCAGCAGCACCACCACTACCACGACCACCACCACCACCACCACCACCACCATTACCACTGCCACCACTAGCAGCAGCAGCAACACCACCACCACCAATAGCCAGCTTCATGGCCACCGCAACCCGCAAGCGCAATCACAGCCACCACGACGATCACCGCAACGATTCAAGGACAACAAGAAAGGATCAATTTGGGGAAAAAACAACTCGCATCGCCAATCTGCCAGACATCGATTCTCGCGTGAGTCGCGCCAAAAAACTGTCCACCACCTGGCAACTCCAGCCTTGACTTCGCAGACTGTGCTGAAGTAATGTTTTGGCTTTGCACGCAGCCGGCCTCATTCACTGCGCTGTGTTGTGCCTGAAAACTAACTCTGCCTCTTGATGACTGAGGCCCTGGCTGGAAACTGTGATTCTCAGCGCGTTACTCACCACCACCTGGCACAAGAGGCAATAGCTCGCGAGCCAGGATGGGACAAGTCCATGGCAGCAGGCGACCAACATGGAAGGATGCAGCGGAACACTTGGCTCACTTGAAAGAGAACGGCCTTGTAGTGGAAGGGACCTCCTGGCCCACCTTCTCGCGGTTGCTTCAGCTTCAAGTATACATTTGTGCTTTCCTGCACGGCCGCCCCCTGTCCGACCGCTTGCAAATGCAAAACGGCTGTGTCTGGACATGCGTGCAGCAAGGGCCAGCTACTTAGAGGCTACTGCCAGTGGCTAGTGTTGGTGCGATTTCCAGAAATCGTTCCATTTAGACGCGGGTGAGGGTTCCACAAAAGTCGTTGCAATTCAGTGCTGCCGGCGGGCTTGTATAACAGTTGGGCATGTTGGTTTCGACACATGACTGTTTTCATATGCATCTTGGTTTGGTGGAAGCTGCATGTTCTCCACGGGGTTTCGATATGGCATATTTCACTGGGCTCTTCAAAATGGACATCTTGCAGTAAAGTGGACACAGGGACCGGGCATATCCAAAGAAGGTTCAGAGTAACTTGCGGTGTCACATTTTTTGTCGGTATTCCAATAGGGTCTGCCGAGACGATGCCCTTTTTGCCCTTGCTTCAGCTTAACAGATTATGCTCGTGTTTTAGTGGGACGTGTTTAGGTCATATTCGTGTTCCAATGAGGAATGCATTTTTTCTCGTTGTACCTCGTGGCTTGGGCTACCGTCCATGCTAACGCTAAGATGTAAGAACTTGTCGTGTCTGTGTCCTGACTGGGGATTCCCTCAAAATCAAGGCTCGGTTGGGGGAACGGGGGCCCTCCTCGTCTTCGTCTTCGGTGGCTGACCAACGGCTCATGATTATCTCTTTCACTTCCTTCATTTTCTCCATGACATCCTCTCTGACTTCATTCATTTTCTCAACGAACTTATCCATACAATCTTCACCTCTGTATAAATAGGGCTCACTGCTTCCAGTGATGGCATTGACTACATTAACCATGAAACCACACGGACGGTGATTTTGATATGATGTTGTTGTCGCTTTTGTCGATCTGCTTTAACATCAATGGGCACTGTTAAACATTCAAAGTCTGCATATATGACATAAGGTGCTTTCAGTTTCTTAAAGTGTTTTTCAGTTGTAGCTCCTGCCTCTGGCATCTATTTTTTGTCCTTCAACCGCAAGACAACCCTGTTCTTCGTGTTGCTTTAATAACTCTTCTGACTTGAAACCGTACGTCCTACAGTGATACTTCGGTCTGCCTGATTCGTTGGTTTGGCTTCCCATCAACTTGTTATAGTTCTTGATTTAAACATAGTGCGAGTTGCACTTTTCTCCAGTCAGCTTTATTAAACCAATCTTTTGTTGTGCTTGGGATGTCGCTTCTTTTGTAAAATAAAATTGTTTTACTATTGGCATCAGGATTGTTGTAATAAGCATTGACCGATATGTGTTTGTTCTCTTCTTCAAATTGTTCAATCTCATATTGCCTACAGGAAAGTCGATATTGCCCCATTTAATAAACTTGTCATCAACGTACTTTTTATAATGATACATGTCGCAGGGATGGTCTTTTTTGTATAACTTGTAAAAACCACATTGAGCGGAAGATTTGAAGCACAATTCATCATTGTTTTTAATATTGACACAAGCCGTTTTGTTCGCTACCCAGTCGAGGAATGGAATATAAGAAGAGCCGCGGGTAGGATTGTATCTGTCATAACTTGTCACCAGCCTTTCAACTTGAAGAAGAACCAGACCCGATTGAGCGTATTCGGTTTTTCAATTTGAACCTCTATGTCGTGGGCTAGGTTGTTTAAATCACTGTTTATCTCTTCGGGGTTAAGAACATTGTGTCTCCTGCTTCTCAGCCTTCGTCGTATCTCTTCGTTGTCAGTGTTCTTCAACAACAAACCCGCTTCCGCGATGATTTTCATGTTCGGGCTTCTGTTAAGGAATTCTGTCAGTCGTTGCTTCTGGTATTTTAAGTATGATAAGCCTTTCATCCCTTTCAATCTTATATCAGCCTTTGAATGCTTGTTGTTCGTCGGTGATTTTGGACTTGAATCGCTTGACGTAATCCTGTAAGGGTCTTCCTCATGTGAGTTTGATGTACCTAGCCCCTTTCATTAGAAGACTATGCTTTCTATAGTCATCGCTCCTCACCACTTCCTTGATCTTGGTGTTCAACACCTTCGAAGCGGGTTTGTTCTTATTGTATCTCTAGGTCTTGTCTCCTATTTTGAGTTTTTGCGTTGCCCTCCCTTCTTTTTGTATTAGTTCGCCTTGTTGGCATTTTATAATGAAATCTATGATTTTTCTTCTGACATGGACGCCATATATCTATACTCCATTTTGCATGTAGTAAATATGTCTTTAAGTAGTTTTGGCTAAGGGTTGCCTGTTGGAGAAAGTGGGTCTCGGGTTGAAACGCAACGCATTAGTCTTACTGATGAATTTTAATAAGGTGAATGATTTATCCTTTCATAAAGGGTGGTCTTTGTTTTTATTGCACACCTTGCTTTTCTTGTGTTTGGATAGGTTGGCTTTGCTTGATATCGTCCTTCTGCAGCCCTCGCAGGTGTAAGGCTGTTTTAGGTTTTTGTTGTAGTTCTGGTGGTAGGTCTTCTGCTTGTCCCTCCACCTCATGGGTTGTTCATCGCTGTCGCTTGACATCTGGTTCCGTTCGCTAACCTTTGGTCGTTTTCTGCTTTTATGAGTTCAACCATCATATCAAATTCGTCGTTCGTTATTCTCGGTTTTCGAATACTAATAATGAAATTTCGTGCCATTTTTACTATATAATAGCGTTTTCTATTTAGGTAGTGTTATTTTTTCTTCTTACCTCGGCTACTTTTGGTGACGGTGCTTTCTGGGCTTCTGCTCCTGCTTCTCGTTTCCATTTGTTCCCTTGTCCATTCACTACCTCTTACTATTTCTTCGATTGAGTTTTTGCTCCTACTTGTTGTTTCCATTTGTCTTCTGGTCCATTGATGACATCTTACTCTTTCTTCTGGTGAGTGACTTCTGCTTCTTGCTTCTACCTGTCGTCTTGACCAGAAAGATGCCCTCGGTTGTTCTTCTTCTTGTTCTCGCGATTGTTCTGATGGTGTGGATGACTTCTTTTCTCGTTGGAATAACTCAAACACACTCTTATCTTCTCCACCTAAGAAAAAGTTTCTTAATGACTTTATTTCTTGACTTTCCTCTTTCTTCTCTTCCTCTTTCTCGGTTGATGCTGACGATGAGGATGTTAAATGAAGACTTTGTAAATCTTCCTGCTTTCGTCAGACTGTTTTAAATCATTATCTTTTACATCTTCTGGTTCAACATCTGACTTTTTCTTTTCCTCATTGCTGTCCGTAATTACATCACTGATTTTTTCATCATCTAACTCCTTTACTACATATAGCGTTGTTTGTGCGTCTGCCTCATTGCTTTCATACAACTGTGATGTTGGTGCTACTTCATCAAACATTTCTGGCGACAATTCGTGTAACAAAACTTGTTTATCAGTTTGAACCCTAACATTCAACCGTAGTCTCCTAAAGTCTATATCGTTAATTGATGTGTCAAATGCCATTCTTTCTGGTATGATTTCAATTTTCAATCTGTGCGTCATCGCTTCCCTTAGCATTTCATCACATGTAGGGCGTTTCCTTAACTCGTGTTTAAGTTTGTTAATCATTTTATATAACTATTCACAAATTATAAACATGAACCATTAATCTTTTGTTGCTTTACATTTCCTTTCATAACTCTCCAATCTTCCATTCTTTTTCTAAGCAATTCATCATTTACTTTAGTCATCCATTTTCTACTGTTTATGAGTTCCTCCACCAGTCCAACTAAATAAGTTCTACCAGTTTCCTTTTGACCTTCCCTTTTCTTTGTTTGAGTTTCATAGTGTTGTTCCTGTTCTTCTGTAAGCCCTGCTCCTCTTAAATGTAATTGAAACAGTATGTCTTCTTCTTTTGCTGTGCTTCCTTTCCAATGCTTTATGCTTGTTGAGTAGTCATGGGTCGCGTAAGTCACGCGAGCTTAGCGAAGCGTCCTCTTCTCGTTCTTCTTCTCCTTCCTCTAATGGTTCTAATTCATCATCTTTGTCATTGAATGAACTTCTACACCAGCAGGTGTTGAACTTGACGATGCTTTGTTCAAATCTTCGTGTGTGCTTGGACTGAGTTGTTCCCTTTTTTCTCTGACTCGTCTCTCTTGTTCTTCTAATGATGCTTTGAAAACATTTTCATACTCTTCATATTCTGTCAATGGGCTGTCTGGTGTGGAGAAAGCGGACTTTGAAGAAGACCGGCTGGTTATTCTAGACGACGATGCTGATGTCTCTGCTTCTCTTAAATCCGCCTTTCATCGTTTCCTGATTTAACAATCCTAAGCGGTCCTTGTTGTCCCACTGACTGCCATACTGGTTTAATCTGTATCTCGTCGCCTTTCTATCTATTACATTTTCAATTGACGGACGGTTTTCATCTTCTACGAATGTTTCTAAAATAATAATTCATCATGATTTTAATGAACCTATCGCAAATGGTTTGGTTGTACTCAGTCTGTTTATTGATTTAATCATATTATATTATTTAGAAAACTTGCTTGCAGCTAAATCTTTTCTATAGTTTATTCATGCTCCCTGTGAGTGTCTTGCTTCCATTGTGTGTTTTAATTGTTTGAAATAATTCTTTCTTGAAGCAACGCCCCAACAAATCATTTGAGTCGTAGGAACGTTCTACTTGTGGCGCCCTTTTAAGTTCAACATTTCTATGACTTCTCATAAGCATAAATGATATATATTTTAACTAGATTATTATTTTTAACATCGAGAAAAGTTAATTTATTTGTTTTATCTGATTTATCTTGCTTTTTCTTTTGTTTAAATTCTTCGTAATGTAGGGTTAGTAGTTCTGTCGCCGTGGGTTTCTTAACGGTTTCTTTAATCACTTCTTGTTTAATCTCATTCTTAGGTTGAATCTGTCTAATATTCTTTTGTGGATTGACTGGTAAAAACTCAGTAGGTGCCCCTTTACAGTTTTTAGGATGTGAGTGTCTCAAGCTTTTCAATGTCATCTTTTTAGAGCATTGTTCACATTCTACTAATTCAACTTCTTTTTGAGTTCTTGGTAATGCTTTTGCTTTTGGCTCAGGTTTGTCTTCGCGTTCTTCTGGTTTAACTTATTCTTCTCTTTTAGGTTCACGTTCTTCATTAACTGTGTTATTTTGTTCAACAACTTCGTTATTTTTAGGTGATTCGTCTGTTTTAGTTTCATTATTAACATCTACTACCTCAACACTTGCCATATAACATAAATATATATATATATTTATAGATTTTCCACAGGGAAAATCTATATATTATTTTTAAGTTTCCGACATTTGGTATAACAATCTCATTATCAAATAATCTCACTTTTTACGAACAGGAGACTCACACTAACATTTACACCGTTTAAATTGGTTTCATTCCCTAATGAATTAGACAACCAAAAGTCTAATTGTTTAAAGCTTCTATTGGATACATCCAAGTAATCCAATGGATTTACTTCTGAGTCGAATATCAAACCTGCGTGTGGTGCTGTGACTGGAACCTTTTGTACTACTGCGCTGTCGCCCGTCCTCAAACTTACTTGACTATAATTAGACAATTGAGAAGAATGGATATAACTATTTCATTTAGGTTGAAGATTAATAAACTCAGAAACATAAGGGTTATTGTATTGATAAACTGCAACTTGATAATTTCCAAAAACTTCATTAACAGACTGTAAATTATTAACATCAAACCTTCCATTCCAAATAAAGTCAGCATATATAATCTTCATCTGGACGTCAGTTAATACTGCGAATTGTCTATCAGCATAGTTTGAAGAAATTGTTATTTTATTAGTTTTGACACTGTAAGAAACATTATACGTATTTGAGAAATTAGTACTATCTACAACACCATTTGTCTTTGACTTTAACTCTGTTGCCAGTTCTGTGCCAGTATATACTCCTTCATCTAATTGTAACGCTAAATAATGGACATTAGTATTATCTTCATCTGGAACTAATGGAGAAGAATAAATGTATAATATGTTATTTAATCTTGACTGTATTGAGTACCATGAGTTAGGCAATGTTGCTTCGTGAATGTAGCAATGAACTCCGTGGTCTGTTTGTAATGTTTCTTGCAGTTCAACCTTGAAATTAGATGATGTGCCACTAATTCTATGAGCGCCGTCAATATATACCTTTTATGTGCAAGCATTATTCAATAACTTGGAAATTAACTTATAACTTTAACTATATGAGTAAGAACAAACAGTTAATATATGAAATGAAACACGGCGAAGCCCTGAGGGGCCTCACGGACCGGTTAAACATTATCAGCCTTACAAGAAAACAACTAAAATAACTGATGTCATGAAACAAACTGAAAAATATGAAATAGTTATTATCCTAGTTCTAATTTAACTGATGCCCAAGGATTAAGTAAAGTTTATGGTAATGGTAAAGGATTCTAAATTGATGGTGATAAAATGTGTGTAAGCGGAACATTTGGAAAAGGAACGTTTGGTGGTGCTGTTAATGACATTCTGGCAGATGTAGGACTTCCGTTTAAAATTGCAAAATATTCGCAACGATATAAAGACACATCAAAAGCATTGGATGAGAACAACGAAGTTCAACCCCCTTATAACACATAGTCTCGGTTCAAGTGTAGGGGCACAAATAACGAAAGATTATCTTGAAAGAATTAACTTGAACCACTTATGGAGCACCATTTATATCACGAAGGTCTAAAATTACCGATGATTACCTTAATTTAGAAATATCTTAGACCCTGTCAGTATTGCTGACCGTGGTGCTATAACTGTTTATACAGGCTCCTTAAATCCATTTACTAACCATGATTACATAACTGGATACGGAGACCAAGGAAAGACGTTTCAATAAGCATTGAACCGGTAAATGAAATATTATATTTTAAAAAAAATATTTAAATAAATAGTTATGAAATATTATATATATGTATAGTCAGTTGAATGAACACTTGACAGAAAATGAAACAAAATATAAGCCAGTATCAATTGAAGACAGATTAAAGGATTTATACAGAGATAATAAACGAGCATATGTAAAATGCCAAGGCGGGTGTTTCGTTATTAGTGGTGTCAGAGTCAGACCTGACTATATTGGTTATAGCTTTATTGCTACATTTATAATACATTTGCACCAAAATATGAAAAGGGTTATTTCCTCATCAATGACAACAGAAACAATTGTAATCACAGTCAATCAGATATTGATGAAATTGTAAAAAGAAAAAATAGAATTAATTTTATAATACTATTAATGATACAACATAAGAAATATGACAATGAACCAACTGATGATATGATTAAGAATGAAAATAAAAGTATAAGAAAAGTTCATACGAAGAAATTAGAGAAATAGTGCTGGAGAAAGAAAAATCTAATAATCCTGTTGAAGATGAGTTTCAGAAAAACAAAGTTAAACTGATTAAAAATAATAATTCAAATCAAAAGGGTTACACGAAATTATTTAATTTAACTTAAATTATTTCTAAATTGGATTGTATATAGTAATGGAAACTTTCAGCGCTGAAGATATTCTAATTGACAACCTCTCATTCAAATTGAATAAAGGGGCAAGTTATATAAATGAGCGGCGTTCTGTCTCGTTGTTCCTTCTGGCTCAAATATCTACACGCCTTCATCAGGCCAGCGTGTGTTGAAAATAAGGTTAAAGGCCGAAGATAATAGTTGGCTTGACCCACAGAGTGTAATGATCTATTTCACTGTTGAAAACACTGACACGCCAGACAATAACCGCTTAAGACCGTTGTCTCCTGCTTATTCCTTTTTTAGAAGAGTAAGACTAATTGCTGGTGATCAACTTGTTGAAGACATTGATTACTACAACCGAAATCATCAAATGTTGAGTTGCTTGATGTCAAAAGGAGCAAGAGACAATGAAGACGCTCCCAGTTTTGGTTATAGATATGATGATGATTTAAACACGCGTCGAGCAGTTCCTGCGTCGGGTCATATGGGTCCTGCATATGACGCTTACACAATTCCAGGCTGTAGAAGAAAAATGGTTGCCGGATTTGAACCAATGCTTGGTTTATTCAATCAATTTAAGTATATCCCGTTAAAAGCGTGTCCTCTTGTTTTAGAACTTGAACTGGTTTCAAGTTTTGCTGATTGTGTTATTTCAGTGGGTGGGACGAGGTTTCCAGCAAGTGGCAACGCAGACTCAAGCCTTGCTACGAGCGAGCAGTTCTCAATTAGTAACGCATTCCTACAAAGTGATTTGGTGAGCTCGGACAATGACCTTCATAATAGATATGTTGCTCACCTCCTCGATTCAAAAGAACTTCCAACCACATATAATACTTATATTTGTCAACCTAATCAAGTTCCTAATGGTTCGTCATCAATTAACACTACTGTTGTTCGTTCAGTATCTAAACTTGTTGCCGCGTTCATCACTTTCAACAAAAGCGGAGTAGGCGATACTCACGTTATGCAAGAATACAACAACTTCTATCATCCTATATAATTTGAATTATCAAGACAGTGGATACTACAATCCAGACCTTGATTTAGAATGTCAACTTCATTTAGGTTCAAAACTATATCCTGAGTATCCTTGTCGTTCATTGACACAAGCATTCTATTATTTACGAAAAGCATTAAACTTACCATTATTCCATCAACACCATTTATCAATTGAATATTCTGCTTATCGTGTTGACAAGTTTATCTTTGCTATGAATTTTGAAAAGGTTCCCGATAGTTCATATACTGGAATAAACACTAAAGCAGGACAACAGCTTCTACTTCGTGTGAAACCTATTGGAAATATGACAACGGCAAATATGCCTGACACTATTTATATATCATTAGTATCAGAACAACTACTTTTCATTAGAGACGCCGGAGTTCAAATTTTGGAATAGAAAAGTGTAAAAAGGTTTAAAGACATCCCGCTTTATATTATATTATGGACAACAAGTATCAAAATGGTAAATATACGCTGTTAAAAATGACATCACGGATGACATATACATACACATAGGTTCTACTACAATGGCATTATCCAAGAGAATGGTAAAACATAGGTCTCACGCAAAAACGAAACCCGATTTTGTTACCATTAACAAAGTTTGTGAAGGAAATATGTATATAACACTTTTACATAGAACTTGTTGAAGATTACCCTTGTATAAACAAAGAACACCTTAACGAAAGAAAAGGAGAACTTATAAGAGAACTAAGCGCATTAAATAAACGAGTTGAGCAAAGAACCTACAATGAGTGGGCAAAAGAACGCAGAGCAAACCACCACGAACATATTTTAGAATGGAGGAGGGAATGGAGAGAAAATAACGGAGAAAAACTACGAGAGCAAAACAGAGCACAGAAAGCCAAACATAAAATCTATGAAAGAGGTAAAGCATGGAAATCAACTAAAATTGAATGTCCGTGCGGTGGCAAATATACAAATGCTCATAAAGCGGAACATCTGAAATGTAAAAACATCAAGATTACATTAACAAGAATAATTAATATAATTGATTTCTACAACAATAAAACCGATTATTGTGTTATCAAGCCTAGGCCACCTAAGGGAATACCTAGGCAAGCAGCAAACCGTTGACTACCTTTTCACACTGCTGTCAGTGATCTTGAAGTCTGTAGCGGGCGGAGCATGTACAAGCACATACATGCACAGGGTTGGAACCTGAATCCACACCCCCCTCATTTGAGATTGAGCAGCAACGAAAATGTCGGCAGGTTTTGCAACCCGCTTTGATTCAACACGCACATCCATTGCACGTTGAAAATGGACATTACACATCCATCGTGCAAACAAACGGCTACTCGCTCTCAGAGGTGCTCCTTTATGATGTTGATTGCAATCGCCATCTCCCGCTAGTAGACCAGCCACGCGAACTCCAGGTCGACCATTCCCAGCTGCTCCATGCGCGGTCGCTCCAGTCACGACCGCTCCAATCCCTCCAGCTGCGGCTTCTTGCTGCGGTGGAGCTGGATGCAGGCTGAGTGTGTCCACGGGCACGGTCCTCAGCGCTTTGCTTTTGGCTGCGCTGAGCAAGCCTCTTTGCGTCGCCCACCGCCCTGTCACAGATCTCCTTGATCTCAGCTTCAAGGCCCTCGGCTCCGGTTGCCCGGAGCGTAGGAAACTCTCCGCCGAACGTGACAAGGTTGCGCATCCGCGGGAGGATGTTGACCTGGGCGACAAATTGGTGAAGGCTCAGCATCTTCCCGTTATACGAGAATAGCCATGGAAACGAGTGCAAGCTGGTGTCATAATCCCCAACCTGGCCACCAGTGACGTAGACAGTCCGAACGTAGTGGAGTCCTCGTTTTCCATAGCCAGGCCCAACCCCGAGAAGTCTCTGATCGTAACTTCGAGGAAATTCGGGAAGGACGCAAAACCGATAGATAGACATTTGGTAGAGGCTCTCGCGATTGTGACCCTGCTCGACCGTGCGAAGGGCAAAGGTCGCGTCCTTGTCGAACCTGTCCACCACATTGTCATATCCAAGCTTCCGGGCTCTGCTATCGTAGTTCTTCGAGGCTTCGATTTGCTTTGCCTCGAAAGATGTTGCTCCTCGCTTTGCAACATCCGTGTAGCCCTTGAAATCGTTGATGAGGAGCTGATCAACCGATTTGCCAACGCGGTGACACACCTCCTCGAGCATTTGCGTTCTCCGCTTTGCAGCTCTGAAGAGTTGAACGTCATTGCCCCCTTTGGTGCTCTGTCCGCAACGCTGGCACTTCAGCTGCCCCTGCATCATGTCCTCGCCGCAAATGCTACAGTCCGTGTAGTGGACGGGCATGGCGAAGGTCTTGAATCTGACGACTGAGGAATCGGCCACGGGTTGCCCCGGGCGAGTGACGGCCGTGTCCTCATTCGTCTGCTCATCTTCGGGATTCATGGCCCTGTTCCCCTCCGTGTCGGTCTGAAAGGCCTCATCTGCAGTCACAGTGACGGCTCGCCTTGCGGCGAGTGAGTCGACAGTCGTTTGGCTCTCCAATGCTTCAAGGCGAAGGGCGTTTCTCCAAAGCACCTCACCTGTCTGCGCATCTGAATAGTACAGGATGGTGTCATTGGGAACGATGTCGGCAGTCAGCATGACGTCAGACTCCGAAAGGAAAAACACCACTCCGAGCTCGATCGCGTATTTGAAATCAACGACGAGCTCGATCGGCATGGAGGCACGAACCCCTGCATTGTAGGCGGAGCTTTCGACGGGGTGGATAGAGAAGTGGCTCTGCGCACGCCCGCTCTCGGTTGCTCCAACTCCGCCCGGAATCACTCCCGTCCTCACGATGTTGTCGGCTGCGGCCTTGCTGGTTCGATGGTATAGTTTGCCAGGGCCGTCCTTAATCAGCGAAAGCTGCAGTCCGGCCTTGCGAGCGTCCTCCGGGAGAAACTTCAACCGAAGATGGCCTTCGCAAGTGCGTACTGGTTTCGGCTGATGTCGCCATCAGCATCAACGCTGCTGGCGTGTCCTTGACTGGCACGAACCTTGATGACAACCCACTCCTGGTTGTTCTCAGCGGCCGAAGGATGCTTGATCGCAAGAACAGTGAATCTGCATTTCGGATCACAAGCGAAGATCTTCAACAACGTCTTGTACCCGATGTTGCTCCGGGTCTTTCTGTTGAACTTGTCGCACAACTGGTGCACATTGACAAAGTAGTTCTCGTCGAAGTCCAATGGCCGGTGATCCTGAAATCGGCCACGTAGCATTCCAGTTATCGTAGTGCATCTGTCAGTCGAGGAAAGCTCTCCTTTCAGGAAGGTTGGCACTTTCAGAATCGTGCCCGGGAGGATCCTTGCCTCGTACTGCTGGCCGCGGAAGGTGACGATGCCGCCGGGCTTGCCTGGCAATGCGCTTCCGGCAGGGGTCTTTGCTTTCGCCAGTACCTTAGGCGATGCTTTCGCGGTGAACTTGGGTGTAGCCGGAGCGGCCTTGACGCCAAGCGCAGCCTCAGCGGCACTCCCTTGCGGGAGTGCTTCATCGTCGTCGTAATCAATTTCCTCCTTGATTTGGACCTCCTCGATCTTTTCGAGAATGCGGCCCTTCGCGAGCCTGATAGGACGTTGAAGGCTTCCCATGACTCAAGCGCGAGCTTCCTGTTTGCCTCATACTCAGCAAAAGCGCACGGATTTAGTCCAGCTTCGGCGTCATGGGAATACTCAAGGTGCAGCCTCACGTTGTTGAAATCGTCCTTGTGAGACTCAGCGACAGCGACGCACTTCATCACGTTGAAAAGCGACCGCAACCACTCCACCGTCGTCTTCCGACTCTCGATGGAGTCCACCATGTGGTAATTGTCGAGCCTGTCCTGTCGAGACACCAAAAAGGTCGACTCCTTCTTGCGAAGGAGCTTGTGCTAGCTGAGCGACTCATCCAACAACTTTTCCATGAACTGGTTGTAGATGGGCGGGAGCATATAGTACGAACCTTCGGTGTTAGCCAAGATCGTGATGTTCGCAATGCTCCACCAACTCCTGCACTCCTCAAGCACATCGGTCGCCTTGGCGCACTTGTTGAACAGCTCGGGCCAGTGACCGTCTCCACATCGGTATGGCCATTCAGGCTCGTCGCAGATCCCACCGCTGCCAACGAGCTCGTTCCCGGACCAGTACACCGTCACGTAGAAGTCATGGTCCTTGAACTCAGGCCGTTTCTTGAGCTCCTTCATGACGCTCTTCATGGTCCATGTGAGAAATGTGAGGTCCTTTCCCCAACACATTCTCACCTCGCAGTGGCTACAACCGGTGCTGCGGTTGTAGTTCATGTCCTGCGAGAGGTCCGCCCTTTTGCGGTTCCTCTTGCCACCGCTGATCAAGGCGAGGCTGGAGTCACTCACGACGAGGTACACGCTATTCCGGCCACAGGTTGCCCCGGGCGTGATGCGGCCAAGGCCTTTGTCATTGACAGCGCACAACGTGTCCATGAGTTCCGGCGCGTAGTCAGCCGCCCACATAGCGCAAGAGCTTTGCAGAGTAGCTTGTGCACTGAGGATCTGCTCCATAGTCTTGCGGTCCTCAGGCCTTGTCTCCTGGAACAAAGTGTTCGATGTAAAGCTCGTCATCACTCCTCGCCAGTACTCCAAGTTGCCCTCCGAATACTCCCCGAGGTTGTAAGCAGCCACAGCGGCTACCGGTGAGGGAAGCTTAAGAGCAACAAGCGCACGTTTTGTTGGTCTCTGAGCCGAGCTATCGGTGACAAACTGTTTCATGTTGTCAGCAAACTCAGAAAAACATTCATGGATCAGGTCAGTCATTTCATACGTGTAAGACTCTGTACGTTTGAGGGCCGCCCCCCTGGACTGTCCATGCTGATGATCCTTTGTGCACTTATACTGTTGCAGTTTGGCCAACGATTGACAGGAAGAAGCAATAGTCCATGACTTTTGCAACAAATTTCCATCCTTGTCAAGGACACCAAACATACAACCATCGCAATTGTACTTGACCATCTCATATTTCATGAGGAAATCATGCACGAAATAGTTCTTCCAATAACTGCAAAGCTTAGGAAGTTCCATGTTGATCACAAGCACAATGTCAAGCTGTCGAAGCATAGTGATAAGTTTATCCAAACGCTTCAGCAGTTTGCGAAACAACGCCTTGTGCTCCTGGATCTTGGCTTGACCTTCTTGAGTCTGACCGTTGATATTGTTCCAGGGGCACCCACCCGTACACGGAAGTGAAGCATGAATCATCACGCAGGGCGGTGTTTTGGACGTGACATTCTTCCTGAAAATTTGCACCTCGTCAAATACCCACTGCAACGTATCAGCAACCAACGCATTCTGACGTTCAGTTACTCTAAGCACCTTGCAACCAAATGCGGGCAATCTTGATTTGTCGCCGAGCTTGGAATCATCGGAACAGCAAAATTCGCATAAGAACCGATCATAGGTTTCATGCGTGGAAACGGCGGAAGCTTGCGCTTCGCTAGTGGGGGCTGGCTTGATTGTAATGTTTCCATCCAACTGCACCCACCGTACTCCAATAAGATTGCAAGCGTGATCCCATTTTGCTTTGCTCGTAAACGGCTTGGTCAAGATGTCCGCAACCTGATACACAGTGTTGACATTGACGAGATTGAAGAAACCTTTCGTAAATTGTTCTCGAAGCCACGCCAAAGAAGTTCTTTGAGTTCTGTCAGCATGACGAAGCTGTGCGGAATTTCCAGTCTGAATGATGTGAATTGTTGCTTGATTGTCTTCACAAATGCAACTTTGAACTTCTCATTCAAATGAACATTTAATCCGCGAAGAGGTGCTATCGTCCTTTCATTCTGCTCGAAACCACCGTACCGAATCTCGTCCAACTCGGGGTCGACATAAACCAACACAGGATTGCCCCCTGACCGGAGTTATCCCGGCCTGGAAACGGAATCGGCTTGGCGTTGCCACCAGCTGGCTGCTTTTCCTTGGGCGCATCAAGCAATTCCCACAGCACACTCATAAGTGAAAGCGTTGGTAAACCTTGCGCTCGCACAGAGTGGTTGGCAGCAACAACTTCGGCTTCAGTTGATGACATAGCAGTACTTGTCTGCTTCTTCGAAAACGCATTGATGGGGTAATACGTGTTGGGACCGACTATGACCGCCACACAGCCAGTAGTTGACCTCGAGTCAAACTCACCTGCGTAGTCAGCGTCTCCGAAAACCCACAGTCGGCAATCCAGCAAGCTGTCCCCAATAAAACATGACATTCTGTGATTAAGGGTCGAATTGATGTAAGCAACCAAACGATGCAATCCCTCATCACAATCTTTGGACCACTTTGTAACGCGCGAAGCAAGTGACTGAGTTGCACGAAGAAGATCATATCTCGCCATCAATTAACACTACTGTTGTTCGTTCAGTATCTAAACTTGTTGCCGCGTTCATCACTTTCAACAAAAGCGGAGTAGGCGATACTCACGTTATGCAAGAATACAACAACTTCTATCATCCTATATAATTTGAATTATCAAGACAGTGGATACTACAATCCAGACCTTGATTTAGAATGTCAACTTCATTTAGGTTCAAAACTATATCCTGAGTATCCTTGTCGTTCATTGACACAAGCATTCTATTATTTACGAAAAGCATTAAATTTACCATTATTCCATCAACACCATTTATCAATTGAATATTCTGCTTATCGTGTTGACAAGTTTATCTTTGCTATGAATTTTGAAAAGGTTCCCGATAGTTCATATACTGGAATAAACACTAAAGCAGGACAACAGCTTCTAATTCGTGTGAAACCTATTGGAAATATGACAACGGCAAATATGCCTGACACGATTTATATATCATTAGTATCAGAACAACTACTTTTCATTAGAGACGCCGGAGTTCAAATTTTGGAATAGAAAAGTGTAAAAAGGTTTAAAGACATCCCGCTTTATATTATATTATGGACAACAAGTATCAAAATGGTAAATATACGCTGTTAAAAATGACATCACGGATGACATATACATACACATAGGTTCTACTACAATGGCATTATCCAAGAGAATGGTAAAACATAGGTCTCGCGCAAAAACGAAACCCGATTTTGTTACCATTAACAAAGTTTGTGAAGGAAATATGTATAGAACACTTTTACATAGAACTTGTTGAAAATTACCCTTGTATAAACAAAGAACACCTTAATGAAAGAAAAGGAGAACTTATAAGAGAACTAAGCGCATTAAATAAACGAGTTGAGCAAAGAACCTACAATGAGTGGGCAAAAGAACGCAGAGCAAACCACCACGAACATATTTTAGAATGGAGGAGGGAATGGAGAGAAAATAACGGAGAAAAACTACGAGAGCAAAACAGAGCACAGAAAGCCAAACATCCGCCGACCCCTTCTCCTCAAAGGGGGAGGCGTACGGGAAGGGCGGTTACAAGTCCAAGGCTGGCTGGTAAATGAGCATAACCGAAGATTCAACATCATCATCATCATCATCATCATCATCATCGGCGTGGTGGTCGTCGCCGCTGTCCTTATCTCCTTGTGACACGGTCGAAGGCCTAGGCCCCCAGTCCTCCCCACTTCCATCAAAAACTCACTTTCGAACAGGGTCGCTGGCTTTCACACGATGGCACTGCTTAGCTAGATTCCGCGGAGTTGACATGGAGCATGGACTGTGGAGGCCCCTACATGCCCCAAGTCGGGCCTATTTGGTTGAAAACGTGAAATTATAGAAGATCCTTTGCTTTTAACCATCATCATCTTCTTCGTCATCGTCCTTATCTTTTTTTATATACGTTTCAAGTGTGCCGTTAGACCCGATTTGAGATGCAGAAGATGCGTGGACATGATTATCATGATGACTGCTGGTGATGCTGAGGATGCGTCATGATGATTATCATGTCAGTTCATCATCATCATCATCATCATCATCATCACGGTGCTTATCATCATCATCTTCTTCGTCATCGTCCTTATCTTTTTTTTATATACGTTTCAAGTGTCCCGTTAGACCCGATTTGAGATGCAGAAGATGCGCGGACATGATTATCATGATGACTGCTGGTGATGCTGAGGATGCGTCATGATGATTATCATGTCAGTTGGTGTTCATCATCATCATCTTCTTCGTCATCGTCCTTATCTTTTTTTATGTACGTTTCAAGTGTCCCGTTAGACCCGATTTGAGATGCAGAAGATGCGTGGACATGATTATCATGATGACTGCTGGTGATGCTGAGGATGCGTCATGATGATTATCATGTCAGTTCATCATCATCATCATCAGCATCATCACACGGTGCTTATCATCATCATCTTCTTCGTCATCGTCCTTATCTTTTTTTATATACGTTTCAAGTGTCCCGTTAGACCCGATTTGAGATGCAGAAGATGCGCGGACATGATTATCATGATGACTGCTGGTGATGCTGAGGATGCGTCATGATGATTATCATGTCAGTTCATCATCATCATCATCATCATCATCACGGTGCTCATCATCATCAGCTTCTTCGTCATCGTCCTTATCTTTTTATATACGTTTCAAGTGTCCCGTTAGACCCGATTTGAGATGCAGAAGATGCGCGGACATGATTATCATGATGACTGCTGGTGATGCTGAGGATGCGTCATGATGATTATCATGTCAGTTCATCATCATCATCATCAGCATCATCACGGTGCTTATCATCATCATCTTCTTCGTCATCGTCCTTATCTTTTTTTATATACGTTTCAAGTGTCCCGTTAGACCCGATTTGAGATGCAGAAGATGCGTGGACATGATTATCATGATGACTGCTGGTGATGCTGAGGATGCGTCATGATGATTATCATGTCAGTTCATCATCATCATCATCATCATCATCACGGTGCTCATCATCATCATCTTCTTCGTCATCGTCCTTATCTTTTTTATATATACGTTTCAAGTGTCCCGTTAGACCCGATTTGAGATGCAGAAGATGCGCGGCATGATTATCATGATGACTGCTGGTGATGCTGAGGATGCGTCATGATGATTATCATGTCAGTTGGTGTCATCATCATCATCTTCTTCGTCATCGTCCTTATCTTTTTTTATACGTTTCAAGTGTCCCGTTAGACCCGATTTGAGATGCAGAAGATGCGTGGACATGATTATCATGATGACTGCTGGTGATGCTGAGGATGCGTCATGATGATTATCATGTCAGTTCATCATCATCATCATCAGCGTCATGATGATTATCATGTCAGTTGTTCATCATCATCTTCTTCGTCATCGTCCTTATCTTTTTTTTTATACGTTTCAAGTGTCCCGTTAGACCCGATTTGAGATGCAGAAGATGCGTGGACATGATTATCATGATGACTGCTGGTGATGCTGAGGATGCGTCATGATGATTATCATGTCAGTTCATCATCATCATCATCATCAGCATCATCACGGTGCTTATCATCATCATCTTCTTCGTCATCGTCCTTATCTTTTTTTAATATACGTTTCAAGTGTCCCGTTAGACCCGATTTGAGATGCAGAAGATGCGCGGACATGATTATCATGATGACTGCTGGTGATGCTGAGGATGCGTCATGATGATTATCATGTCAGTTCATCATCATCATAATCAGCATCATCATCACGGTGCTCATCATCATCATCTTCTTCGTCATCGTCCTTATCTTTTTGTATATACGTTTCAAGTGCCCCGTCAGACCCGATTTGAGATGCAGAAGATGCGTGGACATGATTATCATGATGACTGCTGGTGATGCTGAGGATGCGTCATGATGATTATCATGTCAGCTCATCATCATCATCATCATCAGCATTGACACGATGCTTATCATCATCATCTTCTTCGTCATCGTCCATATCTTTTTTTTATACGTTTCAAGTGTCCCGTTAGACCCGATTTGAGATGCAGAAGATGCGCGGACATGATTATCATGATGACTGCTGGTGATGCTGAGGATGCGTCATGATGATTATCATGTCAGTTGGTGTTCATCATCATCATCTTCTTCATCATCGTCCTTGTCTCTTTTTATATACGATTCCAGTGTCCCGTTAGACCCGGTTTGAGATGCAGCAGATGCGTGGACATGATTATCATGATGACTGCTGGTGATGCTGAGGATGCGTCATGATGATTATCATGTCAGTTCATCATCATCATCAGCATCATCACGGCGCTCATCATCATCATCTTCTTCGTCATCGTCCTTATCTTTTCTTATATACGTTTCAAGTGTCCCGTTAGACCCGATTTGAGATGCAGAAGATGCGTGGACATGATTATCATGATGACTGCTGGTGATGCTGACGATGCGTCATGATGATTATCATGTCAGTTCATCATCATCATCATTATCAGCACCATCACGGCGCTCATCATCATCATCTTCTTCGTCATCGTCCTTCCCGTGAGACCCGATTTGAGATGCAGCAGATGCGTGGACATGATTATCATGATGACTGCTGGTGCTGCTGAGGATGCGTCATGATGATTATCATGTCAGTTCATCATCATCATCATCAGCATCATCACGGTGCTCATCATCATCTTCTTCGTCATCGCCCTTATCTTTTTTTACATCCGCCGACCCTTTCTCTAAAAAGGGGAGGCGCACGGGAAGGGTAGTTGGCGCATAAGTATATCCAAAGTTTCATCCTCATCAGCATCAGCAGCTGCAGCTACGATAAATTTTATCGTCATGGTCATCGTGATCATCATTATCCTTATCATCATCTCCTTCTTATTCTCTTATCCTTATCATCATTATCATCATGGTTGTCGTCATCTCTTATCAGGCAGCATTGGTGATGCAGAGGATGCTGCGAGGATCGTTGTCAGCACAGCCGTTAGTGATGCTAAGGATGCTACGATGATAGTTATCATCCTTGTCATCATCTTTATCATCATCTGATCATCACCTAGCATCATCTCATATCTTACTATATATAGAAACCAAAAGGGACGTTAGACATCCTTGGCAACGCAAAGGATGCGATGATGATAGTTATCAAGGAACAAGTAGTGATGCAGAGGATGTTGTGATGATACTTGTCATGACCCGGATGATAACGATCAGCACGGCACCATTATCATCATGGTCGTCGTCGTCTCTTTTCGCGCAGCATTGGTGATGCAGAGGATGCTGCGATGATAGTTATCATCACAGCCGTTAGTAATGCTAAGGATGCTACGATGATAGTTATCATCCGGGTCATCATCTTTATCATCACCTGATCATCACCTGGCATCATCTCCTATCTTACTATATATAGAAATAAAAAGGGACGTTAGACATCCTCGGCAATGCAAAGGATGCGATGATGATAGTTATCAAGGAACAAGTAGTGATGCAAACGATGTTGTGATGATAGTTGTCATGACGCGGATGATAACGATCTTCACGCCCCCATTCTCATCATGGTCGTCGTCATCTCTTATCAGGCAGCATTGGTGATGCAGAGGATGCTGCGATGCTCGTTATCATCACAGCCGTTGCTGTGATGCTAAGGATGCTACGATGATAGTTATCATCCTCGTCGTCATCTTTCTCATCATCTGATCATCACCTAGCATCATCTCATGTCTTCTCATATCTTACTATATATAGAAATCAAAAGGGACGTTAAACATCCTTGACAATGCCAAAGATGCGATGATGATAGTTATCAAGGAACAAGTAGTGATGCAGAGGATGTTGTGATGATAGTTGTCATGACGCGGATGATAACGATCAGCACGCCCCCATTATCATCATGGTCGTCGTCATCTCTTATCAGGCAGCATTGGTGATGCAGAGGATGCTGCGATGATCGTTATCATCACAGCCGTGAGTGATGCTAAGGATGCTACGATGATAGTTATCATCCTTGTCATCATCTTTCTCATCATCTGATCATCACCTAGCATCATCTCATATCTTACTATATATAGGAATCAAAAGGGACGTTAGACATCCTTGGCAATGCAAAGGATGCGATGATGATAGTTATCAAGGAACAAGTAGTGATGCAGAGGAAGTTGTGATGATAGTTGTCATGACGCGGATGATACCGATCATCACGCCCCCCACTCATCATGGTCGTCGTCATCTCTTATCAGGCAGCATTGGTGATGCAGAGGACGCTGCGATGATCGTTATCATCACAGCCGTTAGTGATGCTACGGATGCTACGATGATAGTTATCATCCTTGTCATCATCTTTCTCATCATCTGATCATCACCTAGCATCATCTTATATCATATTATCTTATTATAAATAGAAATCAAAAGGGACGTTAGACATCCTTGGATGTATGTCTCTATGTATGTATGTATGTATGTATGTATGTATGTTTCTTTGTTTGTTTGTTTGTTTATTTGTTAGTTTGTTTCTTTGTGTCTCTCTATCTGTCTCTATGTATGTATGTATGTCCCGCGTGGCCCTGCACGTAGACTCCAACAACACAAAAATACAACATGGAACGCCACAGCGCTTCCAACATTCTACAACACCCACGCTTCAACTGCCACCGGCAAACTCTGGCGAGCGCGCTTGCGCCTACGCTCCTATGTTGTGCAGCACCGCAATTTGCCGACAGGTTGCTTTATGGGCAAGCAACGGGGCGCCACGCTTCCTCTTTGGACCGTGCAAAGCGAGGCAAAGCTCTGAACCTGTGCCGCGCAACCTGCAAGCGGGCGTGTGTTGTGCCTACAGAGCGCAGAACTAGTAGCGCCCCAACGCGCAATAAGACTCTAAGCGTCAATGCATCACCGTCGAACCGCCTGACCCTTCCAAACCCGCTGACGCAGCCCGTTACACAAATCCCATTCCTGGTCACGCCAGCTGATCTAGCGCCGAAGCTCGATCAAAAAAGAATAAGCCCGCCAAGCTAGATAGGCAACGCGCAACTTCAAAAGCCTCCGAGTCGAACATGTATATGTTCGCGCATAGTCCCGTGCATGGACACGCCCGCGAAAGTGTGCAGAATGAAACACCCAAAGCCTGCCAAGACTCTAACGCGCCCAACGATCCCCGTTGTGCCGTGTCAGACGATCCCAAGCTCTGATCCCGTGCCGCGCAACCTACAACACCGGCAGATAAGCGAGCACCAGACCTCCAACGAAAAGGCAACCGACGAAAAAAAGCTGCACGCCCCAAAACTTCCAAGACTCCAAAAATTGGTTGCCTCACCATTAGTAACAAAACACCTAACTGGCAGTTGTCGCTTCCGCGGCCGATGAAGCGCTATCGGCCACCAAAGCATCGCCGAAAGCACTACGACCCACAGCCAAGCAAACGCAGGGCAAACATATATGCGTTGACACACGCGCGCGCACTATATTTTTACGCGGCCCTACGTGTAAATTCCAACTACACAAGAGTACAACATGGAACGCCGCAACGCTTCCAAGACCTCACAGCACCGACACTTCCACCGCCACCGGCAAACTCTGGCATGCACGCTGGCGCAAGCTCACGGGCGGCTACTATCCCGTGTTCTGCAGCACCACAGTTTGCCGACAGGTTGCTTTATGGGCAAACAACGGTCCTGGAGGCATATATGTGCACGCATCTGCGCATGACCCAATCTATACGCACATAAGTGAGTTCACCGCCCCGATGCATGCATCTGAGATATCATTGGGAATCGATCCGCAAATCATCCAGCGTAAAAGATTATGCTGATGAGCTCGCTCATCCCTCCTCATTGCAAACGCCAGGTTCTTCATCGACATGCGCAGCTCCTTCTGGTAGACCAATCCGAGGTCCCAGTTCTTCTGGTAGTCGGCTTTTGTGCCTCGCTCGAAGGAGTTGACTTTGGGAGGCTTGATAACGCGAACACTTTCCCCAAATTCCGATCTCGGAATTTCGCGACTCTTCGATCGGCCTCTCGAGCTCGGCGGTCGTCATGAACTCTTCTGTATTCCTCCACCGCCTTGATGATGATGAACTGGTCGGCTCATCGCTGACAAATTCCTTGTACACACCTCCTACCGGAGTATCTTGGTGAAATGCAGCTTTAAAGAACCGCTCCTCATTGTCTTCGGCCACACCTGAAGCGAGGTCCCAGATATCCGCAATGGATCTCAGCATGTCGGACCCCTCGACGCAGTACTTGGTGACGTTCAGCAGCTCAGGGTTCTTTGCTAGCAGCGATGCCTCCCCACAGAGTTGGTTCAGTGCCGCCACTATTTTCTTTCCCTTGCTACAGAATTCTCTCCATCCCAACATGCATTCATCGGCAGAAAGTAGTCCGAAGATCTTGCTGAGGAATTCCAGCGCGATCCTCATGGATTGCCCTTCACCTTTCATCATGCCGCGGCGTCTGGCAGAGTAATACGCTGAGTAAGCATATATGACGGGGACGCCGATGTCCTCGACCCATTTTATGCATGTACCCAGATCACTGCTTGTCTCCATTCTCCTGGGAATTCGCTTGCCTTCTTCAACAGCGTTCTTGATGAGGTTCTTCAGGAATATCGCCGCTTGTCTGGATTTCCCAACAGGAACGCAGAAGAAATCATTCGTGTTGACGACGGACGCATTGGCAGTCATCTTGATGATATTCTCCAGCACCAGAAAAATCAAAAAAAGAGAGGGGGCGATATGTAAGACACCTGAATGGATACAAAGTGCACCCAGCTGTAACCTGAGGTTTGGGTCTGGCCCGGAACCTCGATGGTACAGTCAAAGTGATGTGATTCTCACACGCAGCAGTCTGTCGCCGCCGTGGATTCCCCCGCGCTATGCAAGCGAGAGCGGGTTTCAATCGCGCCTGTTGGGGGCACTTTGCTCGAGCAAGAAAACGCCGGAGGATCACACTCACAATCAATGACGTGTATAACTGGGTTTCTTTTGTTTCCCGACCAGCACAAGGTCCATGTTCATGGTTCCCATTACATTTCTTAGACAACGAATTTCCAAGCTCAAAGTTCCAGGAAACAACTCTCCACGGTTTCTTGATTGGCAGAGGTTTCTTCGCATACCTTTGCTTCAATCCGTAGCGACACCCATCAAAGTCATGACTGGTGCCATCATGAACAACCTCATGTAGTCTCTCATCCTTCCAATAATCGCAACTTCCGGGCAACTCAAACAGAATAGCAGCATGTTTCGTCATGGCATGTCGTTTGATTTCCACGAAACGTCCAAACAACTTCCAAAATTCCTTTTGTTTGGCCTCGATTTTCTCTGCGGTGTCAATTCCGCGAGTCTTGTTGAGGCGTGCCCATGATGATCCCCCCGTGCAAGGCCCGGCGAAGAACAACAAATCGGAAGATTTAGTGAGCACATTATGCCGGGCGAGGGCAGTGAACCAGTTGCGAGGCTCGGAACATGCCAACAGCACGATGGGCCGAGACAAGTCAACGCTATACAAGGTGACGATTGTGCGAGTTCTCATAGCAGGAAGCGAGACATGCAACGGAGCGCGAAGCACACCACCATCGTGGGCAACCAGCGCGAGCTCAATGCCCGGCGCTAACTGTGGTTTGTGCTTCACAGCAATGCGATATGGAACAAAACAACGACCAGGAACAAATTGCTCATGGTTGCAACGCATAAGCAGCTTCAACCGGAGCAACGTATTGCCTTCTGATGATATGGCCAGGGAGCCTCTTGTGCGGGATTTGTGCTCTCCAGGCTCTCCAGGACCAACGCAACTTCCACGCGTCACTGCTGAAGAGCGGGCCTTTGTGGAAGAGTCGACCCAGGTTCTGCACTTCTTGAACGAACTGGCCGACATTAACGAACCTTTTACACCATTAAAGATGCTGTTTGTTGGACAATGCTTATTTGACTTTGCGTAAGCTTGTCTGTTTACCCTTGAACTCTGACTGAACTTGCATCTAGAAAAGGCTGCGGAAACACAGCCTTTCCCCTGGAGCCCGGCTCAGCTTAGGTTTTTGCTTTGCCTGAGAAGTTTGGCAACTCCTGAGTTTTACAAAGCACAAGGAAAAGCGTGTCTGTTTTGCTGCCAGCGTTGCGTGCGGCTCAGTGAGTTTTCGCCCGCCGCCCGCCCATTCGGTTCAACTGGCTCAGCTTCGGTTCGGCTACAACTCGTTGAAATGTCCAGCTTTGTAACCAAAGCTGGCGAAGCCATGGCATCCAGGTACTTGGAGGAGGGCTCACCTGGCATTGTGCGGGGGAATTGCCTATACAAGTTGGCGGAAGACATCCAACGAATCACTTGCGGGCAACCAGACAAGATCCCTTTCTCGATGCTCATCAAGGTCTGCGAGACTCTGGGCCTTCTGTACAATGACAACCGGATGAACTCCAAGATCATCAGCAAGTGCTGCGCCACATGCACTGTGCTTGAACACTTCTTCCGCCACAAGACACCGGTGACTGATGTGCGCTACAAGGACGGCTTGTGGATGTTTGATGAGTACGAGATGCTGCGGCCGATGAAGGGGTAGCTGAACAAGGTTAAGCTTGACGAGCTGCGCACTCTCCATGACCAAATGTTGCAGGTGAGCGAGGCCCTGGATGTGTGGGGCGGTCTTGCCGCTGGCCACGACGCAGAGTGTGTGTTTCTGGCCATCCTCTGGCCAGTCCATGTCCTGATACAGGACTTGCAGCCGGTGCTTCGAGAAGTCATATACGAACACACTGCGGCAACACAGTGAGTGTTTGGGCTGAGCTTGAGGGGCTGCTGCAGCCTGAGAAACGATGTGTTTGCTGCCGCATGCTTGTTTGCAGGCAAGAAAAAGAGCGCCTGGGGCAATATTTGTCAATTTGAGATGCTTTTTGTGCAATTTACTTTGCAGCGCTCTGGTCCAAACTGGCCTTTTTTTAGGGGAGCCATGATGGAACAGTCACCTGCGTTGCGCGCCATGACCGAGGCTGGGGCTCGACGACGGAAGATCGAGGCATTGAAAGCGCAAATGGAGCACCTAAAGGAAGAGTTGCAGATGGTGGTAGCTGTTGAGATCCTGATGAGGCAGGAGTACCACAATCTGGATTCGGCGCTGGACCTAAACACGCGCAATGGCAGGCAGCAGCTGTTTATTGATTCTGAGAGGGGCAGAGACTTTTCAAGTTGAGTCTATGCGCAGGATGTCGCTCCGCATGTGGCAGACGGCAATGGACACCACGGAGGTCATCGATCACAAATTGTGGCAAAGCACGCAGGAGCTGGAGAAGTTAGAGTCTGAATTGCGCCGGCGATAGATGTCCCATGTTTATACTGCCGGAGTTCCACGCAGCGCTGCTGCCGCGAAAACCAACTGCGTGCCCGCAGTTGGTTCTTGTTACTGGCCAACACCACTGCAAATTCCAACAGTAGCTTAGTCTTGACTTTACACGTTTCGGGCGCAAGGTCGGAACAAGAAAAAGACCCTCTTACGCAAGGCTAATGGTGGTAGAGCTGCAGTCTTCGATTCGTGCCTGTGTTTGCTCGGGCGCGCCTGTGAACAGTTTGAAACAGGTGTCAGGGATGCTGTGTTCATGTCGTGATGGTTGAATTGCCCGCCGCAGCTGTTAAGGAACATCTGTGGAACATCTGCGGAAACGCAGCTGTCAGTCAGACAATGCCGTGGAATTCTGACTGGCAGGCCGTGTGCGATGTCTGCGGATGGATATACAAGACCCCGTTCTTCAAGAAGAAGGCCTTCAAAGACAGCGGTGTGATGGTTTGCGGTTGGAACTTTGAGGTGATTTGCTGCGTGTGCCTGCTGGAGGGAAAGGCTGAGGCTGGCCTGCAGCACAGCTGGCGCTACACCAGGGATGAGGCCTTCAAAGTTCGGTCCGAAAATTGCGAACCGCCGATGTGTACTAACTGGGTGGGCGCCGTGTATGATCATCATCGCAGGCATCCTCGGCGTGGACCAGCACCTCCCCGCCGCCGCCGTGGCTGAGTCCGCCGCCGCTCCCGCCCGAGGAAGTGCTTAAGGATATCTTGGACGAGCTGACAGGGGTGCAAGGCCGTGTCCACAAGATAGAGATGATGATTATTAAGCTGCTGAATCAGAAGAACGAGTCCAAGGAGACAATCAAGCATTGCTAGACACAGACAGCCCAAGGAGACAGTCTTCGAGCATCGCTAGACGCAAACTGCGGCCACGCAGTCTTGCCAGTGTTTCACTTGAATTGCTGCCGCAACAGTCTCTTCGCACATTTTGCAGCCAGAAAAAAAACGCAGCGCAATGCTTTGTCAATCCATGAGGGCCCGCCCTGGGTTGGCTGTGCAGCTCTTCGAGTAGGGTATGCAGGCGTCTGGTAACACTGCACGACTTTGTTTTTTCGGTTGTGTTGTCGTTGGCGACAGCAGGAATTGCCCTTCGCCTCTTCAACATAAAGCTTCCGCAACTCCATGCGCACCACATTGTTGACAAAACTGCATCTCGAACCAGCTCTGCACCCGCAGTTGAACAGTTGCTGTCGAATGATCTATTTGTTGGAGCTCCTTGCCTTGGTTGTTCAAACTTACTTACTCAGGCTGCTAGGGGAAAAAAACAGCTCTCAAATGTTGTTGCCGTTCAGTGATCATGAAACACAACTGCATCTCACACTGCTTGCGCGCCAGCCTTGGCTTCAAGCAAGGGCAAGGCAGATTGAAGACTGCTTTGGCAACACAGCAGGACATGCCGCGACATTCCGACGAGTATGGCAGTGTGGCGCTATACTTGTTCATAAATGTCAATGGTGACTGGCATGTCTTGGCGCACCGAAGGTGCAGCGGGTTTCTTGCTACACCTGCTGGAAGCATAGATTCAGCAGATCTTGTCTACAGGCATGGTGGAAACTGGCAGCAAGATGCGGCCCAGAATGCCGCCTTAAGGGAACTGCAAGAAGAGGCTGGGTTGCATCTGGACTCCAACGTCACGGGCCACTTTTTCACGCTGGCAAAAGACACGACGCTGATAAACCAGAAATTTCAGGACAGGTTTGGGAAAGTGCATGGGGTTGGGGCGTGTGAAAAGCTGCATGTCCCTGTACGTTTGTTCTAACTATTGCAAACACTGTTCAAGCAATGCCCCTGCAGGAAGGCAAGCGGAGAAACGTAAACCACATCAATTTCGGCTTCGTCTTGCCGTCTTTCTGCCAAGACACACTAGAGGTCCATGGCCCTCAACACAAACACGAGCTCCTGCCACACGGGATGGCCAATGTGGAGGGGATCCCAACAAAGCCGCTCGAGAAGAATTCCGGGCACAAGTGGGTGAAGGTCAACACGATGCTGAGTCATCGCGACCTCTATGACCTTTGCAGGACTCCGCTTGCAGACTTCCTGGACAGAGTGAACCAAGCCGCTGTGGCCTCACAGCGGCCATCACACAGGGCACTGGAAAGCATTGAACGACTCCCGCTGAAGTCGGTCCTCATCGCGAGCGAGACGCTGGCGAATCTCCTGAAGCTGTCGCATGTGGCTGGCACAAAGTCATTGGAGTTGGCCACTCCATTGGTGCAAGCCCCGTATGATGTCCTGAGGAACAACATCGGGAGATTGACCAAGCGTTCAAAGTTTGAAAAATGTGGGAGGAGCCAGAGCAACCACCCCTGTGCAAAGGACCCAGCATTGGTGGAGATGATGGTGCGGCACTGGGCGCACGTCCACGGAGTCTGCGACTCTCTGGGCCAATGCCGCCATTTCCCCCAGGAGACCTCCAAAAGTTCTGGCCACATCGAGTTCGATTACTTGCAGTCGGACAGACCGCTCTGCGCAGTGGCAGCGTCGTATTCAAGACATCTGCGGAAACGCAGATGGCATCCACTTGCACTCGGTGGTTCACGGCACGTACTGGGAATGTGCCCCGGCAATCCTGAGACAGGGAAAGCTGACTGCGTCAGATAACGACGCCGGGCTGGGGGCACGCGAGTATAACGGCCGAGGAGGCCGTGGAGTCGGAGTGCGCCTTGCCAAGAAATTTGTGTTTGGTAATGATTCCTGAATGTTTAGTCCTTGGTTGTTGTAGTCTTGCCTGTTCGTGCCTTGCCGACCTTGTGCGCCAAGGTACACAGCAGAAGACTGGGAGCACGTCTTCGACCACTACGCGTTGGAAGACAAATGTCTTCGGCAACAATGTCTACTACGCTTTGGGCTTCCAGCTTCTGGGCCACACCCCCAGGACGATTTTTAACATGCATCGTGGCACAGAGCTGGTGTGGAATGCGGAGGACCTCGTGATAGTGAAGGTGATCGTGAGGTACAACATGCGGGTCCAGCAGGGCGAGGCGTGCTCGCGGACTTTCCAGCCGCAATGCCGCCTGCTGCCGAAAGAGTTGCAGGGGGACCACGTGGCGGTGCCCGTATACGAAAAGATTGCAGCAAGCAGGTGGCACGACTGTGCCCACACCCCTCACTGGGAAGAACACTACGTCCCACACAAGGAGTGGTTCCTTCACATGGACTATGACAAGGTGAAGAACTCTCCACATGGAGCAGGAAACTCCAACTCTGCAGCCGGAGGAGCCCACTGTCACCCAGCTGCCGGTGGAGGAGTGCGAGCAGGAGCCGGCAAGCCCAACTCCGTTTTTGCCAATGCCAAAATCAGCTGCGGCGACGCAGCTTGACACTGACATGGACAAGGAGCAAGAAGAAGTTCCGGCCTGGTTCAACTATTCGCCAACGTCGCCGGCTGATGAGCCTCCATGCGAGGGGCCCCCAACACCATCAGTCTCTGAATCTGACCACATGCAGGAGGATGACGACGGGCTGCAGCAACAACTCCAGCTTGCGGAACACCTCACAATGACCCTGCACCGTGTCAATGTTCCTGATTCTGACTCTGAGCTGAGCGGAATCTCAGATGAGGATGATGAGGAGGAGCCGGATGACAAAATATCACAGAAGGACGAGGACCAAGATGAGCACCAGGACCAAGATGAGTGGCGGTGGATGCCGCTTGAGTCAGGTCGATGGCAAGGAGCACAATTGCTGCGATTGGAGAGGCAGTGGCAGGACGCCGGGTTCCCAAAGCTCGGCACTGAGGCAGGCGATTGGTTCCACACACAAATTACAGCAGCGGAGACGGCCTATGTCACTGCGACAGGCATCTATGACAACATGCCTGACCCGGATGGTGGAATTGCGGCGGGGCTATCCAGGACTCGACAACAGAAGACGCGGTCGCGCGTGAGAACCAGATTCAAGAGATCCCGAATGATTGGGCTGCCCTTCAGAACTCGGGGAAGCCAGAAAGCGACAAAGAGACTCGCGCCGGTGCACAGGATGCATTCCAGCGGCACCTACACCTATACACAATGGGTCGCTGCTGGATATATTGGCGCGCAGTTCCGCCGGCTGCCACGGGCGCCAAAATTCCCCAAGGGCCAACGCTGGTACAACTACCGGGGACAATGGCTTAAAGTCACCTTCAACGACGGCATTGAGTGGTGGACTGATGATCCATGCACAAAGCAGCAGCTGGCTGACGTAAAGGAATGGTTCCTGGGCCTCAAAAAGGTCAAAAACTTGACTGCGTCGCCGCAGTCAGTCTTTTGAATCATTGCTTCCGAAGCCTTTGTGCAGCTGACGGCTTCGGAAGCGGTCGCACTTCAAGCACACAGTCCCGCAGATGTAAAAAGGGCTCGTCCGTTTTGCCTGAGTGTTTCTGTCGTGGCACAGTTCATGTTGCGGCATCGTTAATCGTTGATCACGCCTGTCGAAACATGCTCAAGTTGTACGGCAGCTGCTGCACCGACTGCGGCAACGCAGTTCGGATGGCGCCATGCCTTCTTCCAAATGCGTGATTAAGTGGGGAAGACTGTTCAAGTGGGCAAAACTGACTGAGTCGTATGTGCAGTGCCGGTACTGCAAGTGCTTCAGCCGCTCAGTGGAAGGATTGCGAACAACGCAATTGAAACAACATGAGCGTGGAGTACTGCATCGGTTCCGACGAGCGACAGCGCTTGGCTGCAGCCCAAATCTGCCAGGCACCCCGTCAATGGACACCTTTCTGGGTGTTGTGGAGCGCCGCTTGAAAGGAGAATCGCTTCGAAAATCTCCTCTTGGCCGCTACAAGGAACAGAAGATTTCATGGTGCTTGAATGAGGCTATGTTGGACATGGAGCGGAAGAAACTTGGGAAGTGCCAGGTAGCTCTGATTTCGCAAGATGCGCAAGGGCCGATGCTTTCTGTCAGATTTGCCTGTGTGTCAAACCGCGCTGCGAAACCGCCGCGCGGTCAACTTGAACTGCATCAAGGCCTCTTGGGGCTCTTCCACGGCCAAATTTGCGGCGCCCGAAGGCTTGCCAGGACAACGCTGCGAGTTGCAAAAACTATGTTTCAGGCTAGAAGAAAACCTCCGTCTGGGTGGTGCGGGAAGGCGCCGACATTTTACAAAAAAGGCTTGGCAGCATTTTCGCAGAAGGGTGGAACCTAGGCGGCAAAGCTTTGCTTGCTCCATGTTTCAAAACAAAATGCTTCTCCCTGACGCTGACGCTGCTGAGGAAATGTTTGCTTCGGATGCGGCCGCTGATGAACTGAGAGCCGGCCGTTTACTCTCACTTCGGGACCACTTTCCTGCCGAGACTTTTCCAGCTATGACGATTCGACTGCGCGACAGCGCGCATGCTGTCCAACGGCAACTCAGCGCAGTCCTCACGTGTTGCATTCCCAGTAAACAACCCTGCGCGGAACGGACAACTAACAGACAGCTGCCTTGCTGGCTAAGGTTTGCAAAGAAATGGCATCTTGACAAGACGCTTCAGGAATACATGCAGCAATTCATATCTGGAAAGGAGTCTATGACTGCGCTGATTTTGCATTCGCCAGATTTGAAGGTGATGTTTGCGAAGCATGTTGCTAGGCTCAAAAGTGGACATGTTTTAACACACATGCCGCAAGTGTGGGCATAGTGTCTCGTCGCGCTAAGGTTCGGCACATGGACGCCGAATTTCTGCGTCACAGTGGCATGAGAGACTTGCAGTCGGCCAAGCATCGTCATTCTTCTCTGCAG
This sequence comes from Effrenium voratum, assembly GCA_963377175.1. NCBI lineage: Eukaryota > Dinophyceae > Suessiales > Symbiodiniaceae > Effrenium > Effrenium voratum. The sequence goes on from CAUJNA010000101.1 coordinate 245,010, forward strand.
AAGCCGATGGGGCGATTTATCCTTCTTGCGGATGCGTTCTTGGCCACAGCTCACGAGAGACTTAGTAGGCATCAGGATTGCTTGAGTATGTCGCCATTTCAAAGAAAAACTGTGTTGCAAATCTAAGGATATTGCGAGTAAAGACCAACGCGAAACCCCGAAGGGTTGCCAAGAAGTTCCTGGAGTCTATATCCACAGAGGTGTACCTGCAAATGGCTATGATGGCTGACGCTGCTGATGAGGAGATCAGAATTTTACGCAGTTTTGACAAGAGCCAGATGGACATGAGTGCAGCGCAAACCTGCTTGACAACCTTTGCTCAAAGGCTGCATGTGCTCTTCGTGCAGAAAACAGCCACCTCCAGCGGTTACACACAGCACGCTTCTAGACAGCACTGAGTCGCGAAGCCCGTGATAAGTTTTCAGAGCTTCAAAGACTTGATCTGACTGCCAGGTGCTGAAGTGGCTGGAAAGACCTCGTTTGATTCAACTGGGCGCTGGGCACAGGAGTGTGGGAGGCAGCGTTTCGCCGATCGTTTTCAACAGGTGCTTTGCAAGGATGGCTGCATGGCTCTCCCTTGTCTCGCAGACCATCAAGACAGAGTTTCCTGATTTTGAACTGATCCACAACTTGTCAGCCTTTTCGCTCAGCGGCCCCCAAAAGAGCGCTGCGGAAACGCAGCGCTGTCTTCTGCGGCTCTCCCAGATGTTCGACGCGAACTCTAAGCAGCTCTATGAACAGTTCCAAGACTTAAAGCCTACTGCCCAACGCCACCGACCGGTTCTGAGTTTGTTTATCGGTGCATATTCCTTATCCTGCTTTGCTTGTCGCTTTCCAATGCTCTGCCCAGGAAAACAACTGTCCAAGTCGGAAGAGTTGGGTGATTTGCAAGCCTGGACCTTGGCAGAGTCAAGTTTCAGCGGCCGCTGCCCGGACATGTCTAAAACACTTGCCCGTGTCTTGCTGGCATCGGCGGCTGGAACTGCGCAGAGCGAGCGTGACTTTGCAGATATCAAGTACCACACTGCACGCGACAGGGCTTTCTTAGGCCTTACTTCAAGGCGTTTGAGAGGCGGCTTCGCCAGTGGGACAAGAACAGTCTTCGTGGTGCAGTTGCTATGCTTGCCCAAAAGATTTGGCAGGAAGGCTTCGGCTCTGAAAGATCATCTGGGTCCGCTCGCAAACCTAAGTTTGTTTCCGGTCTTCGACTAGAAGCAAGCCGGCAGGACGCTTGGCGGCACATAGGTTTTTTTAACTTGCCGAGTTCGCTTTGCACACCTTGCCGGCCAAGGCACGAACAAGAAATCCTGTTTCGGAAGCCGCGTGGATAGCTCGACGCCGGAAGAGTGTGAAGCGATGCTTAAAGCTGAACGATGCCCCTCGGGACATGCTGCGGCTGAGCAAAAGTTCCCGCAAGGCAGCTGGAAATGCAATTTCCACCAAGCACGAGGAAGCGACCAAAAAGTTGTCGGAGCTGAAGAAAAGACGGTGCTTTCAAGCTCAGCAAGACGACCTGCTGCTGCGGCAAGAGCAGCTTCGTCCAGCAGAGCACAGCCAATGCTTGGAGCGTAGGAGGAAAGCTGACCACCAAGCTCAGCTCGAAAGCTCGCTGCGGAAACGCAGGCGGAGTCAGCCTGAACTTCCAGCTCTGGCCAATATGCGCCTTGGCGTTTGAATTTGCTTTGCGCCTTTGTTCTTGCAAGTTTTCTTAGGCGATTGCTCGCGAAAGAGGAGGCAGACTCTACTGACTTGCACCAGAAACTCCACTCTTTGGGTGCCCTGGTGGTCAATGATTATCTCTTGGCTGAAGGCGTTGTGGTGAACAATGTCGCAAAACCTGGCTCTCGAGCTTCATGGCTAATGCGACTCTCTGGTGGTCTTATCGTAAGCCAAGCTGCGATCAAGACCGGGTTTGGGCCTTGGGTTAAATACAAAGGGCCAGCCAAGGGCACCCGAAGACATGTGCTCATTACGCCATCATTTCGCAAACGTCATCCGCGATTCGCTGTCTTGGCACAAACACGCATGCAAGAGCTCAACTGGAAAGTGTACGTGCGGGCCTTGGCTGGCTGTGGCACACTTGTCGTCCTGTCCGTGTCCCGTTTGCCTTGTTTGGAGCGGCGCGCCCCTGGTAACAGAACTGAGGACAAGGCTGCCACCTGGGTGAACGCAGCCAAAGCTGCCAAGACCAAGAAGAACTATGTGAGTGTAGGACTTGTGCAGGAAAAGTCCGTGCTGACATCCACAAAGATGTTCAACGCCCATACATTTGTACAGTGGGGAGCTCTTGGGGCAATAGAGCGATTCTGCCTGGGTCACAGCCGCCAATGACGAGCATTGGTCGCTGCACAGAATCTGCAGACTGGGGAAGAGGGCTGCCACTGCCTCGCATAACAGAGAGAAAACACGTCTATGCGATGGCTCGCTGTCTGATGACGGAAAGTGCTTCTTGAAGCGCTGGGAGTTAAACAGTGTACAAAGCCGTGGGGGGGTGGGGGGAACCTTGTCCCGGCTGATGCGCGGGTCCGGTCAGCCGAAAAATCCTCCATTTTGTGGGAGTTTTGTTTGAGCGCTTTCTGCCACGCAAGCCTGGTTTTTGGTGTTGCTCCCTGTGTCTGCCAAATGAACAATTCTGATGCATCAGAATTTTGGGCCCCTGCGAGTTCTGATGCACTAGATTTTGGGTCCCTGCGAGTTCTGATGCACTAGATTTTGGGCCCCTGCGAGTTTTGATGCACTAGATTTTTGAGTCTAAGTCGTTTATGCTTTTTCAAACGGGTCCTCGGGCTCTTTTGGGCCCGACAGCCCGAGTGCCGGGGGGTTCCGAACCCCCTGGCACTGCGAGTTCTGATGCATCAGAACTTGCAGTGCCAGGGGGTACGGAACCCCCTGGCACTGCGGCTCAAAACCGGGCTGACCTGCTATTTGTTTTGGGGGGTATGTGCAATTAAGCCCCAAGCCAAGACTACTACGTCTTGTTGTCTGTTGTCTGGTGTGCTCATGTGTTCTGTCTGCCCGTCAAGCCGTTTCACGCTTCGCCCCGCAGCCAGCTTTCCTCCAGTTGCTTCTTCAGCTGACTTGCTGCGTTGCCGCAGAAAGTCCGTGAAGCATGGGGAAGACATCCTTGAAGGTGAAGAAAACTGGCATCAAGAAGCCTCCTCGCGTGGAGAAGGTGGAGTCACATTGCCAGCGCAAGTGGCCAATCATGCTTGGGAGCGACTGCAGCGGCATGGGAACTGATGTTGTGGCAGCGAAGCAACTGGGGATTGAGTTCATGGTTCAGTTTGCCACCGATGTGGACCCAGATTGCCGAAAGGTGATTCTTTCCCACAAAAAGGGACCGAGGAGTCTTGGATATGCTCTTGGAAATGTTTGCGAGAAGTGTGACTTGTACACAGCTGGGTTTCCGTGCCAACCATACAGCAGACTGCCAGAACAAGTAGCTGTTTTCAACCGAGTTTGGGTTACTTTCTGTTTTTTTGCACATAGGTCTTTGCTTAGTCTGCTCCTTCCGAGGTACGGCGGGCGTCGGGCAGGGGAAATGCGACCAACGTGATTTATCAAAGGCTGTGGTGGACTACATCTGCCGCATGCAACCGCGTGGATTTGTGCTGGAGAATGTGACGGGCATCCGGAATAAGAAGCACAGGAAGCACTTCAACAAACTTCTGCAGCAGCTCAAGGAATGTCGGCTTCCTGGGTCGCAGAAGCGGGCCTATGCTGTGAGCTGGCGAATGGTGAACAGCCGCAGTTTCGGGCTTCCGCAGAACCGGAAGAGGATCTACATCATGGGCGCCAGGAGGTCCACGCGCAAGGGTGTGAAAACCAGAAAACCAAATATGGTCCACTCGCTGCCTGAAAGCAAGTTCGCTTGCCTGGACGACTTCTTGGAGAAGGGGCTTCCCAAGGTGGACATCAAGAAGCTTTGCAAAACCAAGCGGAACAACATTTTGGCAGGAAGGAAGAAGCTCAAGGCGAAGGGTGTTTGGAATCTGGACAGGGACATCATCGACGCAGGAGCCGGGAAAAACTTCCGGCAGGTCACCTCGGGCTATGTTCCCACAATCACATGTGCACGAGCCTCCGGCGACAACTTCTGGCTCGACAACGATTCTTGTCCAAACCAGATTTAGCGAGTGCAAATAATCAAGTGTGGCGAGTTGCGCAGCCCGCAGCCCGCTTACAGCCTGTGCTAAGGAAAGTCGCTTTCTCAGCCTCAAGGAGCTGGCGGCTTTGCAGGGATTCCACAACTTCCGCTGGCCCAAAAGTGTGTCCCGCGCCAAGAGAGGCAAAATGGTGGGCAACGCCATGTCGGTTCCTGTCCTGAGGGAGGCAATGAGGGCGGTGCTCACGGCAGCTAGGTTGATCCGCTGGGCCTAGTAACTGTGGAGCCACAGTTATTAAGACAAGAGCTGCTCCTGTTTAATTTGCTGGGACGATGGCCCTGCTTTGGGTTGGTGCTCCGCGACTGCAAGGAGCGTGTGAATCTACAGTGAGGCACAATTGACTGGGGTAAACAAAAACGGAAGCGTTGCTGACGCGGATCAAATTCGACTTTTCACAGAGCGTGGCCCGTGCTTTCAGATTAAGGCTCATCCGCAGTTTTCAGATTAAGGATCATCCGCAGTGTTTTTTATTTGAGGCCCCCGGTGCCAGCTGCGTAACCGCAGCGAGGTGCAGACTGCTATGGTTCAATCAACATCCTCGGCAAGCTCAACCCCGGTGCAATGCCGGAACATAAGCGCTTCCCACTACGATGACGTGAGGAAGGCTTGGGAACTCATTGTGGGGCGCGGGCCTCAGTAATAGAGATGCCATCAGTCAGTACTGCGCTGCTGCTCAGGACGGATCTTTTCAGGGACCTTGAGTCAATGAAGCCCTTAACGATCGAGGAGGGCGGTCGTCAAGACCCCTTCGACAATCGCAAGTTGCAGTCCATGATGGAGGCCTTGAAGGAGGGAGATTCCACTACTGACCAGTACATTGCAGGCGGCAATGTAGCGTGGGTTAGCTGGTCATGGTCTTCGACTGCAAGTGTGCCAGTGTACAAGAGCAGCGTAAAGTGGATCATGCACACCACGTACAAGAAGCCCCAGCCTATAAATTTGGTGGTGGCAGTGGATGACTTGTTTATGGACCAGAAAAATGGGCAAATGAAGAGGATCAGTCCGGAGGAGGACCATCACGCCTTCATCTTGGCCACAGCGAGGGACTTGCAGCAAGACAAGTTCCAGGAGGCCGGCGCCGTCGCTGTCTTGGCCCCTAAATACATTACTAGCCAAGCATTGAGTTGCCAGCGCAGGATTGCCGCTTCAAGCCCGGGCTGAATTTGTTCTGGGAAGCGGCCAAGCAAAGGGAGGATGTTGGGACCAGCTACGAGACCATGTACCGGGAGAAACTCTCCACTCAGGAGACGTGGCGCAAGGCAATGGCTGGTGGCCTTCTCTTCTCGCGGGAGACGCTCGACAATATCCCTGACAATGAACTTGACCCTAGCATTTTGACTGCAATTGGTGATTCAAGTGTCGCCCATGACATTGTAATGATCTGGACATGGCGCCGAGGCAAATCCGTGAAAGTCGTGGCCAACAAATCGTGGCTGGGGGCGCTGCAGCCAGCCAGTCAAGAGGCTGCGGAATTTCTGGCAGATCTCATTTACACCAAGAAGTACGACGAGAAGGTGAAGAGCGTGTTGCACACCAACTTTGACGTGAATGCCCTTCTCGAGCGCGAGGTGCTCAAGCCCATCTGGGACAAGCTAACCAAGAAAGCCGACAAAACGGCTGCGGCAACGCAGGCGGAGTCAGCGGACGAAGGTGCGTTGGATGACGCCGCCCTTGTGAAAGCCGCCATCCGCCTTTCAGAGCCCAATGAAGCCAAGGCAACTGAGGCTGTCCATGCAGTTGAAGCTCTGAAGACTGAAGACAAAGAGTTTCTGCTAGAAACTGAGACAACCGCCAAGGACCTTGTCAATTCCCTTTTGCAGGTCGCGGTGGCTGACCAAGAGATTGACAAACTCATCCTTGCTTTGTCGAAGGTGGAATTCCTAAACACGCGAAGCCAGGAGGGTTCCCAACTTTTCATTTGGGACGTTGAGCAGGCAGAAAACGCTCGGAGGTCACCCCCTCCGTTTCAGAAAGAACACTTCGAGAAAGTGGTCAAGGGCGTGCTTTTTGCACGAAACAGGCAATCCACTTTGACCTTTGACGACTCGGACGGGCCGCCTCCCCCAGACGCTTCGGATGTGTTGCCTAGCTTATTAGATAAACACAGGATGCGTGCGCCGTCCATGCGTTGCTCATCTTAGGTTCTTGTTCTTTGACGGAGGCCGGTCAGGCCTGCATTCTCATTGGAACAACCTGTTCAAGGGCATCGGCGTGACTAAGATGTGGAATTTAATCCACAGTGAGGCCTCGACAACTGCGAACAGGAAGGCCAGGAATCTGTCAGGGACGGCGATTGAGCGTGGGGCCAGGGCCTCAGCGTTTTAATGTGATTTCCTCGGAGGCGCGGGGGCTGATAATGAGGTCAACGTGATTAACTTGGCAGAAAAGGTCTTGGTGACCACCACGGATGCGCAAAAGCTGCAAGCTATCACGGGAAGCCGGAAGAACCTACATTTTGAGGGAACCGTGTGTTCAGATGCTGCGCCTTGGATAAACCAAACAGTGCGCGGTTGTTTGGCGCGCTCAGCTTGCGCCCCTTGTTTGCGTGCGAGTTTCTGAGGTCTACGGGGTCCCCCGGCATGATTTGGCAGGGCTGACAAGGCTGGCACCTGTGTTCAAGCACGAGTTGCTTGGAAGCTTCCGCGTGGCTGGTGCACCGAACAACCAACAGCGAACAGATGGAAGTGCAAAGGACAACGTGGCAGGAGAACCGATCACTTGGAATCCAAGGCATTCGCACATGATCGAGGAATTGTTGCACCGGTATCGGCCACGGGCTGTCACACTCATGACAGCAGCAGAGCCTGCGACAGCCAGCGTGATTTTGACAAAAAGAATTCCAGTGACAGCAATTTGCTCCTTGGCTGCATCGCAGTTTGATGTCCTTTTGCTCGAGTTTGGTTCTGGTGCCCAAGAAGAGCACGCCAGGCTTCTCACAAAAGCACGCCAAGTGGTTCAAGGCCCAGGTCTGCACACAGCTCCTCGCGGCAATGACTGACCCTGCCAACGACAAGATTTTCAACGCATGGGAAAACTTTTGCACCTTCCGCATGCGCAGAGCAGCAGCACCCCTGAGCCTTCCACGTCCACGGTGACAGGCAAGAAGCGAAAGTCGCGGGGAGGTGCCAATGCAAAGCCGAAGCCAAAGAAGGCTGCAAAGATGAAGGCGGCTCCGAAGAAGAAGTCGGAGAAGGATCTGATTGCAGAAGACGAAGAAGACGAAGAAATTGAAGATGAAGAGGACGTCGAGGAGGAGAATCTGAGTGAAGACTCTGTGGGTAGTGATGACTAAACAAACTGTGGTGCCACAGTTTGTGCATTCTTTTGTTTAGCCAGCGCATGACAATAATGATGATAGCGGGACATGTCTGTTGGCAGCGAAGCAATCACAGACCCAGGGCAGATTGCAGTTCGGAGCGCTGGGAGGAAAATGGGATAAACACGCTGCTGCAATTGTGAGTGTCCTGTCTTTTGAACTGACAGTGCACGGAGAACCATTTGCAGTCCACGACCTGTGCTCTTGAGCAGTTTGCGCAAACTGCTCATGAGCCCCTCAAGCCAGTAAGTAGCATTGCCATTCATGAGCGGCGGCATTGAAGAAGGCAACTTTTTCCCGAGCCTGAGGAAGAACGACAATTGCGATGAGCCTGACTCTGGCAACGAGGAGGCTCAGCCTTCCATCGAGCAGCTCTTCGGCGAGGCGGGGGGATGGGATGATTCTGATGAGCCGGAGGACGAGAACGAAAATATGAATGAAGAAGAAGAAGCAGAAGAAGAAGAAGACAAAGACGCAGGAGAAGATCCTCCATGTCCAGTAGCGAAGGCCAAAGCCAAGGCCAAGGCCAAGGCCAAGGCCGAAGCCAAGGCCAAGAAGAGCCCAAAGCCAAGGCCAAGGTCAAAGCCAAGGCCAAAGCCAAGGAAGGCAAGGCCACAGCCAAGGGCGCGTCAAAGAAAACCACAAAGTATGACAATACCCGAAAAGCTTTCTTTGACAACGCTGCCAAGAATGGCCTGGATAGTAATGCTGCCCGGAACGCCTGGCTTGAGAGCACAGAGAGGAAGAATGCGATAGCTTCAATGCCAAGTCCTGAGAGAAGGCAACGCAAATTTGTGAAACCTCCTCCGGCTGATGATGTAAACTAGACCTTGTGGCAATGTCTGCTGCGGGCGCGCAGCAGACCATGGCATCGCGTGATGGGCAAAGAAACAAAAGAGCAAGCATTGCGTGTTGGACCTTGCAAGTTGCGACTGTCCTTGAAAGTTGCGATGTTGTTGATTGATGTTATTGCCCTGCAGATGATTTCGCTTCACATCTAGGCAACTGCGCGTCAGTCCCACTTCCCACAGACATTACTGTGCTACCACAGTAATTATGTCGTCATGGTTGGCCGACATGGACAGTGCACGGTTTCAGCCAGGCGACCACGCTTGCTTGGTGACGTGGAAGTCCAGCTTCTTCCCGCTCTATCAGCTTCATTCGGAGATACTGGAAAAGTTGCCATCGTGTTTCGCAAAGGGAGCCCCATCTGCATGGAGGAGTTCAGGGATCTGCGAGTGTTCATTCATGTGAACAGCGACGATTATCTGGAAAGACATTACACAGAGGAAACTGCAGACTGGTGCAATCACGAAACTCGCACTTCCTCAGTGCAGCAGTGGATCGAGCATCGGCCTTGGGTTCAGCTGGTGCCAGGGCCCACGAAGAACCTGATATGTGCCATCAACGAGTACAAGAGAAGCATTATCAGTTGCGGTGTGTGGTGTATGACATTCAACGTGCCCCTTATGGTGGAGATTATGGGCCGATTGGCCATGCTTCCTGGGAGAAGCGCTTCATGATTTGGGGCTGGCAGGACGAGCTCGATCGCGTGCCTGACCTGGTTGAGTGGTCCCAGGACTATTCCTCGACACTTTGCCTGCCAATCAGTGACTCCGTGCCAAAACCACGGGTGATGCTGAAGGCCCTTCACAGACGAGACGTTGACATGATTCGCAGGTTCATGCCACTTTCACTCTTTCCTGGCAACGCCATCTGGCATCCTGATGACATCGAGCAGATGACTGCAGTACAGCATGAATCTGATGCAGAAGGAGAGGACGCTGACATGCAGGTTCAGGATTCGGAGTTTCTATTGGTCGACACCGCCGACCAGGTCCCTGGCACCAAGCTCGATCAAATTGGCCGTGTCCAAGTTGGACCCCTCATCAACAATTCGCCATGGCACCAAGATCAGCGCGCAAATCAGCGTGCTGCCGCCAGCTGCGGAAACGCAGCTGGAACTTCAAAACCAGTCACTGTGTTCTCCTCTGAGTAGAGACTGAGACAGGCCCGCCGCCAGCCACAACGCACAGTGTTTTTGAGGCTGAAGTTGTGTGGCCTTGGATTGAAAAAAATGCATCGAGCCACGGAGTGTGGTGTTCGCATGTGCATGAGCACTGCTAGGCTTTGTTGTGGTGTGAGTGCACGGGCATTGCTGCTGCTTGTCGTCCTGCCCTTGACTTGCATCGCCGCAGTCATTAAGGCCCGAGTTTTGCCGAAGGTTTCCAAACATGTCGTCTGAACACGAGAGCACGGTGATTTTCGGCAGTCGGGCTGACCTTCGCGCAGAGCGGAAACGCAAGCGTGATGAGTCGGGGGACTGGGACGAGCTTAGCCACCCAGACTTGCGGAGCATTCTGCAGCAGAAGGAGCGGCTTGGAAACATTTTGATGAAGTATTACCCCACGCTCCTCCATTTACCTGCGGATGCCATGCCTGAGACACCGCCTGTTGGCAACCATTCCTACACGGTCAAGCCTGCAGGATGCTGCAAGATTATGGTTAAGCTGGACAACTCAAGCTTTGTGGTGAAAGGCCTTGGACAATCACAGAAGTTTGGCTTCGGGATGAAGTTCTACGTGGGGAGTGCCGACGATTTGCCACTGAGTGAGCGAGTTATGCCAGGGCTTGTCGCAGTGGCTTGGGCAGAGGCCCAGGTCCTGGCAAGGAAGTGGCAGCAGAAGAAAGATTCCGAGCAACCTGATGTCTCGCCCAGCTGCGATGCAACAACTGAGCCATCCCCCGAGGATGCCTCTTCCGGAAGCCAAACAACACTGGCTTGGGAGCAGTTCAGCCCTGATCGACTTTGACTCCAGTACAGATTGGATCAGGTGTTCAAACAACTGCGCCCCCGCAGTTGGATGCCTTGCTGTTTTCCCAAACGGTGGTTTTTGCAAGCTGCAATTGCTGCTTGCTTCTTAGTAGCAACATGGTCGGGGAGACATGCAATTGACATGTCGCGGGGAAAGCTGAGAGTGTGAAAAAGGAGCCCGCGTGAGTTTCAACAGCCACTGCGTGTTCATGTGTTTCTCAGACCTTCCACATCACAAGGCCAGCCATGCCTGCCAGAGGCGCCAGAGCTCCTTTCGGCAATTGAATTGTTGAAGCCCCCCGAGGGTCACTCTGCGCAAAAGATGGGGGCAAGCGGGATTTGAATCCGCGACCTCCCTACCAACTGCGGGTCCGCAGGTTGGTTCGGGCGCGCTGCCATTGCGCCACTGTCCCTTGCTCCCTCTGTGGCAACTTCGGGGCCTGAACCCGGCCCAAATTTTGAACAAGTCTTCGGAGCCAACACGAATAGTTTTTCCAGCTTGAAAACAATTTAGAGCTTGAACCCGGGGCCCAAATGGAACAGCTTTTCGGGGCCCGAATCCGGGACCCGAATGGTATACGACTTTTCGGGGCCCGAATCGGGGCCCGAATCAAACAACTTTTCGGGGCCCGAATCCGGGACCCGAATGGAACAGCTTTTCGGGGCCCGAATCGGGGCCTGAGTGTTTCTCCAGGGGCTCTTTGGAGGCCACCGTTTCAATCTGCACATTTGTGTCCACCAGCCATTTTTTCGGGGCAATGGTATACGACTTTTCGGGGCCCGAATCCGGGACCCGAATGGAACAGCGTTTCGGGGCCCGAATCAGGGCCCGAATCGAACAACTTTTCGAGGCCCGGGGCTCTTGGCTGTGCATGTTTCTCTAGGGGCTCTTTGGAGGCCACCGTTCAATCTGCACATTTGTGTCCACCAGCCATCTTTTCGGGGCCCGAATGGTATACGACTTTTCGGGGCCCGAATCTGAATCCGGGACCCGAATGGAACAGCGTTTCGGGGCCCGAATCAGGGCCCGAATCGAACAACTTTTCGAGGCCCGGGGCTCTTGGCTGTGCATGTTTCTCTAGGGGCTCTTTGGAGGCCACCGTTTCAATCTGCACATTTGTGTCCACCAGCCATCTTTTCGAGGCCCGAATGGTATACGACTTTTCGGGGGCCGAATCCGGGACCCGAATGGAACAGCTTTTCGGGGCCCGAATCGAAGCCCGAATCGAACAACTTTTCGGGGCCCGGGGCTCTTGGCTGTGGATGTTTCTCCAGGGGCTCTTTGGAGGCCACCGTTTCAATCTGCACATTTGTGTCCACCAGCCATCTTTTCGGGGCCCGAATGGAATGACTTTTTCGGGCCCGAGCCCAGTGCCCGAATGGAACGGTTCTTCGAGGCCCGAACGGGTAGTTTTTTCTTGTGGTGCTTGAATACTTTGTGCAAGTTGGACTTTTTTGTTTTTTGGGGATCTAAAGCTTGACTTGCCGGTAGTTGAACCTTTCGACCATTGACAAACTCTTATGGGCCAGCATTGAAAAGATCTGGGCAGGGGGTGGACTCTCGCTACTTTCTTTGTCAAGCTCCAGCCGCCTGACTTCACGTCGCCGTTGCCAAAGGGGGCGTGCCATGGTTGTGATAAAGAGCGAGCTGGGGGAGATGAAGAACACCAAGAAGCTGCAGGCCGACCCCGTGAATGTCAAAACTGCAACTAAGAGACGGCAGCTTGGAATAACAGTTCAGTCAATAATTGTAGTATGTGTTTTATTATCTCTTCAACTGTGTTCTTGAGCCTGCCCAAAACATCTTTGCAAACTGCACTGGGCCAGGTACGAGAACAGCCGGCGCTGCAACATCCCAAGGAAGAACTATTGAATCTCCAAAACCATGATGAGTTGCTTGCTGAAGTAGATCGGCTGCGGCTGGACAATGACTCCATGAAGAAAGAATTAGATTTCCGGACCAAAAGGACTGGCGAAACCGTCTCCGCCAGGCTGAGCAGAAATTCCGTGAAGGACCTGAAAAGAACGCGCGGCTTGAAGAGGCCCTGCGTGATTTAAAGAGCAAGTTGGACCAGCTTGCGCTTATGACAAACTGCGCTCGCGCAGTTTGTTTTGAGGCGAAAGCAGCCAGCGCCAGTGCCTGAGGCAAACCTGGCAGCTGCCATATGACGGGGTCTCACTGGCGCTGTCCAGCTGTATCTCTTTTCCATTGGCATGGGGCAATGCCGGAAAAAAAGAGAGCAGCTGCGCGTGCACGGCCTTTTGCTTCTTGCTTATCGGCTGCTAAGGTGGCCAACGATTGTAACCAGTAGGCTGCCAAGTTCCCCTGCTGCATGTTTCTGCCCAAGCGGATCCCGCCCCTTCCCTCTTGACTTTCTTCTTTGGGGTCCTTTTGGCCATGCAGCAACGCAAGTCAAGTTCAAGCCACCTCGGAGTAAGAGCGCATCCCAAAATTCTTCCCCCCCTCCCCCCTCTCCCCCTCCCTCCCCAAGATTTTCGGCAAAAAAAACACTTCCGAAAAACGGATTGTTTTGACAAAGAACGCGCACGCGAAAAGACAAGGTTTTCGGTCCAAAAAAAGCACCAAAAAAAAAGCCTAAAAAGCATGTCCTTAATGACCGGCCAGAATACCGTGGGCGTCTCATCCAACACATGTGCTTTGACAGTCTCGTCCAACTCGTCCACGACTATCTCAGCCACGTCGGATGTGGATGTGGATCCATTTGCTGTCCGCATCCAGTGTCCATCAACCACTTCACCCTTTTGTTGATACATGTTGACATTGCGAACACATTCTTCGGCAGACCATGCTGTTTCTTCCAGTCTATGACCGCGTCCTTGATCTCGTCCTCGACCCCATCATACTCGAACATGATAGTGTTTTCTTTGGTCACCGGAAAGAAGTGTTTTCTGTATACGTCGTCCACCACCTCTTCCAGTATCCTTGCTCTTATCAATGATCGTTGGACTTGATAGGCTGATAATTCCCGATGATCACTGTCCTTGAACTTCTTCTCATCAATGTGCACGTACTGGTAAGAACATTCTCATTGCCCTCATAGCCATACCATTCTTCCTTTCGTTCCCATTGCCTACTCTCGTCTTCAAGATAGGTGATCTCCCCATTCTCGTCGACGTCGAGTACTTCTTTGAACCATACCATCTTCTCGGGGATCTCGGACTCGCCGGACCATCTTGACGACTCACTCATGACGTCGTCATCACGCTCGTGGTAGACAGTCTCGGCTTCATCCGGTTCAACATGATCAACGTCCTTCTTGAAGCTGACCTTACCCGCAGGTACCGATTGCTTCAAGACAATCGCAGGCATGGCGATGGCCCTCTCAATCGCTGGTGCTGCGGCCTTGGGGGCAGCCTTCGTCTTGGGTTGTTTCGTGACGTTGCCGGAGCCGAGTCGTTCTTCTTGAAGAGCTCATGCTTGAATTTGCAGGAACTCCCTGTCTCGCACTTTCCCTTCTGGAACGCGTAGCACACTCCATCCTCCTTCTTCGGTGAGGATGACCTGGATTTGATTTCCCTTTCCCTTTCCCTTTGGGCATGTTCTCCAGCTTGTGCTCCGTCTTCTTGCTGTGAGAAAATGGGCATTGGATTCTCCTTGTTTCCACTCGGACTCTTGCCCCTGTCGTTGGCACCATCGGACTTGCCGCTCTTGCCAGCGTGACCCTTTGCCTTGGCCTTCGGGAGCACAGGAGCGGCATCAGGTCCCTTGGATTTGTCCTTCTTGCCTTTGCCATTCTGGCCCTCCTGCTTGCCAGCAGCCGGAGCTGCATCTTTGCCGCCTGACTTCATCATTGTTTTGACCGACTTCTCCTTCATGTCGAGCATCAGATCCTCCCGGTCCGACTTGATTTGGTGGTCAATCAATGCCAATAAGAATTCGTACAACTTCTGAGGATGTTTGTCTGGTAACCTGTGGTAGGCGTTCAGACCAAACTCCATCTTCTTGCTCCCTTTGATCTTCCTGTGCAGGATATCTCTTAGCGCCAATGTACTGGGTCTGTCTTCGCTCCTCATCTTCAGCAACAAATCATACCACTTGTTCCTGAACACGACCAAATTCTTGTCTCCAGGAAAGTCGAGGTTGAATAAGTGCTCGATGTGATAGACAAGGTCCGTTCGATCAGATGTTCTGAATGATTGCATGACCAATGCCACTAACTCTTGTCCCTTCACGATCACTCCTTGTTGATGTCGTAGTTCTGAATGTCGTGTAGCATCGAGGTACACATCCTTGGCCTCGTCAGGTGCTTGCCTCAGCATGTTCTGCATACCCATGGCCATCTTGATGTCGATTGTAGCGAACCTGTCACCGCCGGAGTCGCTTAGTAGATTGAGGTCTGGGTTTAACCCGAGAGCCTGTTCCAACCATCTTGTCCATGCGTCGGTGTCCGGATCTGCGCATGCACTCAGCACATTCATCAGCAATTGCATCTTCCAGTTATCGAGCTGATGGATCTTTGGCCAATTGGGAATGGATACCCTTTCAGCCTCTTTCCTTGATATCCTCGGCCTCTCGTTCTTGATCTCACGATCATCCCTCAATCGTCTGCGTCCCCTCCGTGCCCGACTGTCATCTTCCTCTTCCTCGTCCTCCTCATCCTCTTCGTCATCGTCATCTTCATCCTCATCATCGGGTGGTACATCTGGAGGTCCTCCTCCACCACCCCGGTCCTTGTTGGTTTTCGTCGGATGAGAATCCGTTGTAATCCAATGGAGGTGTAGTACCATGGTTTCCTCCTCCATTACCACCACCACCAGTAGTAGTCGTAGGTTGTGGGACTAGCCCGACAACCCCTTGCATCTGTGATAGGTGTACATCGACCATTGAATCACCAAAAGACGGAAAGAGAATCGAACCCGGCACTAATGACGAATTAGGGGTCGAATTGGATGATGATGACGGGTATGTCCCGGTCATCTTCTTGTCTTCCCTAATCGAATTAAGTTGGGGTCCTCCCTTAAGGCGTTTCACTACTGCTCGTTCACGATGTTCATCCTTCTTGCTCGAGGCCTCCTGAATCTCCAGCTTCTTGAATGTCCTGAGTTCCTCATTATCCGCATCGAGCTGACGAACGAAGCTCTCTTCTTGTTTGAGCATCGCCTCCCGATTCTTCAGTTGTTCCTGAAGCTTGCGCATCTCCTCGAGGTACTCATCATACATCCCTTTAGCCGTCGACTTCCAGAATTCGGCTTCTTTCGACTTCTCGTCCATCGTGCATCGTTCTTCTTGTGTCGCTTCTCTGACCTGGGCCGATTGCATCCTGACGATGACCACCCTCTATAGCAATCATCTGATCCTTCTTCGACGCGTCGGACTCATACTGTTTGACGATCTTGCTCCGCAAATGTCGTCACGTCATTCAGTCTTGTCATTAGCTGCTCCCGGGTGTCCTCCGTCGAGTACCTTTCGGGGGCGTTTGACAAGTGCATGTTCCAACTGTGATTTTAGGCTCTGAACCATCTCCTCCTCGTTGAACTTCTCAATAGATGTAGACGATTCAATCCCTCTGATCTGTTGTTGATAAACGGAAATCTGCTTTGAAGCTTCACGGTGAATCTGACTTGCATGTGTAGCTGATTCCTGCGCGGCCGCCTTCTCGCTTGCCATGTAGGATCTCATCACTGCAATCTCCCGTTTCTGCTCCATGATCATTCCCTCAGCTTGTCGGATTTGTTGCATCATCGCATTCGACTCCATGTCTTTCTTTTCCCCGTATTGATATGCGTTCATTTCTGCCTCGCGCATCTGTTGGGCTTCCGCCTCAAACTTGCGCCAGGCCTCTGCCACGTGGTGTTGGTGATGACTCACAAGATGTCCTGATTGCTTGCTGGCAATCTCGCATCGTCTCTCCAGCTTGTGGATCCGGATGGTGCTTCCATAGTCTTCTTGATGAAGATTTGCCATTGCCGCCGATATTTCATCAAGTGTCTTCTGATACTCCCCGATCTCCATCTCCATCTTGTTCTTTTCTTTGATTGCTGCGCGAAAATCGGCACTCGTGGGAGATTTGGATCTCCCACCTTTCGACGTCGACCTCACGCTCTTCTGCGACGCCCGTGGAGTCGCTGGTGAAGATGATGATCTTCTCGGCGGAGAATCTCTCTGTTTCGACTCCTGATGGATAGCGATCTGTTTCCATGATCTCGTGGGTGTGGATATGTCGCTGAATAGTGCGGATCCACCGCTCCCAGGTTCTTCCTGTGAATCTGCGACCATATCCATTACCGCAGGAAGAGCCATCAATCCATTGGACCCCTCCGAACTGTCGTTCCCAAAAGTTGCAGTGCTTGGGCTCGCTGAAGATTCCATTGTACTGTGTGGGTTATTGTTCTTCTGCAGTTCCTGTACCCGCAATAAACCAGCTGTCTCTCCGTCCAGTGTAGAGCTTGTTGTACGGCTGATAACCTGTCAAGAGATGGCAAGGTGACGTCCTGTGGGACGCTGTTGACCGAGCCTCAAGCTGAATGTACTCAACCACGTAGAAAGGATATACGGCCAAACCGTTATAGCCAAACCAGTGCAAACCGTTGTAAGGGTATTGTCCAGTAACCACACACACGTCCGATATCAGCAGCGCGAATGAACCTGTTTTCTCTCACACAGATCGATCACAGGCGAACGTAGTTCATGCAAGACCTTAAGCCCTACGTGTATCTTGAGCCAGATGTGGTATCCAAAGGAACATCTCAATCAACAAGAACATGGACCTCAGAACAGCTTCCCATTTTAGGCATGGGGCCAGGAGGGTTTTAACAATTTAAAACATCCTTATTTGTTAAATACCATTTTCTGCTTCGTTCAAGGTCTTTTTCACGGAGTTCCTTATGCCATTGTTGTTTATACTGTTTCCTTTCTTGAGATGTTGCACACGGTGCTCGCCATCTCTTTCCTCCATTGGTATTAGGTCTGCCAATTTACTGAAGATGTCAATCACGACTAAAGCATGCTGTGGTACATCTTTGTCCTTCGCTAAGGGTGTCATGCGCATTATGTCTATTTGATATTCATATCTGGCAAACGGTGCGGTGTAGGAATTTGAACCTCTATAATTCTTGATTTGCTTATTTGGTTGTTTCTTCAAGAAGGTTTTTACATCTTCTAATGTTATCGTTGGGTCTTTTTCCTTTGCCTTCTTGTGAGTTGCTTGTGTGCTTCCGAAACCCTCGTCTAAGTCATAATAGATGTAGCTGATTATTTGGTCTTTCGCTAATCTTGCCATTATACTATTTGTTAGAAAATATTTGAATCAACATAACCCCCCACCCCTTAACATAGAATAATTTAGACTTAAAGAAGTACCAGCTTATTATATTAATTGAGACAATGGAGCAGGAGACAAAAATGACTTTAGATTTCATTAAGAAACCCATTTTCCAGATTTAGGTAGCTTTGTAAAAATCGTGTATAAAGTAAGTAAAAAGTCTGATAGTTTTGTTGTTATTGGTAGTTATGATTATAGAATATTAAAGATGATTTACGAAAAAGTTTTAGATGAACATATTGTTAGAGAATGTGGTGAGTATCTTTACTCAAAAGATGGTATGCGTGATATGTTGAGATGTCATAACTTGTTAGATGAACTCATTCAATACAACTATTACAATAATGATAATGAACAGTACGACAGAGTTATAATAACATCATTACCGAGACTCGTTGAACATTACTGGGATGAAGCAGGGGAATGGTTGGCACAATAACCCTCACAATAAAACTACTTAAAGAAAAAGTAACTTACTATATTAAGAGAAAATGACACTGTTGAATTGCGATAATTGCCCCTGTAAAAAATTTAAGATGTAAATCAGTTGTTGCATTAGCAAATGCTTTACCCGTTAATGTTTGTAATATTATTGGTGTTTATAATAAATCGGATTGTTTTAAATGTCAGTGTTTGAAACAAAAAGAAGAGATTCCTATGAAAGAAGCATACTTGCGTGATGATGGATCAGAAAAAGCAGAGGCCCAGTTATTGTTCTTCAGAAATATGTTTAACAAAGATATTACACAACTACATTTACTTCATTGTGATAGCAAAAGTTGTAGAAAATCAATAGATAAATTCTTTGATGAAGAAGACATAAAAGAACGATTTAGGACTGGGAAAATGTATTATCAAGCAATGAAACCATATTGTAAAATAACATTGTTGAAGTTAGTGCAGTTTTAGAATATTGTATTGACATTGAGAAAATAAACATATGATGCGTTATGGGATATTTATGCCAAATCTAAACAGTTGGTGAGAATATAGAAATATAAAAAATATCCTATGAGAAACATATTAAGCGACTTTGAAATTTACAAAGACCAGTTAATAAAAGGATACGAGCATTATTGTTGTGAGTATGGTATGAGTTGTTATAGTGGTTGCATCGCTGGAGAGATTAAATACGGGAGAAACTAAATGTTGTTTATTCATATTGTTTTATTCAATTATAATATCATTAAATAGTGTTTTATAATCTAACAAGAAGGTTAAGACGTTTTAAACTAAACCTGAAAAACAGACCAAACCAGAAGACCCGCAAGTGCGAACCTCTTTCAAAATGAAAAAACATCACCCCGAGAAACACAAAATGAAACATGGCTGGAAACATGGGTAATGAAAACGAATAAGACTGTTAAAATGTTGACAAATAATACTCAAAGTAAATCCCTCAACAATTGACCTTTACTCCCTAAAATCTGCATTTTCTGCATTTTTAGGGGACAACCCAAGAACCCCAAACAGCCAGGGAGAGGGCCAAGGACCTCAGGGAAGGGGGCAACCCAAGAACCCCAAGCAGGCATGAGGAAAGGGGACAACCCGAGAACCCCAAACAGTTAGGGGAGGACCCAAGAACCTCAGGGAAGGGGACACTTGAATGTGATTTTTTGGACAACGGAAAAATCCAAGAAGGGATGTTAAGCCCTTTTTGAGAGCCAAGCAATGCCCAGGGCCCGAAAAAGCTAAAGTGCACTTACAATATGGTCTGAGCGCGCAAAGGCTGGGTTACATTTTTCCTGAATACAAAATAGCCATGCGCAGCTGCCATTGGGCGCAATCAGCCAAAAGCATATAGCCGCTGTGCAATGATCAGGTGGATCTGGCGCTTAGGTCAGATGCTAGGCGCTACCGTGGATGTAATCCTGACATCGTTCTGCGGCTGCGCGTCAAGATTTATTTTGGTTCCTTGTGGAAACTGTTCGATGGCTTTGTGAAGCTTAACAACTTCAGGATCTGTGCTGCACGAGGATTCTACTTGGGTGTTGCAAGGCCAATCTTGGAGCTTGACTCTGCGGCTAGTACTGGTCATCTTGTACTCAGCGTCGATCTCATCCATGATGGATTTAAGGCGTGTCACCTCAGTCGGTAAACGGCTCAAAGAGGTCCTCCAAAAAGAACACTTGTGCCGTTCTGGCTCTACTTCCAGCATTCTTGATGTTGCCTTCTAGGAGTTGATGCTGATGTTTTCCTTACTGGATTAATTCTTGCGTCTGCGGAAAATTGCCTGCATCACTTCCGAAGGAAGGTTGTGCGTGAGACTAGTTGGCTCTTGTGTTCTCAGCTTCGTCTCTGGACCTCTGTCTCACCAAAATCCCGGTCTGCCCAAGTTACATGAGGCAGTTGCGTCAGCTCATCTATGGACTCAAGTCTCCTTGTCTTCGGGTTCTCTATGATGAAGTATGCACCTCTCCGGATCTGATGTCGTGCAATGGCTGCAAAGAGATCGATCATTGGGAGATACTCTTTCCGCTTCTCCTCCACAACCTTCGGATTATTTATGTTTTGCATCAGGGACCATGGTCCGCGCAC
Source organism: Effrenium voratum (assembly GCA_963377175.1). Classification (NCBI taxonomy): domain Eukaryota; class Dinophyceae; order Suessiales; family Symbiodiniaceae; genus Effrenium; species Effrenium voratum. Next base: position 265,128 of record CAUJNA010000101.1, read on the forward strand.
TGGTGCTAGGAACACGACATCGGGATATTGTTCACGAATTATATCAAGGACCATTTGTCGTCCCTTAGATGTCACTATGTTGAATCCGTTTCGGATACCGATCGGCGTTCCCACTTTCACGCCAGTTAACGCACAGCATTGGCTGAGGCGAGCACTCCCTGCAAATATCTCAAGTGGATCCTTCCACGGCGAACACAATTCCAATGAAAACACTCTGGTGGCATCTTCTGTGCGCATGGCCGAAGGGCCTCGGTGCGATGTCTTGGAACGCACTCTCTTCCAAAATGGTTCTTCCAGTCCAACTGGTCTTCAACGCCTCATGTGGATTTCTCAGTTCCTTCCAGATGCGGATCTCTTTGGCACCGTCCACATATTGGATCTCTCTGGCTCTCTGTCCGGTAAGCGAATGGATCTGTGTTGGACAGCCTGCGTCCACAGGTGTGACCATGGCACGGCGTGGATCCTTGTGTTCTTTGATGACAAGGTTCTTGGATCTATCAGTCTTCCATCTGTCAGAGTAGAAAGCTTCAGAGATGCAAATAAGACAGGCAAAGGGCAACTGATTTACATTGCCTTGTTCAACAAGTTGAGAGCCATCTGGGCTTGTAAGGGTTTCTCTGTTGGTGCTAAGAAACCCCGGGTTTTTACCCATTTTCCAGGTCAAGTTCTGGTGGTCATTTGTGTTTCCTGTCTGGGCCGCAAGCCTGTTCAGTTGATTCATGTAAGAGCCTGTCATTGAGTCTCACACGCACGGTGTCAGACCGGCTACGGATAAGGACCTGCCAACGCCAAGGGCGTTTGGCTCAAGGCCTCAAAAGCGAGAGCAAATAATCCGCTTGCCGCCATAGCAGCTGGGCGGGCTCCTGCGGGCATAACCTGATCAACGCCGTTGGGTACACCCCCGGCAAGCCCTTGCCCTTCGGACAAATATTCATCATACACGTGAAGGGTGAGTACGTGGGCTACGCACCACTTACCTGCCAACCGGCACGTGATCAGCCGCAGGAGATCTACGGTGGCCTTGCGCGGAACTGCCACAAGGATTGATTTGGCGCTGACTCGTCTCTCTTCCCAATGTTGAGATCGGGGTCTCCAAGGGGACCGAGTACTCCTGAGCGGGCACTGCAGAAACTGAGGAGTGAGCTTGATGAGGCGAACAAGAAAGTGGAATCTCGGAATCCCTGAGTACAAACATTCAGCAGAAGGAGGAAGTCGTTGCCACTTACAAGCAAGTGGACGAGGGTAGCGAACTTCAGATTGGAGAGTTGGAGGGACGAGGACAGACCTTTGCCAAGTGACTCATGGTTGTCGAAAAGTACTACCACGACGTGCAACAACTTCAACTCCAATGTCAACAACTGGGAGCATTACGCCAAGAGCAACATGAACAACTTCAGAAAGCCGAACTTGGAACATGCAAGGGTCATGCAGACACAGGGCCTGAGAGTTTCCGAGAGGGTAGTGACTGCGTCATCGGAAAGGGAAAATCGGACGAATGCGCAGGCAAATGCGATCGTGGCGAAAATTAGAGAGGAGAACAGCGGCGTCGTGAGATGATTGCTGCTGATAGCCGACATCAAGCCATCGTGCAGAATGAGGAGAACACCATTGGATAAGCCAACTGGAGTATGCCCTCAATAGCGTGGACGGACAGCGCCTGACTGGAATGGTTGATGGGTTTCGACAGCTTTCACAGCAACATTCTCAAGATGCATCAACAGTAGCGGAGCTGACTGCCTACCAGAATCGGATGGATACGGTCGTAATGTCCAAAGATAGTTTGCTGAGCGGAGAAATCCACACCCCCAACCAGGTAAAAAATACTGCTGAGAGGGAGGTGGACGAAGCTAGAAAGGTGAAGAGCGAGCTCAGCGAAATGCCCATCACCAACTCCCAACTGAAGCAGTATGGCAAGGAGCCAACAGTATTTGCTTGATCTCATGGGCGGTGGCGCCGATCGTGGAGCCAACGGCCCCCTCTGGCGACTGGCGGCTTTGGCTTTGGAAAGAAGAAGAAAGTTGGCGGAGGTGGCGGGCCGTGTCATTTTGGTGGTGATGGTGGAGACGATGGTGATGACGGTGATGGTGGACATGACGGAGATGATCGTGATGACAGTGGTTTGATCGCGAAGATTTCCCTAGAAGAGGCTGAGAAGATCATTGTTCCTTCGTGGCCAAAGATCAACCTTCTACCTTCTTGACAAGTGGAAGTCGAATCTGAATCTGGTGATGGCGGGTGGCTCAGCATCCGGTGACCCAGATGTGCACAGATCAGCAACATGGTTGGCGGCTGGATGGCCACTAAATCCCGAAGGCACATTCCAATTCAGGGATTGACGATTCACGTTGATCAAGTTGGCGGCTGCGTTGACCGGCATCGTGAAGGCCGCGCGAGACCAAGCCAAGGATGTTCTGATGAATATCAACAGGCGCACTGAGATGAGGCATCGTCAGTAGCAATCATCACGCAGTCCTTCAGGACGAGTGATTGTTCTGACATGGTCTACAACGTGGACTACCCCGGTGACGTTTGACATCCTGATGAACATGGAGTACCTCCTGACTATGTACTGTACTCAAAATTATCAAGCATTCATGAATGAGAGTTGGGAGTTTTTCTATAATAGCCTAGATATGAAGCCTCTATCCTTAGGACCCTGGCCCAGAAGAGCCAAAGCAGCCGTGCGTCTCTTGAAGAGGCAAGTGTCACTCTGGAAGTGCCGCAGCATTGCTGAAGAAGGCGACTTACCGGCTTTTCGTGAAGGCAGCTGCCACTGTGAGATATCTAGTTGTCACCTACGGCGGAGTAACTCCATTCGAAATTGCATTCGGACGCAGACCAGCTGAACTTGTACAACTATTGCAACTCCTCCACAGTTGACAATTGCGAAGAGTGAATCCGAACTCACCGCAGGACAGATCCGACAGCTTGCCCAACAAGCTTTCCAGGAAGTGAGACAATCCGAAGACGTTCGACGCCTCACTCAACATGCGCGAATGAGTTCGAAACCCATCTCTGTAGGAGATAAGATGTTTTATTGGCAAGAGGATAAATCCAAGATCAAGCCAGATGGTTCCAAAGGAGGAATGTGGAAAAAGGGTAAGGTAGTATCCATAGATGGTTCGATGGTAGGAATAGATCTCGGCACTAGAATTATTCAGGTTAAAAAAGGGCAAGTTGAGAAAAGGCAAGACTACTTTCCCATCGAAGCCAGGTATCTCCTTAAAAGAGAACAACGACCTACTTGATCTTGATCCCGGACCAGCCGCCAACGTGGATGTGCTATTGAAATGGGTGCCGGCGCGTTGCTCCCAGTAAAAATTCAACAGGCCGCCCACTCAAAGTTGTACTGAGGCACATGTTGTCATGTAGCATGTTGTGTGGTATGTGGCCAGTCACCCAAAACGTAGGATGACACAAAGTGCCCTTAATTCCTGACACGTGCGCACCACCGAATTTGTCCGGGCCTTGACCAGCTTAAGCGCTTTAGGCTCTCTTGCCCCATCTTCGTCCGTCGAGAGGAAAGCGTCAGTATGAGTAGACTTCGGTCTGAGGCGAACTCTGCAGTGAGGGCACGAAAGGCACTTGCTGGCCTCCCAGCAAGCAGTTCTGCTTCAGAACAGCGAGCACCAATGCCATGGTACGTTTAAACTGTCCGCACCTGAAGTTCAACAGTGAAGAGATACATGCGCTCCGTCATGTCGGTGTCTTCAGGCCACAAGCCTTGGCAAGTCTTGAACCAGCCTCATGTCTTCTCGCAGCAACCTTTTCGCTATCTCGCCGCCCTGCCCGCCTCGAAAAATGACTTCCGGTGAGCCGCTTACAGTCACCTGGAATTGTTCAATCACACACTTTACCAAAAAACGCTGGTGAACATCATCATGATTTCTATCTGGTCTTTGTTGCGCATCAAAGATGTTGCCATCAGCATCCCAGCCTGGTAAGGAATGTCGACTTCGCCATCTCGAGGCTCGTAGTTGTGCACGAAAATTCCGAATCGGCCCGCCTCGACACAAAATGAAAATTAATGTGATTCCCCTATCCTGAGACATGGCACTGGAGTTGCAAATTCTCCACGACATGCTCAACAAAGGGAACGACACTGACTATCCAACCCCAAGACCGGCGCAGTGTGATATATTTTTTTGCAAGGGTGACCCTTGAAAGCCCTATGCCCTGAATGAGCGCCTTCGTAGTGCCGTATGAAAGCCTT
>CAUJNA010000101.1:274340-321840 GCA_963377175.1 Effrenium voratum
CGTTCTTGCGACCGCTGCGAGCAACACAAAAACAACAAGCAAGCGCCAGCGACGCTCAGCAGACATGTTCCTGCGAGCGTGTCTGTGTTTGCTTGCTGTGCCGGTGGACCTTGCACGTTGTCATTTTCAGAGTTTCAGAATGAAAGCCGCCAGTTGAAGTTATTGTTAATGACAACGCGGCCCCGGTAGCAATCGGCAGCCTGTGTAGCTAACACACGGCTGGCTCAAACTTTAGGAAGAGTGCCCCACAGAAACAGCAAGGGGCGCCAGGTTGAACGGCTAAGTATGGCTAGAGCGAAGCTTTTTGATTTCTGCCAAAACTTGGAGGTGCCAGCTCACGGCTATAAACTGTCTTTTTGTGTGCCTGACAGCCTCTTTGCAAAAACGTGCTCGTTGGCAAAAGCTTCTTGAAACGGCCAAGGGCCCCAGCCAAACTACGAAGCGTAGCCCGTGTGGCCCACTCATCTGGCCCATTTGACTTGAGAATTACTTTGGGAAGCACTTGGGCGCAGCCGGCGTAGTTTCGGCAGAGCATTTTGGAAGGCGCAACGGGCGCCAGTTCCCAGCAACACCCCGCGGATTGTTCGGTTGAAGCCTTTGTTTGAAACCTTTACAGTAGATCGAAATAGTTTGCGGCACACAAGTTTATGTAAATTCGGCAGAAAATTATGAACGTTGAAAGGAGCGCTACTTCCTAAGTATACAGTAACTTCTGGAAGGGGCGGGGGCGAAACCTTCCAGCTCGACGTGGTCTTCGGCAGAAACTTCTGGAAAGCCCGGGGCGGGGAGGGGGCGAGGCAGTTCCCAGCTACAAACTGCAGTTCGCGCGCCGCAGCAACAGGCGCCTTCTGTTGGTTCACAGTTGGCTTTTGGGTGGGGCAAAGAGTTGGCAGGCAGCAAAAGGCGCCAGCTTCGGACTGCGAGCCTACAAAGCTCGCATCCAGCTCAAGCACAATTTCTCGGCCCCTTGCGCCCCAAAACTCATTTGGCAGTGGTTTGGCCCACATGGGGCTTGAAGGGGCCACGACCAAAACATGCCATCGTGTAGTAAAGAAGATGTCGGGAATGGGGCTCACTTGCGGCTTTCATAGCTGCCTTCACATGTTTCCTGAAATTAGATCAGGCACGCTCCCGTCGCGCAAGCTGCAGCTCGCAGTCCGAAGCCGGCACCTTTTGCTGCTTGCCAAATCTTTACAAGTTTCGCAAGGATTGAATTGCGTGGCAGGCGCAGCACTTTCGCAAGGTGAGGTGTAGATTTCGAGGCAGGCGCAGCACTTTCGCAAGGTCGAGTACAGATTTCGTGGCAGGCGCAGCACTTCCGTAAGGTGCTGCATCCACTCTCTGCGAGCTGGGGAGCAACTGAAAGAAAAAAGCCGAAAACGATATGAAGACAAAAGAGAAGACATTAGTCAAAAGTCCATGGAAACAACCAACTGTGATTTATGTGGTTGTTGTGTCAGAAAAGATGGATTGAAAAACGACACCAAAAGACAAACAAATGTAAGCAATCAACAGTTAATAAAAATATATTTATCTAAATATACAAAATGCTGATATTAATTGTGACATACTTGAATGGGGCTACAAGCAGTTTGACAGAAACCATGTCAATTTTACTTGGGCATCGCCACCTTGCACCGAATACAGTAGGGCTTAAACAACTGGGGTTAGAAAAATAGATTATGCTAATAGTATTGTTTTAAAAACTTTGGAGGTAATAAGGTGTTTTAATTGTCAATATTGGATAATAGAAAATCCCAAAACAGGATTATTCAAAGAACAACCGTTTATGAGTGGTTGAAAATACTATGACGTGAATTATTGCAAATACGGAATGAATTAGGAAAAGAACTAGGCTTTGGACTAACATAGCAACTTGGGAACCTAGACCATTATGTAATAGGTATTGTGGTAAAATTAGGAATGGGACACATCCTGAAACTGCTCAACGGTTGCCATGTGGCAAAAAGGTTGATTGGGGTGAGGGATACATTAAACATGAACAAGATGACCTGTATACAATTCCTACTGAATTGAGCAGTGAATTGTTTGTTAGTTTGTTGTGATGGGTGAGGGATTTTGTATTACACTGAACGGGTCGTTTGAAATCCTACAACTGGTCTCTGGTTTCTCGTTGCCAAGGACACGTCGGAAAATGGCACACGCTGATGTGGAAAACGACTTCAAGGGAACCATGGTCGTGACAAGTGGTGTTTTCCATAGTGGAAAAGTGACTTTTCCACGGTGGAAAGTCGCACTTTCCATCGGTTGCTATGCTAGTCCCTCATGTTGTCAGCATTGTTGGAAGAACCCTGCGACTTCTTCACACGAATGAGGGTGTCACATTAAAATTAGGGCTTATTCATATTATTTCATGATAATATGATTAAACATTGTAAGTCATTATAACCTTTCATTATACTATAATTTTAACCTATAACAAACTTTCAATGGCAAAAACGATTAAGGTGGATAACCGGTTTGAAACAAAGGTAAAAACCATAGCAGGCAACCATTTTCCCCCGAGGGTCCATCACGCTGTCCTTTTGCTTCTCGTGGAAAGCAGCATGGTGAGTGCAAATCAAGCTTACCGCCGAACGCAAAGTAAACTGCAACTCGCAAATCTGCTGAGCTTCGCGCAACGCAGAATTATCTGCAGGCTCAGAAGGCTTAGGGAGGGGGTGGCTGGCAAAGCGTAAGCGAGTCAATGTTCAGTTGCGCGCCGTGTGGGAACTGAGCATGAAACAAGTCTGGCACGTCTGATTTCTGGTAGTCTGCTCTTGCTATTGAATGTCACTGAGCCTGGTCGACAAAGCCGCTGTCTTGAATTGTTAGGATCCGTCGTCCGCAGCTGGTTCCCCCTGTCAACGACGCTTGTGGTGGCGCTGCCTCCACCTGGCGCATTTTCCAAAATCGCAGCTGGTAAGTGGCCCTTCCTGACCTCTTCCGCTGCAACGCGGGTAATTCGCTGGCTCTTTCTGGCTGTCAAAACCTTATCCTTCACCTGGGCCCATACAAGCAACGAATCTTGGGCGTCTTGGTACACAATTGCATGTCCAAGTCACAAATTTGACCCCAGCTCTGACAGAGCTGGCTGCTCCGTTGACAAGACTCCACCAGCTGGAGCTCCAAGTCTCCTGCGTGTCACCATGGCATATGCTGGCGCTCCTCATCATGCGCCGCACGCCTTGCCTGTGTCGCACTGAGCCGGCAAAGCTGGTGGGCGGAGGTTTCAAAATTATAAACCTATAGATGTTGGTGGCTTTTTGGCGCGAAGCCATCCGTCCGTCCGTCTGTTTTTCTTTCTGTCCATCCATCCCCTGAGCATCCGATCTTGATTGCAATCAGTTGGCAAGCCTTCTGAGGTTTTGATTTTTCACGCAACGTGGAAAATCAAAATGCATCTTTGTGTGAAATATTGATTCCAATTTTGATCCCGCAATTGATTCCCGAATTGATTCCAATTTTGATCCCGCAATTGATTCCCAAATTGATTTCCTAATTGATTTTCAAACTGATTTTGCAATGGACTGAGCTGTTTTGGGAATATTAATCCCGGACATGGTTGCTGAGATTTTGACAATTTTGAGCTGTTTGAAACTTGAGGAATTCTCGAGTTTTCTTGAATCTTGCATTTACTGAGGGTTTGTTTTGGAATTTAGGAAATTACAAACAACTCGAGGTTTTTCGGGAATGTTGTACTTACTGGTGGTTTTTTTCAGAACATCCATCCCAGACATAGTTGCTGAGACTTTGGGATTTTTGGAATTTTGAGTTTTTTGTTTTGGAACCTTGCATTTACTGATGGTTTTTGGAATTTTGTGAAATTCACAAATAACTCGTGTTTTTGTGAATGTTGCATTTACTCAGGGTTTTTTGAAAAAACAACTCAAAATTCCAAAAAAACACAAAACCCAGTAAATGCAAGATTCCCAAGTTTTTTGGGAACTTCCATCCCAAACATAGTTGCTGAGACTTTAAGAATTCTTGGACTTTTGTGAATTTTGGGAATTCTCAAGGTTTCTTACGAATCTTGCATTTCTGATGGTTTTTGAGGAAATTCCCGAACAACTCGAGTTGTTTATTGTTTGGGAACTTCCATCCCAGACATAGTTGCTGACTTTGGGATTTTTGGAATTTTGAGAATTTTGGGAATTTTCGAGGTTTTCTGGGAAGTTACTGCTGGAAGTTTTTTGGGAATCTTGCATTTACTGAGGGTTGTTGTGATTTTTTGGAAATTCCAAAAAATCAAAGTTGTATTCTTGCATTTACTGAATTTTTGTGAATTTTCAGGAATTCCAAAAAATGATGAGTTTTTTTGGGTGGGATTTGGCATGTCCCAACACAGAAATATACGAAATGCCTAATCTTGTCATGTTTCAAGGACGTGGACAAACTCAGCGCTCACAGCGCTGCTTTCAGAAAATAATATATTAGTAAATAAGTCATATTGAACATGTGAAAATTCCCAACACACCTCGAGAATTCCGAAAATTCCCAAAATTCCAAAAAACCAAAGTCATGTCTAGGATTCAATAGAGTTTCCAAATTTCCAAAGTCTCAGCAACTTTGTCTGGAATGGAAGTTCCAAAAAAACCCTCAGTAAACCCAACATTCGCAAAACACCTCGAGTGCTTTGTCAATTTCCGAAAAATCAAGCAAAAAGCTCAATAAAGGCAAGATTCCGGAAAAAAAAGGTCGAGAATCCCCAAAATTCTCAAAATTCCCAAAGTCTCAGCAACTATGTCTGGGATGGAAGTTCCAAAAAACCGCTCAGTAAAATACAGCATTCCCAAAAACAACGAGTTTATTGAATTTCCAAAAAACACAAAAACTCCAAAGTTGCTTGGGAACTTCCATCCCAAACATAGTTGCTGAGACTTTAAGAATTCTTGGAATTTTGTGAATTTTGGGAATTCTCAACGTTTTTTACGAATCTTGCATTTCCTGATGGTTTTTGAGGAAATTCCCGAACAACTCGAGTTGTTTATTGTTTGGGAACTTCCATCCCAGACATAGTTGCTGACTTCGGGATTTTTTGGAATTTTGAGAATTTTGGGAATTTTCGAGGTGTTCTGGGAATTTACTGCTGGAAACTCCTAAAAATACAGGGTTTTTGCGAAGTTTTTTGGGAATCTTGCATTTACTGAAGGTTGTTGTGATTTTTTGGAAATTCAAAAAAATCAAAGTTGTATTTACTGAGGGTTGCTTGGGAACTTCCATCCCAGACATAGTTGCTGAGACTTTGGGAATTTTCGGAATTCTCAAGGTTTTTGGAATCTTGCATTTACACAGGGCGTTTTTTGTTTTTTTAGAAATTCCAAAAAACTTGAGGTGTTTTCGGAATGTTGCATTTACTGCGTGTTTTTTGGGAACTTCCATCCCAGACATAGTTGCTAAGAATTTGAGAAGTTTGAACTCTCGAGTTGTTTTTGGGAATCTTGCATTTACTGAATTTTTGTGAATTTTCAGGAATTCCAAAAAATGATGAGTTTTTTGGGGTGAAATATACGAAATGCATAATCTTGTCATGTTTCAAGGACGTGGACAAACTCAGCGCTCACAGCGCTGCTTTCAGAAAATAGTATATTAGTAAATAAGTCATATTGAACATGTGAAAATATATTGAAATTTATGTATAGCAGTAGCTGGGGTACATTTTACATTTGGGAGAATGTGGAATATTTGATTTGAGTGCGTATGAGTTTGGCAGGTGCGGCGCTGCATCCACGCTTTTTAGCTGCGAAGCCTTATTGCATTACCTGAGCTAAGTGGACTTCATTTATCCGTTGAACACAATGTCTTAGTAAACTGATGTAGTGGATGATTGAAAACTACAGGAACTACTTGGTGCAACCTTGGAATTTTGATCCAAAGTGTGTTTTATGAGCTTGACCATGGTTGAGGAAATATGAAACCTTATGAAATCTTATGAATGATCATGGTTGAGGAAAAATGAAATCTTATGAAATCTTATGAACAGTGTGTTTTCATAAGATGTCATAAGATTTTTCAAAAGATATATTCTTCTTAAAAACATACATAAATGAATTATTGGTTGTTTGAGAAATTTTGCTTCCCAAAAAAAAACTCGAGTTTTTTTGAATATCCAAAAACAGTAAATGCAAGAGTTTTTTGTGAATTTCACAAAATTCACAAAAACCCTCAGTACATTCAAGATTCCCAAAACACCTCGAGAATTCCGAAAATTCCCAAAATTCCAAAAAACCCTCAGTAAACCCAACATTCGAGTGCTTTGTCAATTTCCAAAAAATCAAGCAAAAAGCTCAATAAAGGCAAGATCCGGCAAAAAAAGGTCGAGAATTCCCAAAATTCTCAAAATTCCCAAAGTCTCAGCAACTATGTCTGGGATGGAAGTTCCAAAAAACCGCTCAGTAAAATACAGCATTCCCAAAAACAACGAGTTTTTTGAATTTCCAAAAAACACAAAAACTCCCAAGTTGCTTGGGAACTTCCATCCCAAACATAGTTGCTGAGACTTTAAGAATTCTTGGAATTTTGTGAATTTTGGGAATTCTCAAGGTTTTTTACGAATCTTGCATTTCCTGATGGTTTTTGAGGAAATTCCCGAACAACTCGAGTTGTTTATTGTTTGGGAACTTCCATCCCAGACATAGTTGCTGACTTTGGGATTTTTTGGAATTTTGAGAATTTTGGGAATTTTCGAGGTTTTCTGGGAAGTTACTGCTGAAAATACTCGAGGTTTTTGCGAAGTTTTTTGGGAATCTTGCATTTACTGAGGGTTGTTGTGATTTTTTGGAAATTCCAAAAAATCAAATTTGTATTCTTGCATTTACTGAATTTTTGTGAATTTTCAGGAATTCCAAAAAATGATGAGTTTGTTTGGGTGGGATTTGGCATGTCCCAACACAGACATATACGAAATGCCTAATCTTGTCATGTTTCAAGGACGTGGACAAACTCAGCGCTCACAGCGCTGCTTTCAGAAAATAGTATATTAGTAAATAAGTCATATTGAACATGTGAAAATATATTGAAATTTATGTATAGCAGTAGCTGGGGTACATTTTACATTTGGGATAATGTGGAATATTTGATTTGAGTGCGTATGACTTTGGCAGGTGCGGTGCTGCATGTCCACGCTTCTTAGCTGCGAAGCCGTATTGCTTTACCTGAGCTAAGTGGACTTCATTTATCCGTTGAACACAATGTCTTAGTAAACTGATGTAGTGGATGATTGAAAACTACAGGAACTACTTGGTGCAACCTTGGAATTTTGATCCAAAGTGTGTTTTATGAGCTTGACCATGGTTGAGGAAATATGAAACCTTATGAAATCTTATGAATGATCATGGTTGAGGAAAAATGAAATCTTATGAAATCTTATGAACAGTGTGTTTTCATAAGATGTCATAAGATTTTTCAAAAGATATATTCTTCTTAAAAACATACATAAATGAATTATTGGTTGTTTGAGAAATTTTGCTTCTCAAAAACCAAAAGCAGTACATGCAAGAGTTTTTTGTGAATTTCACAAAGTTCACAAAAACCCTCAGTACATTCAAGATTCCCAACACACCTCTAGAATTCCGAAAATTCCCAAAATTCCCAAAAACCAAAGTCACGTCTACTTCAATAGAATTTCCAAATTTCCAAAGTCTCAGCAACTTTGTCTGGGATGGAAGTTCCAAAAAAACCCTCAGTAAACCCAACATTCGCAAAACACCTCGAGTGCTTTGTCAATTTCCAAAACATCAAGCAAAAAGCTCAATAAAGGCAAGATTCCGGAAAAAAAAGGTCGAGAATCCCCAAAATTCTCAAAATTCCCAAAGTCTCAGCAACTATGTCTGGGATGGAAGTTCCAAGAAACCGCTCAGTAAAATACAGCATTCCCAAAAACAACGAGTTTTTTGAATTTCCAAAAAACACAAAAACTCCAAAGTTGCTTGGGAACTTCCATCCCAAACATAGTTGCTGAGACTTTAAGAATTCTTGGAATTTTGTGAATTTTGGGAATTCTCAAGGTTTCTTACGAATCTTGCATTTCCTGATGGTTTTTGAGGAAATTCCCGAACAACTCGAGTTGTTTATTGTTTGGGAACTTCCATCCCAGACATAGTTGCTGACTTTGGGATTTTTGAGAATTTTGAGAATTTTGTGAATTTTCGAGGTTTTCTGGGAATTTACTGCTGGAAACTCCTTAAAAAAACTCGAGGTTTTTGCGAAGTCTTTTGGGAATCTTGCATTTACTGAGGGTTGTTGTGATTTTTTGGAAATTCAAAAACATCAAAGTTGTATTTACTGAGGGTTGCTCGGGAACTTCTTTCTCAGACAGAGTTGCTGAGACTTTGGGAATTTGCGGAATTCTCAGGGTTTTCTTGGAATCTTGCATTTTCTGAGGGCGTTTTTTGTTTTTTCGAAATTAAAAAACTCGAATATTTTTAGAATTCTCGAAGAACCTAATTTACGGAGGGTTGTTGTGATTTTGTGCAAATTCAAAAAAATCCAAGTTGTATTTACTGAGGGTTGCTCGGGAACTTCCTTCCCAGACATAGTTGCTGAGACTTTGGGAATTTTCGGAATTCTCAGGGTTTTTGGAATCTTGCATTTACTGAGGGCGTTTTTTGTTTTTATTGAAATTCCAAAAAAGTTGAGGTGTTTTCGGAATGTTGCGTTTACTAAGGGTTTTTTGGGAACTTCCATCCCAGACATAGTTGCTAAGAATTTGAGAAGTTTGAACTCTCGAGTTGTTTTTGGGAATCTTGCATTTACTGAATTTTTGTGAATTTTCAGGAATTCCAAAAAATGATGAGTTTTTTTGGGGTCGGATTTGGCATGTCCCAACACAGAAATATACGAAATGCATATCTTGTCATGTTTCAAGGACGTGGACAAACTCAGCGCTCACAGCGCTGCTTTCAAATAATCATATATTAGCAAATAAGTCATATTGAACATGTGAAAATATGTTGAAATTTATGTGTAGCAGTAGCTGGGGTACATTTTACGTTTGGGATTATGTGGAATATGTGTTTTGAGCGCGTATGACTTTGGCAGGTGCGGTGCTCCATGTCCACGCTCGTAAGCTGCGAAGCCGTATTGCATTACCTGAGCTAAGTGGACTTCATTTATCTGTTGAACACACTGTCTTAGTAAACTGATGTAGCGGATGATTGAAAACTACAGGAACTACTTGGTGCAACCTTGGAATTTTGATCCAAAGTGTGTTTTATGAGCTTGATCATGGTTGAGGAAAAATGAAACCTTATGAAATCTTATGAACAGTGTGTTTTCATACGATTTCATAAGATTTCTCAAAAGATATATTCTTCTTAAAAACATACATACATGAAATATTGGTTGTTTGGGAATTTTGCATTCCAAAAAAACTCGAGTTCTTTTTATTGAATGTCCAAAAACAGTAAATGCAAGATTCCAAAAAAATACGCGAGAATTCCCAAAATTCTCAAAATTCCCAAAAAGTCTCAGCAACTATGTCTGGGATGGAAGTTCCAAAAAAACCCTCAGTAAATACATTCTCAAACAAACTCGGGTTTTGAAAAAAAAGCAAAAAGCTCAATAAAGGCACAGCCCGGGGAAAAAACGTCGAGAATTCCAACAAATTCTCAAAACTCCAGAAATTCCACCAAAAGTCTCAGAAACTATGGTAAATACAACATTCCCAAAAACAACTCGAGTTTTTTGAGTTTCCAAAAAAACACAAAAACCAAGTAAATGCAAGATTCCCAAGTTTTGCGCGAACTTCCATCTTAAGAATTTTTGGAATTTTGTGAATTTTGGGAACGCTCAAGGTTTTTTACGAATCTTGCATTTCCTGATGGTTTTTAAGGAAATTCCCGATCAACTCGAGTTGTTTTTTTGGGGAATGTCGTATTTACTGAGCATTGTCTGGGAACTTCCATCCCAGACATAGTTGCTGACTTTGGGATTTTTTGGAATTTTGCGAATTTTGGGAATTTTCGAGGTTTTCTGGGCATTTACTGCTGGAAATTCCTTAAAAAAACCACGAGGTTTTTTGGAATTGTGGGAATAGTCCCACAATCTTGCATTTACTGAGGGTTGTTGTGATGTTTTTGGAAATTCCAAAAAATCAAAGTTGTATTTACTGAGGGTTGCTTGGGAACTTCCATCCCAGAGATAGTTGCTAAGAATTTGAGAGTTTTGAACTCTCGAGTTGTTTTTGGGAATCTTGCATTTGCTGATTTTTGGAATTTTCAGGAATTCAAACAATGATGAGATTTGTTCAGGTGGGATTTGGCATGTCCCAACACAGAAATATACGAAATGCCTAATCTTGTCATGTTTCAAGGACGTGGACAAACTCAGCGCTCACAGCGCTGCTTTCAGATAATCATATATTAGCAAATAAGTCATATTGAACATGTGAAAATATATTCAAATTTATGTATAGCAGTAGCTGGGGCGCATTATTTTATATTTTTGATAATGCGGAATATTTGATTTGAGTGTCTATGACTTTGGCAGGTGCGGTGCTGCATGTCCACGCTTTTTAGCTGCGAAGCCTTATTGCATTTACCTGAGCTAAGTGGACTTCATTTATCTGTTGAACACAATGTCTTAGTAAACTGATGTAGTGGATGATTGAAAACTACAGGAACTACTTGGTGCAACCTTGGAATTTTGATCCAAAGTGTGTTTTATGAGCTTGATCATGGTTGAGGAAAAATGAAACCTTATGGAATCTTATGAATGATCATGGTTGAGGAAAAAATGAAATCCGATGAAATCTTATGAAATCTTACGACCAGTGTGTTTTCATAAGATTTCATAAGATTTTTCAAAAGATATATTCTTCTTAAAGATATACATAAATGAATTATTGGTTGTTTGAGAATTCTGCACTCCAAAACAAACTCGGGTATTTTTAATTGAATATCCAAAAACGGTGAATGCAAGATTCCCAAAAAACCCCGAGAATTCCACAAATTCTCAAAATTCCCAAAGTCTCAGCAACTATGTCTGGGATGGAAGTTCAAAAAAACCTCAGAAAATACAACATTCCCAAAAAACACGAGTTGTTTTTGGAATTTCCGAGAAATCTAAAAAGACATCTCAATAATGAATGCAAGATTCCCAAAAAAACGTCGAGAACTCACAAAATTCTCAAGATTCCTGAAATTCCCAGAAAGTCTCAGCAACTATATCTGGGATGGAAGTTCCACAAAAACCCTCAGTAAATTCAACATTCCCAAAGAAACTCGAGTTTTTTGAATTTCCCAAAATTCCCTCAAAACACACAGCAAATGCAAGATTCCAAAAACAAACTCGAGAATTCTCAAAATTCACAGAATTCCCAAAATTCCCAAAGTCGCAGCAACTATGTCTGGGATGGAAGTTCCCAACAAACCCTCAGTAAACACAGCATTCCCAAAAAACTTGAGTCTTTCAAAGACTTCCGCAAAAACCATCAGCAAAAGAAAGCTTCAAAAACAACTCGAGAATTCCCAAAATTCCCACAAATTCTCAGCAACTACGTCTGGGAGGCTCAGTGTGGCTGACTCTGAGCATCTGAGAAGGAGCCCACTGAAGCTGGCTTGCTGGCTGAAGCAACAAGGAAGGCTCGTAAGGCCAGGGAGACCCATGCAGAGCTGGAAGAAAGGTCACAGCAAGCTCAGCAGGCAGAGGCAAGCCATCGGAAAGGTTTTGAGCCAGCTAAAAGCAAGCCTCTCCAAGAAGTTGGGCAACCTCCTTGGAAAAGGCAGAGCTTCAGTCTGGCCTTGCTTGCAAGTTGCTTTCTCTGGGGCTGCGTCGGCAGTCCTTTGCCAGAAGCTCGCGCACCTGCCCTGCCCGGCACCAGGACCTCCTCCACCTTGCAATTGCAGGCCATTGGGGCTAGCACCATGGCAACTGCCATTGAGATTTCATGAGATTCTGTGGCCAGGCGGCTTTTCCGCACCCAGTGCCTGTCGATGTGAACGCAGTTGACAACAAGGCTCCCTTGGAAAAGGAAGAAGAAGCACATGTCTTCCTGCCACACCTGGTCTTCAATCCGCCTAGGTGAGTTTTACCCAGCATTCTTTGCAAAGACCATGGAGTTGGAGAACTTGGGAAGTTCTGGAACGCAGTGGAGAGAAGTGGTGATGCGAAACATTCAAGCTTGGAAAGGGACTGGAAATGCAAACATGTGCCTCTGTTCGTCCACGGCGACGGCGTTGAGTTTCAGTCCAGAGTCCAGGGACATGCTGCTCACCTTCTCCTTTGAGTCTTTGGGAGGCAGCTTGTCCTCACTGGAAACTACCTTGTATCTGGCTACCTTCCCCAAATCTTCAACTCATGCTGGGACTTGGGCCCCGACTGGGAGCTAGTGGAGTTTCGATACAGTTGGGAAAGGCTTCCACACAGACAAGGACCTGTGCTGGGTCTGCTTGGAAAAGCAGAACGACAGTGTGGACAGTCGCTGAGCACTTATTCAATCCTTGCGCGGATCATTCTCGGAGACCCCCTGCGCATGCTGTTCTGCACGCCTCATAGGGCCCACCCTTCATTATATGTGTTTTTTGTGAAGGGCTGGGAAGTGGCAAGCGCAATCTTCTGACATGGAAACGTCTTGCCGGCTCACTAACCTGTGGCTCAGCATGCTCTGCGACGTCAAGAACCCTTGGAACAAAGGCAGAGAAGGTGGGGAAGCCAAACACCTGCTCCCTGCCCTGCTGCCTGTCCTCCACAAGGCCTTCAGCTTGGAAAAGCTACACAAACAAAAGATGATTTCTGCAGCCGCAAGCTTGGAAAAGCTTGTCGCCTTGTGGGAAGAGGCCGGGCCAGGCGACGTTTGGGAAGGGCTTCTTGGATGACTATGCTTGGCTGAATCCAGCGGTCCGTCGAAAGCGATAGGAACTCATTCCATATCGTCGCCAAGCACCATACATTTATCCACTTGCTTTGGAATTCAAAGTTCTTGAATCCTAGGCTGCAGTGGTGCTCTAAATCCGAAGGCTTCGTAGGTAAGACTTCCGAAGTGGCCCACTCGATCTTGATGGGAATTGCAAGCTCCGGGCTGAGCCAGAAGCCACAGGGTCTTGCTGCACCAGATCATCTCAAGTGATCGGTTCTTGGAGTGCAGCAAGAACATTTGGGAGTCCTATACTCCGGTTCCGAAAGATAGAACACCTGTGATTTTCTTAAAATACGGTTTTCGGAAGATAGAACATCTACTGGTATCCTCTAAGATAAAACATCTGTCAAATGTAATCCTATATTCTGTCTCTACAAAATGATTTTTTAAATGGTAATACGCAGGTGTGTCAAAGATAGAACATGCACCGGTCCGACTCAAAACGTCCGTCCGTACGTGAACCCGTTAAACAAACTACCACGGTTGGCAGGGTTCTCAAAGATAGAGTATGGGCAACCATGGATACATAATGTGTTTGTGGTCGGTATTCCCCCCCAAGCAAACTCTTTGGGGGCAGATCAACCCATAGCATAATATTTGGGTCATCAAACTACTTGACGGACGCACTTGCTGTGGCATATTCTATCTTTCAGAAGCCTGGAATTTTTAATGGATGCGAAGGGTGCTAACGATGTACCACAGAGAGTCATTGGCTGCCAACACGGTGTAAGCCTTGTGTCGCTGTTCAACTCGAAGCAACGCATATATAGCCGAGACCAGCCACGATACCCAAGAAAATTGTTTGGGAACATGTCAAAAACAAACAAAGTATTTGGGACGATTCATGATCAACAGACGCTCTTGATGCGCCATGTTCTATCTTTGGGAAGCCTGGAGTTTACCATCGGTTTGCAGGGTGCTAACGATGTGTAAATATATATATACACCACAAATCCTCATTTGATGTTTGATGCAGCTTTGTGTCGTTGATCAACTCGAAGCAAATCATAGATCGCTGAGGCCCGTCACGATATGTTCCCAAGCAAATTGTTTGGGGACATACCAAAAGAAACAAGGTATTTGGGGCGACGCATGATCGAACTATATACTTGGCAGACGCTCTTGATGTGCCATGTTCTATCTTTGGGAAGCCTGGAATTTGGCATCGATTTGAAGGGTGCTAACGGTGTATATATATATATATATATATATATGTACGTACCACATACGCTCATGCGATGCTAGCTTTGTGTCGTTGATCAACTCAAAGCAAAGCATAGATCGTTAAGGCCAGTCACGATATGTTCCCACACAAATTGGTTGGGGACATGTCAAAAAGAACCAAAGTATTTGGGGCGACGCATGATCAAACTATATAATTGGCAAACACTCTTGCTGGGCCATGTTCTATCTTTGGGGAGCCTGGGATTTACCATCGATTTGAAGGGTCCTAACAATGTACCCCGTCATTTGCTGCCAACACGTTGATCACTTGTGTTGGTGATCCACCCGCAGCAACCCACATATACAAGGCTCAGGCCCGTCACTATACATTCGGGGCATACCAACATGACGCAAAGTCTTTGGCGGATCACATGATCAAACTACTGGCAACACGCTCTGGCTTGGCCATGTTGTATCTTTGATAAGCCTGAAATTTGCCGTCGATTTGAAGGGCGCTAACAATGGCATTTGCTGCCAACATGTTGGAAGCTTGTGTCCGTGATCAACCCGAAGCAACTCATTTCTATGTATATAACGCCGAGGCTCGTCACTATGCCCCCCCAAGCCAACCATGCGGGGCATATCGGAACGACATATATAGTCTTTGGGTCGCATGATCAAACCACTCGACAGATGCTCTTGCTGGGTCATGTTCTATCTCTTTGGGAATCCTGGTATGCGCCATCGATTTGAACAATGTACAAAGCGTCACTTGCTGTCAACATGCCATACAAAGTCCCACGGCTGGATTCCAGCTGGTTTCGTCGCCAAGGCGGGGCCCACACCCTTGTTGAACCTCGCCACATTGCACTCCAAGATCTCTTGGAGATAATCAAAAGGGGCTCTTGGTGAGCCATGTTCTATCTTCGCGAATCCTGCGAATTGCCGCCAGGGGGGTGGGAGGCTGACGACGTATCCGATAACGTCGTTTGCTGCCAACATGCAACGTGCCATTTCGGCGATCGACTCGGAACAGCGTACACACTGCTGAGCCCGTCACGATACGCCCCCACGCCAAGGGGGCATACCAAACCATATCAGATTTTGGACGGGCCATATTCTATCTTTGGGAAGCATGGAATGCGCCATTGGTTTGACGGTAACCCGAGCTAACAATGTACCAAGAGCTAACAATGTGCCAAGCAGCGTCATTTGTTGCCAACATGTTAATTGTTTAAGCCATGTTGTGGGAAACCCTGCAACTGATCATCGCTTTGAAGGGGTCCCAGCGCGAACCTACCCTGCGCTGCAGACTCCAGGCCTCAGCAAAAACAAAACGTACCACGCTGCGCTAAGCACAGTGAGGTGCCTTGATTGATGTATTTGGCAACGGAAAGTGGACAACCAACATGTACCCTGCAAGGTGCTATATATAATAAGCAACGTGAGCTGCCACGCCAGGGACGTGGATGAGACTCCAGGGCTCAGCTTCAGAATGCTAAAACAACTAGGAGCGTTGACCGGCTGACATACATGACTTCTTGGTCAAGGCATGGGCGGCAGCACACTGGGACCCCTTCAAGCGAGGATCAATTGCAGGATTCGGCAGATTTCAGGCTTATCAAAGATAGAACATGGCCAAGCCAGAGCGTCTTGCCAGTAGTTTGATCATGTGATCCGCCAAAGACTTTGCGTCATGTTGGGTATAGCGACGGGCCTGAGCCTTGTATATATGTTTTGCTTCGGGTTGATCACCGACACCAGTGATCAGGCAGCAAAACGACGCTTTGCGGTAAATACATCGTTAGCTGGCAAATTCCAGGATAGAACATGGCCAAGCCAGAGCGTCTGTCAAGTGGATTGATCCTGTGACCCGCCAAAGACTTTGGGTCATTTTTGATACGCCCGCAAATAGTTGGCTTGGAACACTAGCTTCCAACATGTTGGCAGCAAATGACGCTTTGTGGTACATGGTTAGAACGCTTCAAAACGATTGCAAATTCCAGGTTCCCCAAAGATAGAACATAGCTCAGTAAGAGTGTGTCTCAAGTGTTTGGTCGTGTGTTGACCCAAATAATCTGCTACGGTTGATGATATGTCCCCAAATAGTTTGCTTGGGGACTACGACAAGCAACAGCTAGTCCAATGATGTCCAATAATTGTCAATCTAAGCCATATTCTATCTTGTAAACCATGCATATTCTCATCGAGATATAGACATGAACATGTGTACTCGGCATCAAACTCAGGGTGTGTGCAAGGTGTTTTTACGGCATGTTCTATCTTTAGGAAACCTGCAGCTGGTCAGAAATAATAGGGTGGTTTATACATTTTTGCACGTGCCGACATGTTGTATCTTTCGAAATCCTAGGATGTTCTAACGTAGAAAACGGATGTTCTATCTTTCAGAAATCTGCGGGCCAAAAACACCTACGGATTTCCCAAACTCGAAACCTGATTATAGATCTGCTCCACCAGCTTGGAAAAGCTGCGCGCTTGGAAAAGCTATAGGGTCACATATCTATGTGCAGCCTGAAGAGAAAAACATGCGGAATGAGTCATAATATTGATCCCAATATTGATCCCAATTTTGATCTCATTCTTGATTCCATTTTTGGTTTTGACAGTTGATTTAGTGTTGTAAAATAGAGGCTGCGCAGAATTGATTTTAGCATGCTCAGAATCAATATCCTGAATTGATTCTGCGACCCCCCAAAATCAAAATATTGATTGTAATCAAGATCGGATGCTCAGGGTCTACCTATCTATCCATCTATCAATTTAGTTACCTATCTATCTATCTGTCTCAGCTGGAAAAGTGTACTTCGCGTACTACTTCCGTACTTAAAAGTTGCGACTTTCCAGCCGCAGCTGCAGGAGTGTGCCTCGCGTACTAAGTTACTACTCGCGTACTTAAAAGTTGCGATGTTCTGGGCTTAAGAAAGCGCTGCGCCTGCCACGAAATCTGTACCCGACCAAAAGAAAGTGCTGCGCCTGCCACGAAACCTGCACCGGACCAAAAAGTGCCGCGCCTGTCACGAAATCTGCACCTGACCTTACGAAAGTGCTGCGCCTGCCACTAAATCTGTCGCTGGCCTTAAGAAAGTGTTGCGCCTGCCGCGAAAGCTGTACCTGACCTGAAGAAAGTGCTGCGCCTGCCAGGAAATCTGTGCGTGCTGCGCCTGCCACGAAATTGGCACGTGACAGTTCGCGCGTCCGTGCCAATGGGATTTGCGAAAACCGTGCTCCAACATTGCCAAAGTGCTGCGCCTGTCACACAAGACGATGCGTTCTGTATACGTTTTTGGCAACCTCGCTCATAATCTCGGCCCTGAGCAAAGCCTTGTTGCAACTATAAGCCAATAGTCGCCGATGATCGAACGTCTTGAAGGTCTTGGGATTGATGGATGTTGTCTTCCGTTGCGGGTCCATCTTGTGTCCGCCCCGGCGCCACCAGGAATTCGATGCCCGCTGCTCATCTTCGCCCTTTAGGTGTTCCACCTCGTTCCTCGTCATTGTCAAGGATCTTGTGGGACATCGTGTCTCTCGGGGGGCCACAGTTTCTCCAGACCACCGTGATGACTCGCTCACGGCGTCCTCGGCGCCACGGTCATGATCTGTTTCGGCTTCGCTTTCTTCGACAACGTTGTCATCCTTTTTGCATTCTGAAGCCATGATAGCGAGAGCGGGCATTGCGATGTGGGTATAGGTCAAAATTAAACCACCAGGGGGCCGCAGGTTTTAGTCTTTGCCACTTACCAGGGTTCAATGCTCTGCGCTGGAGCGGAAGCCTTAGGAGCTGCACTTCCCTTCCTTCCATGCGTAGCATACTCCACCTCCGCCGGGAGATGGTGACGAGGTGTGGACACGCCACCCCCTTTCTCCTTGCCTTTGTTGCGCAGCTTGCCTTGTGCTTTTGGCAGTGGGAGTATTGACAATCTTTCCCTTTGAGACATCCTCCTTCTTTGGTGAAACGGTATACACACGGTAGTTCTTTCCTTCCTTCTCGTCTTTTGCCTTTTCCACCGCCTTTCCCCTTCTTGTCTTTCTTCTCGTGATCTTTCGCTTTGGCCTTCGGCAACACAGGTGCAGCAAGAGGATCGCCATCGCCCTTCTTATCCTTCTGACCCTTCTTGGGCTTGGCTGGAGCGGCACTCTTCTCGCTCTTCAGCATGTTCTTGACCGATTTCTCTTTCATGTCCAATACGAATTCTTCACGCTTGGTTCGAAGTTGTCAATCAAACAACCCTACTAAGAATCGATAAGTGAGAGTCTGGTAGTCTCGCGTAAGCGTTGGGACCAAACTCCACCTTCTTGCTGTTCTTGATCTTCAGGTACAGGATATCCCGCAGCGTAATCTCCCTTGGATTGTCCTCCGCTGGCATGTTGAGAAGGATATCGTACCACTTGTTACGAAACGTTGACATGTTCTTGTCTCCCGGACACTCGATGCTCGATTGTGTACATCAAGTCGGACCTGTCACTTGACCTGAAGGATTGCAGGATTATGGCAATGATCTTGATCGAGGCTCCCGTTGCCGTCGCTCGCGCGTCATGAGCCACATCCTTGGCATCGTGAGGTGCATTTCGAAGCATCGTCTGTAACACCAATACCAATTTGATATCCATCATCGCGAATCTTTCACCGCCTGAACCCGCTAGCCAGTCAATGTCAGGATTGATCGTGAAGGCGCACGCCAGCCAGACCAGCCCAGCCACCAACTGCCCAACTCCGTATGGAGGAACTGTGTCACCTTCTCAGCTTCTTTTCGCGAAATCCTTCTGTCTCCTTCATCTTCCGACGACTCTTCTTCATCATCCTCGTCATCATCTTCGTCGTCGTCATCGTCATCTGGAGGATCCGGAGGACCTCCCCCCAATGTGACAGGTCGGGCACGCGTCCACGACCTCCCAGCAAACCACCAAACACCCCACCAGAATACGTGTTGGTGCTTCTCCCGCCGTGGCAACCATCAGAGTTTCCGCCAGAAAGTTGACTATTCCCCGGAACGGAACCTATTGCTCCATGAAGAATGTCGATGCCTGTATCATTGGATCTTGATAAACGGGAAACAAAACAGAACTTGGGCCAAGGCTATAATCTACTGCGCCCGTGTTCGTCGGCTCACGCCCGGGAACTTGGTTCGGTAACCCTAGCTTTGTAAGGGACTAGCTGACAGCCGCAGGTTCACGCCCACGCGGTTCGTCTTCTACAACGCCCTTACGAGCTTTAGACTTGTTGCGTGTGCTACTCGCCTTGCCCGGGTCACCCCTCAGTAGAGCTCGTCCACGACCATGATGTTCCGCAGATTCCAGTTCGTCCTGTACACTTGTTCTCATCTTCAAGACCCTCCATGTAAGCGTGATAATCGCGGGATCCAGTTCGTTCTTCGATCAGCTCTTGTTTGATGCTTTTCACTCGCCATTTTGTCATAGTCATAGTTCTTCCGGCTGATGATACCTTGAAGAGTCTGCCCTTCATGAATCTGACTAAGCCTCATCCCTTTCATGAAGACTTATTCGGGCACGGGTAGCCTCTTGTTTGGCATATCTGATGGCATCGTTCACCCTTCTCACAAGCGCCTCTTGATTCTCATCTTCCATAGCAACTGCAGGTTGTAGTGCGCTCCCCAGTTGAAATCTCTTACCATGTCTTCCTCATTCACCATGTCTCTGTTCATCCTCGCCTGAATTGACCTTGGCCGACGCAGCATGGTTGATCTCTTCCACTCTCTTCTTCATAGCGAAGTTGGCTTTCAAGTTGTCCCACTGTCGCAGACAGATGATCACACATCTTTTCGTATTCCATGAGCTTCCGCTTTGCTTCTTCACCATGCTCAGCGTAGATCTTCACGAAATGTTGTTCGGACATGTTTGCCTTTCTTTCCAGCTCTTGAATACGGTGTTCACTGCCAATGTCATCTTGCTTAAGCTTCTCATATGATGCTTGCAATGCCACCATGTTCCAAAAAGCTTTGACCTTGTTAGGAGTCGAACTCGATGGAGACTTAGATCGATCAATCCCCTTCCTCGCCGGACTCTTCACGCTTCTCAAATTCCTCCTTGGTATTCTCGTCCTTGGACCACAGAGTATGACTAACATTCCTCCAGGATGAATTTGAATGATCACGGCTTATACCAGAACTCGCACTTTGTTGCGTGTCGGGGGAGTCCCCGATTGCTGGAGCTGCAATCATGTTAGCAGAGCTTGTAGAACTGCTATTACCCGTGCCTGGGCTTCCGGAAGAATCCATTACGCCTCTGATCGTAGTTGTACGAATGGGAATGAATGAGGTGCAGTTGCTCGTTGTTCACCGCTGGGGAAGCGGGTAAGTCACGATGCTGTAACGCAGGGTGGCAAAGAACAGGCTTCCAAACTGGTGGCCAATGCCTTCAGCAGCTTTAGCATTCTCAAGTCAACTTAATGTCGCGCCTCCGTTGAAAGCACCACACATAAAGCGCGCAAGCATGCACAAGTCAGAGATGGGCGGGTTTTGCAGCTATGGGTGGGGGGTGTATTGTGTAGAAAATTACGGCGCCATCTAACAGAAAACTCGTTGCATCAAATCCAGAGCGTTTGCAATGTATGCAGTGCCACGCAAAGGCTCTCAGGTTTGATGCCGTGAGGCCTGCTGACTCTCAAGACAGCACGCGCGCGGAAACTGTGGCCTTGTCCTCCGACTCCTGACCCACCGCTGCCCACAGAACGACACATGACCCTTGCAACATCCTGTCGCAAAATGTACACGTGCGGTCTCTCAAAATGGAGGGAGGCCACATTATTGCCCCTTAGGTCCTTGCAAGCAGGAGCCCCCTATGTTGAGACGCACGCGTGTGGAAACTGAGGCCTCCTCCTCTCCAGGCTGTACCTCTTCGAAACACAAGTGCGCAAGTTGGCTCAATGCTCACAGAATGCTTGCAAGCATCTGATGGCAAGCGGCGCCTCGTCGTCCCCTTCAAAGCAAGGACGCCGCTTTTCTTTCTTCTTATTTTGGCCCCTCATTGCCTTACTGTTCTTCTGATCCTTCACCTTTCTGCGCTTCCCTTCCTGTGGCTCAACTTCTTACTGCGTCTGACTGGCAAACTGCATCGCTTGCGCCTTCGCTTCGATGGTGCAAAGCCGGCCTTGCCCCTTGGGCAAGCCTGGCAAAGCGTTGCGAGGCAGACTCCCCTCACTGCCGCGGAGGCCTCTGATGATGACCTTGTCAGGATTTTCTACCACAACCTGAAGCCCGCAAGCAGCTCTGAAAACAATTTTGCTCTAAGGCAACTTCTGCCAAAGTGCTTCAACCCTGAGACAAGCAAGGTCTACAACTGCCTCGAATGGCACGTCGCTCTGGTCACGGTTCTTGTAATTGTCCACCCGGATGGGAAACGTGCCGGCCTTGGGGGACATGAAAGGCGTGCGATGGAAGAATGTGTACCTCTCCCCCATGCCCTGCCTCATTCAGGGCAAGCCTCTCTGCAGGATGCTCTTGCAAATCTGTCTCAAAGGCATTTGCATCAAAGTCCAGCTGGCAGCAACCCAGCGTCCTTCTGGCATAGTAAAGGTGTTGGCCACCTATCCAAGAGTGCAAGTCCATGTCAGACTTAAATCTGCCGCCATGCCCCCAAGTAAGTGTCACAGTGCACCAGGCTTGCGTTAAATCAATCGAACACTGCCCAAGATCGCTGTCTTTGCGCCAGTTAAAATCAAGACCAGGAGACAACCAAGCCCCAAGCTCAGCCTGCAGCGGCGCTGCCGGCCAAATGTTCCACAGTGCAACACGCTGCATCTCCTGCACCAAATCAAGCAACGCGTCTGCATCGCCGGCTTTCCAATCCACATCCAAGGCAGGTGGGCAGCAAGCCCCGAGATCAACCTGCAGCGGGGCTGCCGGCCAGCTGGTTGACAAGGCTGAATGCTGCACCGCCTGCACGAAGTCAAGCAGTTCGTCCGTGTCGTCATCTTGCCAATCCACATCCAAAGCGGGTGGGTAGCAAGCCCCGAGATCAACCTGCAGCGGGGCTGCCGGCCAGCTGTTTGACGAGGCTGAACGCTGCACCGCCTGCACGAAGTCAAGCCGTTCGTCCGTGTCGTCATCTTGCCAATCCACATCCAAAGCGGGTGGGCAGCAAGCCCCGAGATCAACCTGCAGTGGGGCTGCCGGCCAGCTGGTTGACAACACTGAGTGCAGCACCGCCTGCACGAAGTCAAGCCGTTCGTCCGTGTCGTCATCTTGCCCACCCACATCCAAAGCGGGTGGGCAGCAAGCCCCGAGATCAACCTGCAGTGGGGCTGCCGGCCAGCTGTTTGACAAGGCTGAATGCTGCACCGCCTGCACGAAGTCAAGCAGTTCGTCCGTGTCGTTATCTTGCCAATCCACATCCAAAGCGGGTGGGCAGCAAGCCCCAAGATCAACCTGCAGTGGGGCTGCCGGCCAGCTGTTTGACAAGGCTGAACGCTGCACCGCCTGCACGAAGTCAGGCCGTTCGTCCGTGTCGTCATCTTGCCAACCCACATCCAAAGCGGGTGGGCAGCAAGCCCCGAGATCAACCTGCAGTGGGGCTGCCGGCCAGCTGTTTGACAAGGCAGAATGATGCATCTCCTGCACCGAGACAAGCAGCTTGCTTTCGTCGTCGTTGCGCCAACCCACATCCAAAGCGGGTGGGCAGCAAGCCCCGAGATCAACCTGCAGCGGGCCTGCCGGCCAGCTGCTTGACAAGGCGGAATACTGCACCGCCTGCACGAAGTCAAGCAGTTCGTCCGTGTCGTCATCTTGCCAATCCACATCCAAAGCGGGTGGGCAACAAGCCCCGAGATCAACCTGCAGTGGGGCTGCCGGCCAGCTGTTTGACAAGGCTGAATGCTGCACCGCCTGCGCCAAGTCAAGCAGCTCGTCCGTGTCGTCATCTTGCCAATCCACATCCAAAGCGGGTGGGTAGCAAGCCCCGAGATCAACCTGCAGCGGGGCTGCCGGCCAGCTGTTTGACAAGACTGAATGCTGCACCGCCTGCACGAAGTCAAGCAGTTCGTCCGTGTCGTCATCTTGCCAACCAACATCCAAAGCGGGTGGGCAGCAAGCTGCGAGATCAACCTGCAGCGGGGCTGCCGGCCAGCTGTTTGACAAGACTGAATGCTGCACCGCCTGCACGAAGTCAAGCAGTTCGTTCGTGTCATCATCTTGCCAATCCACATCCAAAGCGGGCGGGCAGCAAGCCCCGAGATCAACCTGCAGTGGGGCTGCCGGCCAGCTGTTTGACAAGGCTGAATGCTGCACCGCCTGCACGAAGTCAAGTCGTTCGTCCGTGTCGCCATCTTGCCAATCCACATCCAAAGCGGGTGGGCAGCAAGCCCCAAGATCAACCTGCAGTGGGGCTGCCGGCCAGCTGGTTGACAATGCTGAGCGCTGCGCCGCTTGCACGAAGTCAAGCAGTTCGTCCGTGTCGTCGTCTTGCCAATCAGCATCCAAAGCGGGTGGGCAGCAAGCCCCGAGATCAACCTGCAGTGGGGCTGCCGGCCAGCTTCTTGACAAGGCTGAATGCTGCACCGCCTGCACGAAGTCAAGCAGTTCGTCCGTGTCGTCTTGCCAATCCACATCCAAAGCGGGTGGGCAGCAAGCCCCAAGATCAACCTGCAGTGGGGCTGCCGGCCAGCTGTTTGACAAGGCTGAATGCTGCACCGCCTGCACGAAGTCAAGCCGTTCGTCCGTGTCGCCATCTTGCCAATCCACATCCAAAGCGGGTGGGCAGCAAGCCCCGAGATCAACCTGCAGTGGGGCTGCCGGCCAGCTGGTTGACAAGGCTGAGTGCAGCACCGCTTGCACGAAGTCAAGCAGTTCGTCCGTGTCGTCATCTTGCCAATCCACATCCAAAGCGGGTGGGCAGCAAGCCCCGAGATCAAACTGCAGTGGGGCTGCCGCCTGCACGAAGTCAAGCAGTTCGTCCGTGTCGTCATCTTGCCAATCCACATCCAAAGCGGGTGGGCTTGCTGCCCCGAGATCAACCTGCAGTGGGGCTTCCGGCCAGCTGCTTGACAAGGCTGAATGATGCACCCCCTGCACAAAGTCAAGCAGCTCGTCCGGAACTTCCATTTGGACAGCGCTATGTGCGCGCAGGGTTCGATCGATCAATCGCCCGCCCAGTCTTGCTTCCTCTGTGACCACCAATAATATTCGCACCTTTCCCTGAAACACGACCACTGGCCTCAACAATAGGACCATGGGTGGATCCGACTTGTCGAGAACTTCAAGCCTTGTCGCGTGTCTCTCATAATCCTTCATGAGATGCAGCGTGCGTGCCAGCTGTTTCCACTCGTACACATGCCCGCCAATCAAATTCAAATCCAGTGCGCGCAAAACCAAATGCTTCTTGCTGTCGCGTGACTTGCGATGCCTAATGTGTAACTCAACAGTCGAAAACACTTGCTCTAAACCAGCACATTGGTTCAAACCGAGAGCAGGCCTGCCTTTTTTTCTCTCATGAACGACTGTGACTGGGCAAGAGACACGCCCGCCTTCCACTTCAATAAACGGCTTCTTCTGCCACCGTTGTCCGAGACATTCTGGACAAATTGGCGTACAAACTACCTGCATGAGAGGACCATCCGGCGTTTTCTGCACAGCTGTCTGCCATCCGAAACGTTCTTCGAGGGCTCTTTGGCGGCGTTGGCACGTTGCATGCGCGGCACGTTTGCACGTCTTGCAAAATGACGCGCCAATCTGCATAGATAATATTACGTGTGCGATGGAGACCTCCCACTCAACGCCCAATTCCGATTGATGGATCCGCCATGCATACGATGGATGTAACAACTTGCTGTGGGCCAAAGTGGTGACTAAACAACATGAGCACATGCGCAAAACGGCTTCCACTCAACATGTGACTGAGTTGACCCTCGTTGCTGCGCGGAGCAGCATGAAACAGCGACTGAGTCCGCAGGTCGCTGGCGCGTGTGTAGTGTGTATCAAACAGGTATAGCACTTTTCCAAAGGGCGCAAAAAGCACTTCGCCGCGTTCTCCGTGACCCATCGGCGTCGAATCTTTCCCTTGGAGACAACACCCCGGAGAAATTGACCGCAACCACCTGCTACGCCCAACGATTGAACTAGGCAGCTGCGATTTCCGCGTTCCAGCTCCGAAAGCGGACTTTGCATACAATGTGCGTATTTCCCTAAGGTTTGGAAGGGTCGGGGTGTGCATTGCGAAGGTCCGGCCTAAATACCCTGCTCGTGACGTTGCGGGGCTCTGCCGCCCAAACCGATTTGGAAACTTGTGTGCCCAGCTAACACCACGCCCTTGCACAGAACAAAAGTCCATTGTCCAGAAAGCAGTCTGAATGCAAGGCCTTAGGCGAGAGTCAGGCGGCCTCAGTCAACATCACATCACCCATCATCACTCTAACTCTTGAAAAGAAAGAACCAGTTGATATTGGTCGCAGTTCAGCATTAGCATTTCCACTGCTGTCAGTGTTTTCCAATGAAAATCCTAATAATAGAGAAGGAAGCGAAAGCCGTTGGTTAGGCGAACCGGTATTGATAAATCTAATACAGAATTTGTATCAGCGGTATAAGTAGAAACCGACGAAGGGTAGAAGTTTTTCTCTTTCTTTTGAACGAACATAAGAACCACAGTCTTTTAATTTAAATCTTCAATTCTTTTCAACTAGAACATCTCAAATATCCAAACTGTCCATAACTTATATAATTAATAATAGAAAACATATTATGCTATCTTGCTATTAAACTAATCTGTTTTCAAATGTGAATGATGTATAATTTCTTCTTCCATTTTTTAATTTAATAGTCTTTAGATTTGTTTTCTTCAATCTTATAATTAGGCTCATCTTCTACTATTTTCTTAATGTTTTCATAACTGGTTTTCTTTTTTTGGATTTATCGTGTTTTTAATATCTTTAATATTGTCAGGCATTCTATAATAATGTATATATTAAAGTTAAGGCTCTTACATAATATTTTTGATTGGGTCGCTACCTGCTGTTGGTTGCTTCCCTGGGTCGTCATAACCAGTGATGTAATCGTGATTTATCAATGGGTTTACATTTCCAGTAGCAACAGTTATAGCACCCCTATCTAATATTCATATTGGGTCTGATATATTTCTCAAATTGGTATAACTATCATCACTTTTATTTGACATTGAACGGAACGGAGCGCCGTAAGTTGTCAAACGAATGTTTTTATTTGTCTTGTTTTTATCAGGGTTGTTTTGTAAATATTTAGCAGAAGCGGATGCACCAAGACTATGACTAATCTCTTCAGATATATTATGGTTTTCATCAAGTATATATCATCTCCATACCTTTCACTGTATGAACTTAAGCCAAAAGGAATTGTAATATCAGAAGCAATGTCATTAATTGTAGATAAAATATTATTCTTACCAAATGTCCCAGCAACATATATAGCTTATTATTGTCTAGATAGTAACCCTTACCATTTGTGTATGCTTTGTTTAATCCTTCTGCGTCAGTGAACTTATTGTGATATTTAGGCTTGAATAATGACTTTTCTTGTTGAATTTCATTTTTCTATACATTTCACTATGCCCTCGATGTAGTGGATTGTATGATTTTAAACTACCTTCTTTTAAATGATTTTTGTACTTCTAAAACATTAAAACATCAGAGCTACTTAAAAACATTAAAAGTATTCTCATGTTTGTAAAGGCGAGCGTAAAAAAGATGTTGATTTGGATAAACCAGTACAAAGGCGTGTATTGCATCCAACGCAAGTAGAAGAATTTAAAGAAGATGTATATAGTAAAGTTAAAGATAATATCAAAGTGGATGAAGACGAAATAGAGAAGCGTGTTCGAGGAAAAGTAGAGGAACGATTGAAAAACATTTAGACTGCAACTAAAGTATTTGAACCCGCAAAAGACCGCTATAACAATATGAAACTGGAAGGAGATAATAGAAACAAAAAGAAAATGAACAATTTAGCAAGTAAAATTATTTGATAAATAAAAATATTATCTAATTATTATTATATGAACAAGTCAGATATTGAAAATATAACATCAACACTTACAAAGAATGGCAAAGCAGGTATATTATCAACATCAAACAATTTTTTAATCCTGTAACGAAGCCCAGTAAAAGTATAAATCTGGTGCCCATTACTATTATGAAGGAGGCAACGAAGCACATCAACCAAAGTATACATATTTGAAAGAAATGAAGGAACAGATAGAATTTCAAAATAAAAGAAGATATCAAGATGAAGCAAATTCAATGTTTAATGAGATATAAAAAGGTTGGAAAATGAAAAATACGACATGATCCATCAAGTGAAGCTGGTAAAAACTATTCG
The DNA here is from genome assembly GCA_963377175.1 of Effrenium voratum. Lineage (NCBI taxonomy): Eukaryota > Dinophyceae > Suessiales > Symbiodiniaceae > Effrenium > Effrenium voratum. The sequence goes on from CAUJNA010000101.1 coordinate 301,674, forward strand.
GAAATGATTAAGAAGAAAAAGGATATAATCAATCAGTTAAGAAGGAACTATAAGTTTGAAAAATAAAATAAATTAGCAAACATATATATATATATAACCTCAAAAAGTTTATGTAATGAGATTAGACAATACACAGATGAAAACGCTAAAATCACAATTAAGATTAAGACCGTCTTATAATGAACTCGTCAAGGAAATTACAAATTAAAAGTATAAACATAAGAATACAAGAGATGTAACACCCAGAAACGCGGATTATTTTCGTGGTAGCCCACTAGGAACAGCTTATGAAAATAAGACCGTAATGTTTACATAGGATTAATAAATGCACGCAGGTTAAAGACAAATGGGTGGCCCAAAAACATTAGTAAATGCACCTGGAGTAAATACAAGCGCCCGCCACCCGCGCCAAAAACAACATCCCCCGCCCCCCGAAAAAAAACAAACAAACAAAAAAGAAAAAGGAAAAGAAGGAGAGAAACGAGAGGAGAGATAGTCAAGCCAACACCTGGTCCTTGGATCTTTGGTACCTTGCTCCTTAAATCCAAAATTGTCAGCTTTACCAAACCCATGTTTTCTTACATGTCTCTTTTCAGGGGCCCCCGAAATAAAGTCTTGTTGCCTGGCCCCCCGAAAAACACAGCCTGCCCAGTGCAATTGCCAGTTAGCTAGTCAAGTAATTACACAGCCTAGGTGAGGCTGGCAATGCGTCATGCTGTGTTGCTAGATTTGGGCCTGCTCCTCAAATCCAAAACTGTCAGCCTGACCAAACCCATGTTTTCTTACATGTCTCTTGTTGAAACCTGCCCGCAATCAAACCCATAAAGGGGGTAGTACTTCAGCCCCCAACTTGACATTATTTCAGGGGCCCCCGAAATATAGTCTTGTTGGCTGGCCCGCCCAAGAAAAACAAAAGGAAGCTCCAGCAATACTAAAGCAAATGGAAACTCAGTTCCAAATCTCAAAAGAAAGCTCCAGCAATACTAAATCAAATGGAAACTCAAGTCTACCAATACTAAATCAAATGGAAACTCAGTTCCAAATCTCAAAAGGAAGCTCCAGCAATACTAAATCAAATGGAAGTCTTGTTGGCTGGCCCGCCCAAGAAAAACAAAAGGAAGCTCCAGCAATACTAAATCAAATGGAAACTCAAGTCTACCAATACTAAATCAAATGGAAACTCAGTTCCAAATCTCAAAAGGAAGCTCCAGCAATACTAAATCAAATGGAAGTCTTGTTGGCTGGCCCGCCCAAGAAAAACAAAAGGAAGCTCCAGCAATACTAAAGCAAATGGAAACTCAGTTCCAAATCTCAAAAGAAAGCTCCAGCAATACTGAATCAAATGGAAGCTCAAGTCTACCAATACTAAATCAAATGGAAATTCAGTTCCAAATCTCAAAAGGAAGCTCCAGCAATACTATGAGTTTCAAATCTCAAAAGAAAGTTTCAGCAATACTAAATCAAATGGAAACTCAAGTCTAGCAATACTAAATCAAATGGAAACTCGCTTGAACTGGATCTCAAGATACTGTTCCAGGTGTCCCCATTGTTGAGGGGGGGGGGAACCGTTTACTCCTCCCAGGTGGACATTAGATTTGAGACAGAAACATTTTACCTAAAACTGTTGAACAGTTTGATATGGCAAACGACGATGAAATGGATGGTTTAAGAGACGGAGCAATACAAACACTAACTGCTACAATGGACGACGCCGAGGAACAACACGAACAACAAATCGTTCAAGTTTGAAAAAGAGTTAGTAGCGAACAAATAGCAGACCTACACGAATATTATAAGCACAACGGGCAAGACAATTAGACGAGAAGAAAGACGAGAACAAAGACGAGAAAGATGAGTGGCAGTCAGTAGCAACTGCAAAATCAAGCGCTGATGACGTACCGCCGTTAGAACCGCTTATGACAGAAGACAAAGCAGTTAAACGAATACAAGGGGCACAAAGAGGTTTGTTGTTAAGACCGAGAAATGTTCAACCTATGCCGAAGCCAACACCAAAACCAAAACCAAGAGCAACAAACGATTAAATCATGTGTGTACTTTATCAACAACTATATAAAAATACACCAGCCTCGACCCCACACAGCAAAAAAGCATGACCGGTCTGTGTAGCCAAAAAAAGGCTTGTCTCCTTCATGTAAGGTGCGAACTTGTGTAGCTTATGTGAGCAACACATAGTTACAATCAGTCCATGTATGTCCCTACACATCGGATCCATCCATCTCCTTGACGCCGGGTAAAAGCATTGATGTTGGTCATCGAGAGGAGAAAATTCATGTCAATGCCATGTTCGAGAGTGAAGGCCCCGGGGATTCGGGGTGACTCAACCTAACACCTGGCATTAATCAAAGCAAGTTTCGAAGGAACTTTCGTAGTACGGACACTCAATGCACTTTTCCATCACCGCAGCATTTGGCGGCCGTCTCGCTACTCTTGCGCATCAGTCTCAGCAGCCTGCGGCCGAGACTGGACACGTGTCACTTCTGGTTGCTATCTTCTTCTCGAGCTCGGCTAAAGGTCTTGCCACAAGCAAAGCAAGAGAGCGCTTGCATAAACTTGCAGACTGCGCCTTCTAGCGTTACGGCCGGGACATCCTCGCCTAGCAACGCAGACACACGCCGCGCCAAATTGGCAAGCGTCAGCAAAGGTGCCCGTTTGGCGCGCGCCTCTGTCACCCGGCGCAGCTCCAGAAAATCCTCAGCGTTTGAGCCGGCAGTAGCTTGGTCATCCAGGGTCTTCATCTCTGTCGTGTCCAGCGCGCCGCATGCTCCCAAGATGGCAAAACGCATGGCTTTGCTCCATGCGCCCAACGCCGCTCCATTCCAGAACAAGCGTTGGCTTTGAACGTCAGCTCCAGCCCTGCTCCATCGCGGAAACGTGTGAGAACTTTGCCCCAACTTACCAATGCTGGCTGCACAGTGGACACCACCAGCTTGGCTGGGTTCATCTTGGAGTTGGCGCTTATGGTTCGCAGATTGGTGTTCACATGTGTGGTAAACGACCGGCGGCCGTCATTCCAGTGCACGCCGCTGGCAACAACTTCTGGGCCTTGCGTTCACTCAGCTCCAGCAGCACAGTAATCAACTGGCCGGGTTCATGAACTCTTTCCAAGTTGCCAAGGTCAGCAAAGTAGGTTGCCAGGAAAAGGCTCCTATGCATCAACCAAGTTTTTCGAGGAGAACTCGACAAGTGCAGGGACGATGCGAACAACTCTTACAAGCTACTGGTTTGGTTGGGGACCCGACTCGCCCAGGCTTTACTTCCAGGACCATTCTTTCTGGAAACCGGTCAGAAAAAACCTTGGAGCTCGGACCCCCCCTTACGATGCAACAAGATGATAAGCACGCCTGCTTGACTGTGTGTTCGCTCGTCCCTCTCTGCGATAGCACCAGATCTCCAAGAGCAAGTAACCAGGAAACCACCAAGCCACTCTGCGATTGGCGAAACGGCTCTTGTTGATGGCCCCAAAAAGAAACCATCAAACACGGCGGCGGCGTTAGCAACTCTTATTAGATTATACAGCCACCGAACATGTGTCGAAACATGGCCATGGCCGTGTGTCCTTGTTGCAATCACCACATTACCACATTGAGCACCAGAGCCGCCATTCCGTAATGTTGCAACAGCAGCACCGAAACCTTTTGCTTGAACGGGTGGGAATCGATGTAGTGGAGGCGAAGCTGTGTCGTCAAGGAAGAAATGGATGGACCATGTCTGTAGCATGTGTTGGTCTTGATGCTATCAGCACATCCCTCCAGCTTGGTTTCCCGACAAGCCACGTGTGCTGCGAGCAAGTAAATCAAAGATCTCGCCCGGAGCTGCCAAATTCAAGTCGAGACCTTGGAAAAGAACGTTGATTGCAAGAATGAAATGGAATTGCTCGGATTTCCAAAAATACTCACTGCGGGAGGCTAGCACAAGGGCCATGCAGCACAGCTCGCGTTGACCCCTTTGGTGTTCCATGGGTCCAGAGACTGTGGGGAAGCTAGTGCCGCAGAGAATGGCACCTTACGACGTCCCGCCATGAAAACCCTTGAGCCTTTGCACTTGCAGCGTCCATATTGCGGAATATGTGGAAACAAGGCTGAGAAATCTGTTTTCAACCCTTCTGTCAGGAGGCAACGAGATATGTCAAAGCTGCGACCTTGCCATCACGAAGGTGTGAAATGCTTCAGGTTGCAATGAGGAAAAAGAGTCGCGGGACCAGCCAGCGAAGCGAAAGACTGGATATGATTTTGGCCGGGCCACATGGCTATCCAACTGAGAAGGTGCTAAACACTGGCAACAAGATAGGAGGCAAGGTCTACAACAGCACGTGCTCGAACTACAGCGATGCTACCAAGAGGAGACTAGAAGATGGGTAGCCCGAAAGCATGAGCAGCGCACTTCGCCAAGTAATCCTAGCAAGTTCGCTGCGCAAGTTCCTCTGAGCAAGTTGTTGGCACAAATTATTTGAGCAAGTTGTCCAAGCAAGTTCTTGGCACAAACTATTTGAGCAAGTTCTCTCAGCAAGTTTCTCTGAACAAGTTTCAATGAGCAAGTTGTCTGAGCAAGCTCTCTGCGCGCAGCGCTTGCCGCTGCGACTTGCTAGCGCCACTTGCTGGTGCTACTTGCTTGCGCCGCTGGCTAGCGCTACTGGCTCGTGCATCTCGCTAGTGGCTTGCGCCATTTTGCTAGTGGCATTTTGCCAGTGCAACTCGCTAGTGCTATCGCTAGTGCTACTTGCTAGCGCAACTCGCTGGCGCAACTTGCTACGATTTTGGCTAAGACGCTGACCCCCCCCCCTCTGGCCACTTGGCTGGGCTCTGCTGATGCGCCACAAGGATGCAAACCGGTCAGTTAAGGCCACTTGGCTGGGCTCTGCTGATGCGCCACAAGGATGCAAACCAGTCAGTTACGGCCACTGCGCCAGAAGGATGCAAACCTGCAAGAAGCGCGGCACTGGCTTCCAAAAAGCAGCTCAGTATCCTGAGCAAAGCAATCAGCCGGATGTCCCAGAATATTTGTTTGTCGAGAATACAGACACATTTAAGGCTTGACAGGGCTCTGCTGATGTGCCAGAAGGATGCAAACCTGCACTTGACCAAGAAGTGCGGCGCTGGCTTCCAAAAAGCAGCTCAGAATCCTGAGCAAAGCAATCAGGCGGATGCCACGGTATTTCTGCTGATTCGCCGACGAACAACGGCGCTTCCAAAAAGCAGCTCAAAATATTGAGCAAAGTAATTGTTTATCGAGAACAAAATGGACACATTTAAGGCTCGACAGGGCTCTGCTGATGCGCCACACAAGGATGCAAACTTGCACTTGACCAAGAAGTGCGGCACTGGCTTCCTGAGCAAAGCAATCAGGCGGATGTTGGGAAACATTGTTGCAAGTGGTTCCTGCTGACTTGTCGAATCTATGTTTCTAGCTTGATGCTTCTCAATTGCGCTTGCGAGCTGCTGCCACGTGAGCCGAAGGGAGGCGAAGGGAGCCGAACGCCGGAGACACGACCCCGGAGCCAGCGTCACAGCATCTGGCATTTGACCGCAGAGACTGGGAGACACAGGGAGAGAAGCGGGAAATACGTCCCGAAAAACACGCAGCTGGCGTCACCGCAGAGCCAGCGTCACAGCATCTGGCATCCAGATACAGGGAGACAAGCGGGAGACACGACCCCGGAGCCAGCGTCACAGCATCTGGCATCCGACAAGCTGGGAGACAAGCGGGAGACACGACCCCGCCAGCATCGCAAAAAACGGGAGGTGGGAGGAGACAAGCGGGAGACACAACCCTGGAGACAGGGAGACAAGCGGGAGACACAACCCCGGAGCCCGCTGACTGCAAGACAAGCGGGAGACACAACAGCGTCACAGCATCTGGCATCTGACCGCATAGAGTGGGAGACAAGCAGGAGACACAACCCCGGAGCCGGCAGAGACGGGAGACACCACCCCGGAGCCAGTGCCCGCAGAGACTGGGAGACACAGGCAGACAAGCGGGAGACAACCCGGAGCGTCACAGCATCTGGCATCTGACAGCGGAGACAGGGAGACACGTCACAGCATCTAGCATTCAACCGCAGAGGACAGGGAGACAAGCAGGAGACACGACCCCTGAGCCAGCGTCACAGCATCTGGCATCCCACCGCAGAGGCTGGGAGACACAGGGAGAGAAGCGGGAGACTGGAGACAGGGAGACAAGCGGGAGACACAACCAGCCAGCGTCACAGCATCTGGCATCCAGACACAGGGCCGGCCCGCGTCTGGCATCTGACTGCAGCGAGACAAGCAAGAGACACGACCGTCACAGCATCTGGCATCTGACCGGAGAGACTGGGAGACAGGAAGACAAGCGGAAAACAGGACCCCGGAATTGGCCACACTTTCCTATCTATACCTCAAGTTAGAACCCCAATGCTTCGCTGTTTGGGGAATGACTAACAACAATCTCAAACACGAGTTAAGGAAATGCTTAAATAAGCAATCACAAGCAAATCTCAAACAAAAGTTATATTGAAGAAATACAAGAAAGGAATGTTATTGAATAATTTTGATTTTGATGAAATAGATTTAATGAATTATAAAAGTAAGGAAAGATATATGAACGCAGAAGTTATGATGTCAGACAATGCAACACAAACGCTTGACAAAGAAAACAAGGCAACTCAAACAGACCTACCATATGATAAGGCGACACAAACTTATAATTTTGATGATAAGACAAAGATCTTCAAAGGAGTTTAAGAGCAAACTGAGGAACAAGGCAGAAGCAGCAGCATTAGCATTTACATATGACCCTGATTTATATGATGATGACGATGACGATGATGACAAAAAGATGATGATACTGATACTGATAAACACAGAAAGAAATTGTTTATGATGATTAGGGTTATACATTTTATGTTGAGGTCAGGTTGGAGAATGACACAAATAGTAGCACATTTAACATATCAAGAGCTAGTAGTTAATTTAACAATGAATTCTTATGGTGTAGCAAATGCTATAATGAATTGCTTGAATACACATGGTAGTGATTGTCTTAAACACTAAGCCCCCTGTTAGTGTTCATAGTTCTCCGCCTATCACTGTTAATAGTTCTTCAACGCATACTGTTAATTCATCATCATCAGAAGAAAATGCTAATTATGAAATAGCCCCGCCAACTGACATCCCTGTGTGCACTGATGCTGAAAGTCAAAATGATGAAACTGAAAATCAAAATACAAACCCTACAAACACTAAAATACTTAACCCTTATCAAAGGAAGCTTAGTAAGAAAACTTCCGCAATACGAAGAAAAGTTGAGTCACAAGATCCGGACGCACTCAGAAATGAAGTCAGCACGGAAAATCGCCACGGGGGCGGGGTGTTGCCCACTGTAATGCTTGCGCAGACGTTTTCGGAGGTTTTTCGGAGGTATGGCGCAGCACTTTCGCAACCTAAGGTGCAGACTTCGTGGCAGGCGCAATATTTGTTGCAATTGCAAGGTCAAGTGCAGATTTCGTGGCAGGCGCGTCATTTTCGCAAGGTCGAATACAGATTTCGTGGCAGGCGCAGCACTTTCGCAAGGTCCGGTGATGGATAGATAGATAGATAGATAGATAGATAGATAGATAGATAGATAGATAGATCAAATGGGAAGACAGAGACGGAGGTATGAATCGCGCGGCAGGCGCAGAACTTTGGCAGCCTGAGGTGCAAATCACGTGGCAGGCGCAGCATTTTGCAGCCATGCAAGGGCAAGTGCAGATTTCGTGGCAGGTGCAGCACGTTCGCAAGGTGAAGTATATACAGATTTCGTGGCAGGTGCAGCACTTTCGCAAGCTGAGGTGATAGATTGACAGATAGATAGGTCAAGTACAGATATGGTGGCGGGCGCAGCATTTTCGCAAGGTCAAGCGCGCAGCACTTTCGTAAGGTCTAGTACAGATTTCGCGGCAGGCGCAGCGCTTGTGCAAGGTCTGGTGATGGATAGATAGATAGATAGGTAGAAACAATTAATGGGTGCCGATTTTTTGAGTTTTTTTTTTCGTTCCTGTATTTTTTTATTATTGTTTTTCGTTTTTCGACCGGGCCAGTAAACAATGTCGTATTTTGCAGAATTTTCTCGCGAAATTGACGCATTTTACACTAGCCCGTCAACATCCCCAGCATCGTTTTCAACATCCCCCGCGTGTCCGACCAACATCCCTAGCATCACCAACAAATCGTGGGTAACAAAATCCAAAATGTAGCTGGCGGGTTGACGAGGTCAAAAAAATAATGCTTCAGTGCTTCAAACAGGAGGGCATATCAATCCCAGCAAAAAACCAAGAAACTGTTTTTTTTAAAAAAAAAAAAAAAAAGAGGGGGGGTTGGGGGGGGCGGCAGCCCCCCATACCAAGTGATGATTCGAATAGGGGTGCAATTAAGTCTCTGCAAAAAATCTAAAAACTAGCGGGGGTTGGAGGGGGCGGCAGCCCCCCCCCCATGATGTTCGAAGAACTGATGATTCAACTAAGGGTGCATTTTTTTAAATCTCTGTAGAGAATGAAGAAACGTAGCGGGGGGGTTGGGGGGGGCGGCAGCCCCCCCATGATGTCGGAAGAAGTGATGATTCAAGTAGGGGTGCGATGATTCAAGAAAGGGTGTGATAGAATTTAAAAAAGAGCGGGAGGGTTGGCGGTACATACAGACAGTGATTACACAGATTCCCTAAAATGTCGTATTTTGCAGCATTTTCTTGCGAAATTGGACGCTCGAAAAAGTGATGATTCAAACAGGGGTGCAATTCAATCTCTGCCGGGCCAATCAAATGTCGTATTTTACAGCATTTTCTCGCGACATTGACGCATTTTACACTAGCCCGTCAACATCCCCAGCATCGTTCTCAACATCCCCCGCGTGTCCGACCAACATCCCTGGCATCACCAACAAATCGTGTGACGGGGCCAAAGAAGGAGGGCATTTCAATCCCTGATAAAAAACACTAAAAAGTAGCGGGGGGGTTGGGGGGGCGGCAGCCCCCCCCATGATGTTATTTGCAGAAGTGATGATTTGAATAGGGGTGCAATTAAAAAGTTCTGCAAAAAGTCTAGCAAGTAGCGGGGGGGTTTGGGGGGGCGGCAGCCCCCCCCCATGATGTTGGAAAAAGTGATGATTCAAGTAGGGGTGCAATGATTCAAGAAAGGGCGTGATAGAATTTAAAAATGAGCGGGAGAGTTGGCGGGGGTGGCTTCCCCTATGATGTTCGAAGAAATGCATACATACAGACATACATGGATTACACAGATTACCTAAAATGTCGTATTTTGCAGCATTTTCTCGCGAAATTGGACGCTCGAAAAAGTGATGATTCAAACAGGGGCGCAATTCAATCTCTGCAAGAAATCTAAAAAGTAACGGGGGGGAGGCGGCAACCCCCCCCCCATGATGTTGGAAGAAGAGTTGATTCAAATAGGGGTGCAATTACTCTGCAACAATCTAAACAGTAGCGGGTGGGTTGGGGGGGGTTCCCCCCTTATGATGTCCGAAGAAGTGATGATTCAAATAGGGCGGTGGTGATGCACAGTGTCTAGGCACCAGGCTTCAGCCAGTACCAGCGGGAGTGCATGGCTCAGAGTGGACTTGTGAATGCCAAACATACAGCAAAAAGAGAGACACCCCCGCGCGAACTGGCGGCCCAGCATGTCAAATGATGATAATTTTGGTTGCTTTAATTTATCGTGCCTTTTATTCTCCAGAAGCCGGTCCCGAAGTCCAAAACAGAGTGGGCCTTGTGCGCTGCTCTTTCGGGGCCAGGCAATGGAGTGACCGGAAATTGGTTCCGAAGGCCGCAATGCCGAGAACCAACCAACCAACCAACCAACCAACCAACCAACCAACCAACCAACCAACCAACCAACCAACCAACCAAGCAGCCAACCAGCCAACCAGCCAACCAGCCAACCAGCCAACCAGCCAGCCAACCAGCCAACCAGCCAACCAGCCAACCAGCCAACCAGCCAACCAGCCAACCAGCCAACCAACCAACCAACCAACCGGGTCGGACAGGGCTACGCAAAAGACAGGGCTAAGCAAAAGAACACACACATTCCAAGCCGCCAATAGCCGCATAAACCAGCGAAAAGCCGCCAAAGCCAAAACGCCACCTGCCGAAGAGGAACTGGGAACGCAGAGGATGCGACAAGCCAAAAAGCCACCAAAAGCCGCATAAACCAGCAAAAAGCCGAAAAGCCCAGAAGCCCAGAAGCCGAGAAGCCAAGAAGCCGAAAAGCCAAGAAGCCAAGAAGAGAAGAAGCCAAGAAGCCAAAAAGAAGCCCAGAAGCCAAGAAGCCGAGAAGCCAAGAAGCCGAAAGGCCAAGAAGCCGAAAAGCTGAGAAGCCAAGAAGCCAAGAAGCCAAGAAGCTAAGAAGCCAAGAAGCCAAGAAGCCAAAAAGCCAAGAAGCCAAGAAGCCAAGAAGCCAAAAGCGAACAAAAATCACAAAAAACCACAAGGAAAGAAGGAAAGAAAGGAAGAAAGAGAGAAATAAATGAAGAAAGGAAGAAAGAAAGAATTAAAACAAGAAATCAGAACAGGGAGAAGAGAGAAGAGAGGAGAAGAGAGAGAAGAGAAGAGAGAATATAAAAAAGAAGAGTAGAGAAGAGAAGCGAGAATGGAAAAGACAAGGGAAGAAAGAAGAGAATACAGTAGAAGAGAGAAGAGAAAAGAGAAAGAGAAGAGTGAAGGGAGAACATAAAAGAGCAGAGAAGAGAAGAGAGAAGAGAAGAGAGAATAGAGAAAAGAAGAGAAGAGAAGAGAAGAAAGAAGAGAGCACAGTAGAAGAGAGAAGAAAGAAGAGAAGAAAGAAGAGAATAAAGAAGAGAAGAGGAAGAGAAGAGAAGAGAAGAGAAGAGACAATAGAAAAGAGAGAAAGAAGAGAAGAAAGAAGAGAAGAAAGAAGAGAGCACAGTAGAAGAGAGAAGAAAGAAGAGAAGAAAGAAGAGAATAAAGAAGAGAAGAGGAAGAGAAGAGAAGAGAAGAGAAGAGACAATAGAAAAGAGAGAAAGAAGAGAAGAAAGAAGAGAAGAAAGAAGAGAGCACAGTAGAAGAGAGAAGAAAGAAGAGAAGAAAGAAGAGAATAAAGAAGAGAAGAGGAAGAGAAGAGAAGAGAAGAGAAGAGAAATAGATAGGTACAAACAAAGAAAGAAAGAAAAACAGAAAGAAAGAAAGAAAGAGAGAAATAAATGAAGAAAGGGAGAAAGAAAGAGAAGTATTGAAAGAAAGAAAGAGACGTATTGAAAGAAAGAATGACATAAAGAAAAAATAGAGAAAGAAATAAGAGAAGAGAGACGCGAGGAGAGGAGAGGGAAAAAGAAAGAAGAGAAGAGAAGAGCAGAGAGAATAGAAAAAAATAAGAATAGAGAAGAGAAGAGAAGAGAAGCGAGAATAGAAAAGACAAGGAAAGAAAGAAGAGAATACAGTAGAAGAGAGAAGAGAGAAGAGAAAGAGAAGAGAAGAGAAGAGAAGAGAAGCGAGAATAGAAAAGAGAAGAGAAGAGAAGAGAAGAGAGAAGAGAAGAGAAGAGAGAAGAGAAAAGAAAAGAAAAGAAAGAAGAGAATACAGTAGAAGAGAAAAGAAAGAAGAGAAGAAAGAAGAGAAGAGAGACGAGAAGAAAAAAGAGAAGAGACGCGAGGAGAGGAGAGGAGAGGAGAGACGAAAGAAGAGAAGAGAAGAGAAGAGAAGAGAAGAGAAGAGAAGAGAAGAGAAGAGAAGAGAAGAGAGAAGAAAAGAAGAGAAGAGAAGAGAAGAAGAGAAGAGAAGAGAAGAGAAGAGAAGAGAAGAGAAGAGAAGAGAAGCGAAGAGAAGAGAGAATAGAAAAGAGAGAAAGAAGAGAAGAAAAAAGAGAAGAAGAAAGAGAAGAAAGAAGAGAAGAAAGAAGAGAAGAAAGAAGAAAGAAGAGAAAGAAGAGACGAAAAGAAAGCAGAGAAGAGAGAAGAGAGAAGAGAACAGAAGAGAAGAGAACAGAAGAGAAGGGAGAAGAGAGAAGAGAAGAGAGAAGAGAAGAGAAGAGAAGAGAGGAGAAGAGCGAAAAGAAGAGAAGACGGAGGAGTCTATAGAAAGAAGCGACCTAAAGAGGAGAGAAGAGAAGAGAAAAAGAGAAGAGAGGACGCGAAATCTGTTGTCGTGTTTCCGGCGTGGGGAGCTAGCGGTGGTTGCGTTGTGTGGATTTGTTTCTCTTGCATGTGTGCCCGCGGCAACTTTTGAGCTTGAGTCTACACGTGGCTGCATGCGCACGCACACACTCACATACACGCATCCACGGACGCAGCATTACTCACACACGTCGACACACACACACACACATTGCGCAGCATTACTCTCTCGCATCCACGGACACACACACACACACTGCGCAGCATTTATCGACAGCCAGTTGTGTTGCGTGGAGCAAAGCATACAGCAAAGCATGCAGTCCCAGACACATACACACATCCAGCAAAGCATCACTGTGGAAAACCGGTCAATTGATGCAACTTGTGTCGACCGCAGGCGCGCCAATTCAGGTCGCTCGCTCGCCATGGTGTCCCAGGAGCTTCTTGCACGCTTAGAGCGGTATCTTGCTGACAACTTAGATCTGCCTCGGGCAGACGGTGGATCTAGCGCGTTGCCAATTTTATCGCGTGGCCAGCGGCAGAAAGATGCAGAGAAGGCGAAGCATTTCAAGTTTTTAAGAACACAGCAGCACTTGTTCGATGCAGACCAGCAATCTCGTCTTCAAGCATTGGAGAAGCAGATTTGCAACGCTGAGCTGCAAAAGCAGAAGTCCGTTGACACCTTTTTTGCGACTGGCCCGCCGAGCATGCAGCACAGCTGCGTGATTTTGCGCAGCCTTCGCTTCAGACGCTTGGCAACTTGCACGCAGCGAAGGCAAACCCGAGTATTCAAAAATTGAAAAGATTTGTTCAAGCGAGTGTGGTCAGATATATCTGCGGATCAGCAGCAGCAAGCTATTTCCTTGGAGGCCATTATGCGCAGTGAGGCGCCTAAGGTTCAGCCGCGTCTCCAGCCTGAAGTTGATGTTTTTTGTGAGTGGCTCCCTCAGCGCCACAGAAGAGCTGCGCGCGTTCGCACAGCCTTCCTTGAAGGCGCTCGGCGACATGCGTGCAGCCAAGAGCAACAAGTCTTGTCCCAGGAGCAGCAGCAGCAAATTCGCATGTGGGAGGCTGTTATTTGCAGCGAGGCGCGCGCCGGCAGTTTAGCCGCGTCTCCAGCCTGAAGTTGATGCTTTTTGCGAGTGGCTCGCTGGGCGCCACGAAGAGCTGCGCGGACTTGCGCAGCCTGCATTGAGGGCGCTCGGCGACACGCATGCATCTAAGAGCAACAAGTCTTTGAAGAAAATAAAAAGATTTCAGGCGTGTCTGGGAGCATTTGTCCCGGGAGCAGCAGCAGCAACTTGGCATGTGGGAGGCTGTTATTTGCAGTGAGGCGCCGGCAGGTCAGTCGCGTCTCCAGCCTGAAGTTGATGTTTTTTGTGAGTGGCTCGCTGAGCGCCACGAAGAGCTGCGCGCATTCGCGCAGCCTTCATTGAAGGCGCTCGGCGACATGCGTGCGGCTAAGAGCAACAAGTCTTAGATGAAGATCAAAAATATCAGGCGTGTCTGGGAGCATTTGTCCCGAGAGCAGCAATAGCAACTTGGCATGTGGGAGGCTGTTATTTGCAGTGAGGCGCGTGCCGCAGTTCAGCCGCGTCTCCAGCCTCAAGTTGATGCTTTTTGTGAGTGGCTCGCTGAGCGCCACGAAGAGCTGCGCGCACTTGCACAGCCTTCATTGAAGGCTCCTTTTTTGAAGCGGGAAAAACTGAAATTGTGGTTTTACAATTGTGCCTACTTGCTCTTTTTGTGGCCCAAGAGTGTGGGACTGTTGTGCCGAATGTTGCCGGGGTCAGGCAATGGTGTTTGCCAAAGTGCTCTTCTTCGGGCACAAGAGTAGCGCCAAATGTCTGCTTGCATTCTGCACAAAACCGGCCGTGGATGCCAAGATTCAGCACAAAACTCGTTGTTCTTGCCGATGTGTTTCTTGATAGCTTGTAGGAATTTCGCAAGTGTTTCGGTTCTGCTGACAAGGCAGTCCTTGCAGAGCAGTTCCTTCAAGGCAACCTTTATTCAGCGTTCTCCTCAGGTAGGATCAGCCAACCAGTCCCATCGGCGCAAGTTCTGCCAAGCTGCCGTTGCAGAACAGCAGGCGCAGCGCAATTCCGCAGCAACCCCTGCGTCGCACGTTCTTGCGCAGCAGTCCCGGCACATGAGTCCCTGCGCAGCAGTCCCTGCGCAGCAGTCCCTGCACAGCAGTCCCTGCGCAGCAGTCCCTGCGCAGCAGTCCCTGCGCAGCAGTCCCTGCGCAGCAGTCCTTGCAAAGCCGAAATCCTCTGGCGACCATAAGCCCTCAGAAACCAAAGGCTGCTGCCAAGACGCTGTCTCCTGAACTGCTGCGAGCTCATCTTGCAGGACATCCTCAACTTCGAAGCCCCCGTGAAGCGTATCAACGCTGCGTAAGTATGCTGCCACGCTAAGTGGCCATCGCTTCTTCCCAGCCGGCTGGACTGCCGGGCCAGTATCTAAGGTGCTCTGAATTCACCTCCTCACCATGTGCTGCTGTCAGAGTGCAAAGACCTAAAACTGCATCCACGAATCAATACCAGCATGCAGTGACACTTGCTGCTGGATCTGCGACATCCTGTGGCTCGTGCCGCAACTTGACCGCTGCTGCACATAGCTGCAAAGACAAAGGAGTCGCCATTTATATTGTGAACATAGAAAACTCCAACACATCAAGACGCCCCTGCTCAACGACTTCCACCTGCAAGCCACATGGCTCTTCCCTCTGGCAGCAAACTGGCTCAGATTGTCACAATTGACTAGCTCTACGTATCCTTGCGCGTGAGCCCGCCGGGCTGCACTAACGCCATCCAACGCCCTCTCCAGACGCAGTCGCGAAGCGAGGAAGGGCACAATTTTCGGGCACCTACGGATGAGCAGCGTTTTCATATCGCCCACCACAGCAGGGACTTGCGGCACAAACTGCGGTCCGTTCTGAAACAAATTCCCCACGCGCCCACGCGGTTCTGTTTGCCCCGTTCCGTGCAGCGTAAAAATGCGCACGATGCGCTGCATGGGCGACAGCAGCTCTTCTTCGAAAAACGTTAAGGCGTCGGTCTCCGGCAGTGCTTCGCCAGGCAGTAAAGTTCTCCGCCGTCAAGCGAAACGGTGCTTTAGGCAAGCCTTCCTTCTCTCTCGCCTGAGCTTCTTGCAGGCAAAGCTGACATATAGGCCTGTCAGCAGCCAGCCAGAGCCGACGTAGTGCCAACACGAAGTTGGTTTTCTTGAAGCAGCGCGACTCAAACTTGCCAGGCATGTCTCCGACAGCTGCGTTGGTACCAAACCAGCCTCTTTGCAATGCACGAAACTCGACAGATTGTAAAAAGGCATCAACTGTGCGAGCGCGGTGGAAAAAGAACATGACGCCACACTCGGCGTCCGCGCTGTTACCATATAGCTGCCGCAAGCTCTTCGGCATCCTCGGCCTTGGCAGCGTCTCACCCAGCTCTGTTTCTGCGGTAAATAACTTGGGCGCAGTCGTGCCCTTCCTCCGCGGCAAAGCTGTCGGGCCGGGGCTGCAAATTTTTCCCTCCCACATGCGAATTTGCTGCTGCTGCTCCTGGGACAAGTGCCCCCAGACACGCCTGAAATTTTTTCTTCACCAAAGACTTGTTGCTCTTATAAATAGCCGCACGCGTGTCGGGCCGAACAAATCGTTTTATTGCCCGGGGAGCTAAAACGATTTGTTCGGGCCGAACAAATCGTTTCAGCTCGTTTTAGTGCCCGGGGAGCTAAAGCGATTTGTTCGGCCCGAACAAATCGTTTCAGTGCCCGGGCGCAAAAACCATTTCGCTTCAACTGACAAGTAAATCTCGGCCCAACCGGCCATTGCAGAAGAAGCCCACGTGGTGACTTGGTAAAGCACTCTGACATGCCCGGGCGGGAAGTGAAATGAAGAGGCTCGATTCCTCAGCGCCGCTTCTTGCGGGGTGACGGCCAAAACAGGCCAGTGAAAATCGTTTGGCTTTGTGGGCAGCAAAAGATTTGATTTCGATACTTTTTGACGCCCTTCCGCTGTGCAAATTTCGTAGTCAACTTCCGCCGGCCTTCCGCAAGCTTCCGCGGCCTGCGGAAAACCTTCCGCGCTGATTTCAGCGCTCCCTTACTTACATTGCTTTGAGCATTTTTGATCGCTGCTCACGTGTGGAGGCTGACGCACGGGCTGCCAGGGACAATGTGGGGAAGTTCGAGCATTGTCCAATTGTCTGCCTTGGCGAATCCGGGACAGGCAAGAGCACGGTCCTGCGAGTGCAAGTTGAGCGCGTCCTGGAGCAAGGCGGGCAAGTCCTTTGCGCCTTGCCAACTACGCAGTTCGCAGCTCGCAGCCGTGCAAAGTTGCCAGAGCATGAGAACCTTGTTGCGGACACCCGCACGGCCGCGTTCCAACTACATTTGCAGGAGCAGGAGACAGTTCACGCCCTTCACAGCATAGACCTGGTCGTTGTGGATGAAGTGCAGCAGTTGGGCGCTGGGGACTTCGAGCGCATCTTGAGGCTTTGGCGGCACGCTGGGCGCTTGCCTGCCTTGGTCTTTCTCGGCGACAAGTACCAGTTGCCGGGCGTTGCGCCTGCGCACCCGTGGGAGTCAACGGCATGGCAACGAAACAGCGTCAGAAGTTGCGAGCTTTGCGAGTCAGCCAGCCGTCCCAAGGATTGCTCCGCGATCTGTGTCGAGGGCACAAGGCTTGGCCAGGCGAAGAACCAACCCTCTACGACCTGCGACTGCACCTGGCCCGCTTCCCCAACACGACCATGGTCACCTACGCAAAGAAGAAAGCTGCTTGGTTGAACGAGTTGGTCCTGCAGCTGAAGCACCCGCGTGGACCGTCTTGCCAGGGGACGTCGAAGTGAACCCGGACAACTACGAAGCAGGAAAACTGCGAGAGGATCGTGCCCCAAAGCCGTCAGAGGTGCCCATCTACAAAGGCATTCAGCTCTACCTCACGAAGAACATTCGAAAGAAGGACGACTATGTCAACGGTACGCTCTGTCACGTGGAGGCTTGGTCAGCGCCAAGCGGCGCGCTGTGCGTCAGGACCAAGACCGACAAGCGACTCTACATCACCCCGTGGACCGACGTTGAGCGCAGCAACGTCGTCTACTACCCCATTCGTCTAGGCTACGCATCCACCGTGCAGAAGGTGCTTGGAGATGAGGTGGAGCACATCACCGCATGGCTGGACACGCCAAACCTGCCGGCGGTGGCCTACACAGCGCTGACCCGCGTGGAGAAATCCAGCGCGTACTCCTTGGCGGGCAAGCTCACGCCCGCTCACTTCACGCCGGCAGTGGAAAAGTAGGCGCGGTTGAGCAAAATCGCTGCAATCTTTACACGAAAACGCTCGGCCGATTGAGCAGTAAGCTTGACGGAACCAACAGCTTGGTTTAAAATGCCGAGGCTAAGAAGCAATGATCTCGCTATTCCGTCTGGCTCGGATCAGCATCGCGCTTTTCCTAGCAAGATTTCTGTATTTTTCCTCTGTTTCCGCGCTTATTTTCCTTCAGCCTCGAGATCCGTGGCTTCGGGCCAAGAAGCTATTTTTTTGCCCTTCCCTACAGCTTCTTCTTGTTTGCCGCTTGCCAGATTTTGCGGCTTCTCCGCTGCCTCGTCGGTTGCCGAGTTTGCCGCCGCTCTCGCCTTCAAGTTTTTGGCGGCCGCTCTGCTTTTGTCGTGTTCGGAGTGTTGAGGCCACGTGTCGGAGTTGGCCCTTGATTGCGGGCCTGGTTGCTTTGAAGATTTCCATGTCTTAAGTCCTATGAACACTCAACCCTAAACCCTAAACCCTGAACTTTTGTTTCGGACTTAGGTTTTTGGACTTCGGGTTTTGGGCTTGGGCTTTTGGACTCGGGGTTTGGGGCTTGTCTTCACAAACGTTTCCCACTCCTCCTTAACTGGAGTTTGTCGAAAAAGATGTGGCTGTTCAATGAAACTTGAAATTCCTTCGGCGGGTGATATTTCGTGGCTATTGGTCGCCCCATGAAGCGCTCCTTGTGGGATATATCTTAATCCCTAAATCCTATTCCTAAAGTTGTTCGTTTGGAAGTAACGCAGATCTTAATACTGTGTTAGACGCTGTGAGCTGGTCGCGTGAGAATATCTCTTTTTTTGGCGGACCTACTTGAAAAGACTGGAATTCGCTGAGGCGAAGGGTTCTATAAAGAAACATCTTTTCCTTTTAGTTGCGGGGTGGGTGTTTGCTAGTCCTAGTCGGTTTGGGGGTGGGGGGGGGGTTCGTATTTTGGGTTGGATATTTTGTCGTTTGTTTAACGGAATTTCGTCAGCAAAATGTTGTCGTTTTGTTTGTATTGTTTATGCATAAGACTCCGCCTATGCATCGTGCGCAAGGCTTCGGTTTCCCGCTGCCCCGATAAGCGTCGGGTTGTAAAACTATATCCGTTTCTAAAAACGATCTACGACGAGCCCGACCAATATTTCATTCATTTTATGAAGGTTTGGGCGCTGGACGCCAAAACAACGGAGCGGCCATCTTGAAGTCGAGAGATATTAAACTAAGAGGTTAAGATGCTCGACTACTTTGCCGCGCTTTGCTCAAAGTGCCCTAATTATTGTCCTAGGCAACAGGTTTCGGCGGCTGTAAGTTTGGGAATTTTAACAAGGTTTTCTCGCGTACACAAAGGAGCCGGAGGCTAAAGCAGATTAAACATTTGAAACACTTTATTTATTGTGTTTTTGCCCTTACTAAAACTCCGGAAAAATAACTTGTCGACCGCAATCCAAAATATGTAACATATTAGTTTAAGTCTAAGCGAATCGAATAATTCGTCCATTAATAATATAGTGGAGTTCGAATATAAAATAATATAATTGCGAAGGATCAGCATACCTACCGCAAACATCATCGTGTTTACATTAAAAAAAGGAAATATTCAAAGAAAAAACAAAAGACTCACTTTATAACTAGTGAATTATGTTACAAACAAAACCTTAGCATATAGCAAAAATTACAAACCTTTAAAAAATATAAACAAAAACAAATAAACATATTTAGAATTAAAAATCCCAAATATATTTAGAACAAAGATTACTACAACATTTCATAATACAATAGAATTATATACTCTTAACTCCAACATATTGTGTTAAACAATATTCAATATATATATATATATGGTACAGCGTTGCCAGCCCCCCCCCCTCCCCCCCCAATGGTCATGGGTCAGGCAAGTACCCCCCCCACCCCTGTGGTTGGGTTGTGGTGGTTTAGGGTTGGTTTAGAAATGGTTTAGGGTATATTTAGGGTGTATTTAGGGTTAGTTTAGGGTTGGTTCAGGGTTGATTTAGGTTGATTTATGTTGATTTAGGGTTGGTTCAGGGTTGGTTTAGGTTCAGAGGTGTACGGTTTAGGGTTTGGTTTAGGGTGTATTTAGGGTTGGTTTAGCGTTAGTTTAGGGTTGGTTTAGGTTTAGGGTTTATTGTTTAGGGATTGGTTTAGGGTGTATTTGGGGTTAGTTTAAGGTTGGTTGAGGGTTAGTTTAGGGTTGGTTTATGTTGATTTAGGGTTGGTTTAGGTTTAGAGGTCTACGGTTTAGGGTTTGGTTTAGGGTGTATTTAGGGTTGGTTTAGGGTTGGTTTAGGGTTGGTTTAGGGTTAGTGTAGGGTTGGTTTATGGTTGGTTGCGGGTTGGCTTGTCTTGGGGGTGGGGGGTGGGGGTGTCGGGGTGTCGGGGTGTCGGGGTCTCGGGCCAGGGGGGGGGGGGGTCCTGGGGGACCATACCATATGGGGGGGGGGGTAGCAACACGGAACACGGGACCATATATAGACCTACAAATATTCAGTCTTTTGTATCGTGTTAACACCATAAATGAGACACGTTTCACGTCAGCTGATGCATATCTTTGTGTTCCATGCTGCGGCGCCACTCCCTTTGAAGTCGCACGCATCAGAGGCCCTTGTCAGCCGCACAGATTTGAATTCGCAAATAAGCCAATGCTGCCTCAAATGTCGTAGTACAAGTGTTCGAGAGTGTCATACGTGTAAGGGGTCCTCTCTCGGCTTGGTTGCAAGATTACACATACAAGGACAGACCCGAA
>CAUJNA010000102.1:0-130000 GCA_963377175.1 Effrenium voratum
CCCGCGCCAGGCCCGCGCCAGGCCCGCACCAAACCCGCACCAGGCCCGCGCCAGGGTTTTTTCGGAAGTAGCATGGCTGCAATGTGACTCAATTTGATTTGACCGGTGGCGCCGGTCAATAGCGAGACCTGCGCACGATGGAGCCAGTGTCCGACATAATCGGACACTGCTTCGTAGTTGGTGATAACATATGAGACATCATCAGCTGCGTGCCTGGCACGCTAGGTATCGAAGCCTCCACGTCGGCGGGCTGGCGTGGCTCCGATGCCGGGCAGGTTCGCCGAAACTTTAGACAGTTGTCCTTTTTTTTTCCTGGGAAGAATTCCGACCTTGGCGCGGGCTCGGCAGGGCTCCGATGCCGGGCAGGTGGCGCGGCCGGGAGGCTTCTATGCCGGGCAGGTAGCGCGGCAGGAATGTGGCGCGCTAGGTATCGAAGCCTCCGATGCCGGGCAGGAATGTGACGCTCGAAAGCACAAGTGGCACTTGTGCTTTCGAAGTGCCTCGGAACTGGAAACAGGCACCAACCATTTTTTGGTTGCTGCCCGCGTGGAGTTCCGCGTGGAGTTCCGCCGCAGACTGCGCGAACTGCGCAGCGACTGCAGCGACAGCTGCAGACTGCGCCGCGCGAAAGCGCGAACACAGAACATAGCACCTCTCTCTTTAGAGGGGGTTTCCCAAATGGGTTCTATTCTACCTGAGAGGCTCCTAGCACTCGTCCGTCCAGGAAATGACCTCGTCCTGCGAAGGATTCGAAGTCTAAAACGCTGCGTGCAGGCGTGTGGCTGCAAAATAATGACCCCTAGATATGCGGTTTGGCAAAACGCCCAGCAGCTGCCTTTGTTTCTGCAAGGCGAGCCCCCTCAAAGGAAACCCTGGCTGGCTTTTTTGGTTGGCTTCTGGCTGGCTTGGCTTGGCTTCTGGCTGGCTTTCTGGCTGGTTTTGGTTGCCTTCTGGCTGGCTTTCTGGATGGTTTGGCTTGGCTTCTGGCTGGCTTTCTGGCTGGTTTGGCTTGGCTTCTGGCTGGCTTTCTGGCTGGTTTGGTTTGGCTTCTGGCTGGCTTTCTGGCTGGTTTGGCTTGGCTTCTGGCTGGCTTTGTGGCTGGTTTTGGTTGGCTTCTGGCTGGCTTTCTGGCTGGTTTGGCTTGGCTCCTGGCTGGCTTTCTGGCTGGTTTGGCTTGGCTTCTGGCTGGCTTTCTGGCTGGTTTGGCTTGGTTTTTTTTTTTTCCTGTTTTTCCCGGAAGCATTGCGAAGGGTTCTTCTTCTAAAAGCGGCTGCCAACTTCACCTGCCAACTTCTCATGCCAACTTGTCGAGAGTTACTTCACCTGCCTACTTCTCATGTCAACTTTTTGAGAGTTACTTCACCTGCCAACTTCTCATGTCAACTTTTCGGCTGTTATCTCATTCTACAAAAAGCACAAGCTAATTTGTCGGGTGTTACTTCACTATCCTAAAAACACAAGCTAACTTTTCTGTTCTACCTTCACATCTCGACTCTTAATTCTTCTTCTTTTTATGGCGGGGGTAGGCCCGACGGGAGCTTACGAAACGCACCCCTCTGCGGAGATCGTGCGTGTCGAATCGCTCTCGCTGTGGCGCCGTGCGAATTTGTCTTGAGCCCGATGAACCCTCTGCGGGGATCGTGCGTGTCGAAGCGCTCTCGCTGTGGCGCCGTGCGAATGTGTCTTGTGCGCGGCGAACCCTCTGCGGAGATCGTGCGTGTCGAAGCGCTCTCGCTGTGGCGCCGTGCGAATTTGTCTTGACCTTGGCGAACACTCTGCGGAGATCGTGCGTGTCGAAGCGCTCTCGCTGTGGCGCCGTGCGAATTTGTCTTGAGCGCGGCGAACCCTCTGCGGAGATCGTGCGTGTCGAAGCGCTCTCTCTGTGGCGCCGTGCGAATTTGTCTTGAGCCCGATGAACCCTCTGCGGGGATCGTGCGTGTCGAAGCGCTCTCGCTGTGGCGCCGTGCGAATTTGTCTTGACCCTGGCGAACCCTCTGCGGAGATCCTGCGTGTCGAAGCGCTCTCGCTGTGGCGCCGTGCGAATTTGTCTTGAGCCCGATGAACCATCTGCGGGGATCGTGCGTGTCGGATCGCTCTCGCTGTGGCGCCGTGCGCATCTGTCTTGAGCCCGATGAACCCTCTGCGGAGATCGTGCGTGTCGAAGCGCTCTCGCTGTGGCTCCGTGCGATTTTCTTGCTCGCGAAACGGCTTTTGGAAGTTGTCTCGTGGTGTGCGCGCCTGCTTTCGCAATCCCGCGGTCCCGGGTTCGATTCCCCCCTGGTCCGCGGCAGCTCCGGCTTGAAAATCGCAGCTTTTACGTACAAACGTAGTACGCGGAGCGTGCTCCTGCAGCTCCGGCTGGAAAATCGCAACTTTTAAGTACAGACGTAGTACGCGGAGGCTGCTGCAGCTCCGGCTGGAAAATCGCACTTTTTAAGTACAGACGTAGTACGCGGAGCGTGCTCGCGCAGCTCCGGCTGGAAAATCGCAACTTTTAGATACAAATGGCTGGAAAATCGCAACTGTAAATTGCAAATGTAGCACGCGGAGCGCCTCCGCCGCTCCAGCTTTTTGAGGGTTAATTACTTCACCTGCCAGTTTCTCATGCCGAAACTTCGAGAATTACTTCACCTGCCAGCTTCTCATGCCACCTTTTCGAGAGTTACTTCACCTGCCAACTTCTCGTGCCAACTTTTCGAGGAGTTACTTCACCTGCAAGCTTAACATGCCAACTTTTCGAGAGTTACTACACCTGCGAGCTTCTCATGCCAACTTTTCGAGAATTACTTTACCTGCCAACTTCTCATGCCAACTTTTCGAGAATTACTTTACCTGCCAACTTCTCATGCCAACTTTTCGAGAAATACTTTACCTGCCAACCTCTCGTGGCAACTTCACCTGCCAACTTTTCGAGAATTACTTCACCTGCCAACTTCTCATGCCAACTTTTCGAGAAATACTTTATCTGCCAACCTCTCGTGGCAACTTTTCGAAAAATTACTTCACCAGCCAGCTTCTCATGCCAACTTTTCGAGAGGTACTTCACCTGCCAACATCGCCTGCCAACTTTTCGAGAGTTACTTCGCCTGCCAACTTCTCGCGCCAACTTTTCGAGAATTACTTCGCCTGCCAACTTCTCATGCTAACTTTTCGAAAGTTACTTCACCTGCCGGCTTCTCACGCCAACTTTTCGAGAGTTATTTCACGCGCCATCTTCTCGTGCCAACTTTGCGAGAATTACTTCACCTGCCAGCTTCTCACGCCAACTTTTCGAGAGTTACTTCACCTGCCAACTTCTCATGCCAACTCTTTGAGAGTTATTTCACCTGCCAACTTCTCATGCCAACTTTTCTCTTGAGTTACTTCGCCTGCCAACTTGTCATGTCAACTTTGCGAGAATTACTTCACCCGCCAACTTTGCCAGCCAACTATTCGAGAGTTACTTAACCTGCCAGCTTCTCATGCCAACTCTTTGAGAATTGCTTCGCCTGCCAACTCCTCATGCTAACTTGGCGAGAGTTACCTCACCTGCATCAACTTGCCTCTATGCTTCCGGGCCACTCGTCGTCTAGTTTTAGCTCGCCTTGCAGAAACGCAGCTGCTGGGCATTTTGCAAGCATATCTAGGCCAGTCCGACGCAATGCTGCTGGCCTTGTACGCACAAACGCCGCGCTCCGCCAGCGAGACCACGCTCCAGACCGCCCTTGACGCAATTCTTGCAAAGCTTGCCGCTCTGCCGGCTTGGCAGGAAGGAGTTGTTAACGCCGGGCGGGCTTCACAACTTGAAAGCTTGTTCAAGAAGAGCGGCGGACGCTGCGCTGCTTCTGCTGGTCGACTACCGACACCACCATTGCAGCAAGGCCTCGAGCGTTGCTAAACGGCTACACTCTGACCCTGGCAGTAAACCCTGGAACACCTGCAACCTAACGTTCGGCCAAGAGCTTTTCTTCACCTGCCGGTTTCGGCTTGTGGTGTACATGTCAAGGCCAACAACGTCCAAAGCACAAGTTTCTGACGGAGGAGCCAACAACGTTTTGCTGGCCACCTAGAGAACCTGTACAGCTGCAGATCAGAGCCAGCGCCTTCTTCAAGAAGAGTTGTCTCGACGGCCAACTTGCTGGCTTGGCACGCTGGAGGGCTTTTACGCAGGGCGTGAACTACTGCACGGACGTGTTACGCGGGCGTGAACGCCTTGGACGCAGTCTTCTGCGCAGCGCTTGCAACCGGCGCCGTTACTGGAGCGACCGGCGCCGTGTTGGACACGGAAGCCAGCGTGGGCCTGCTAAGCTTGGTCAGTGCAGCGACTTGGCAAGCCACGCACGATTACCGCCGTCTGCGGGCCGCTGAACTGCAAATTACGGCCACGAGCGGCTGTCGACGGGCGTGACAAGCTTGCACGGTCTTCGCGTTGCAGCTCTTCGCGCACGCTTACCGTGACCAACACCTCCGACTTCTCGGACGATTCTTCTTGACGAAGAACTGGAAGGCTGGAGCAAGCTGCAGATTTCCAACTACAACGCGGCCTTTAACAGGGCTCCGGAGCGGCTGCCGGGCAACCAGAGCGCGCAAGTCTTCCTGGGTGAACGGTGGGGCGCACCAGTGTAAGCTTATTATTCTTGGCGACAAGGCGCTGGTGACAAAGAGCTTCGACGCAACTGTTTCTATCCACAAATCAGAGCAACTTCGGCTGCCTTGCGCTTTACCAACTTGTGTTGTAAAGACGAAGATAAGGCGTGGAAGCCAAGCAGTACAAAGCTCAACATAAACGGGGACCTAAGGCTGGGCTTTGCCTTAAACGACTTTGCAGGAACAGAGTAAAAGAATCTGACGGTGCCGCCCGTGGAGCAACGGCACGGAGCCAAGACCTCTCTCTAAGGGGGTTTTTCAACTGTTTTCTATTCTACCTGACAGACTTGTCGTCCAGAAAACTACTTGTTTGCAAATAATTCAAAACCTAAAACATTGCGTGCGGCGTGTAACCCCTGGTAATCTGGGCTTGCCCTGTTCCCTTTTAACCCTTTTAAAGTGCGAACATGTGTGAGCCACAACACGCAAGGGAGAATGGAATGATTTGAGTTTTCACCTAGCCTTTTGGCTCTCAGGGTGGGAGTGGTGGGAAAACACGATAATACATCGTGGCATTTGCAGAATTTGGGGGTATGATAATTTTGCGCAATGGATGCATATGAATCGCATTTGCTACATTGCCGGCGCAGGGTTTGGGGCAGTGTTTACAGGCCAATCTGGGAACAATACAGTATTCCTGGAGCTCCTGTATCTGTACCTTGCCTGGTCATACCGTCCGGTATTCTGCAGGTAGAGAGGCCACTTCTTGAGCCAGAGCGTGCCGAGGACGATCGCTTGGAGACGCTAGAGCTATTTAAAGTCAGGCGTACCTCCTTAGACAGATCGTGGGAGCAACATTGCAGTTCCCTACGTGCAGCAGCAATCAGGAAGTGGCATGGAATTATTTGCACCTGTTTGACGGCATTTCAGCTTGGACGTCAGTGGAACAAACAGGAACCGCTTGGTGTTGCAATTTGCACAGACTTGCGTCATGTATTTGCAGGAAAGTCGACGGGCGCACTTCACAATCGATCTGGTCCAGTGTTGCGGCACATTGCTTGGTGTTCACGCTTTGGGGTCCAGCCATTTCCTCTCGCTGAGCAAGTTGCATATGATTTCATGAAGTGTGAGGCGGTGAAGGCTTCATCTACATTTCTTCGTTCGTTCATTGTTTCAGTTGCTTTTTCACATTATGTGCTTGGGTTGACTGGAGCAGACTCGGTCATGCAGAGCAGCCGAATCACAGGACTTGCGCGTGAAATGTATCTGCGAAAAAGGAAACTGGTACAGCGAAGACCACTTACGGTGAAGATGGTCAAGGCTCTTGAGGATTTTGCACAGGATGATTCCAAGTCCCTGTTTGACAGGGTTGCAGCTGGCTGCTTTTTGTTGTGTGTGTATATGAGGGCAAGATTCTCCGACATGATTCACATGACTGCCTTCAAAGCAGATGAGCTGTTCATCGACGGGTTCATTGAGGGTTATATTGAATGCAGTGTGACGAGATCGAAGAGCGCATATACAACTGAGAGAAAAACGCAGTTCCTTCCAATGGCAGCCCCAAGGCGTGGTCTTTCAAGTGGAGACTGGTTTGCATCATGGCAGGCCGCATCAGTTGCATCGGGGAAGCCAAGGGGAGAAGATGTGCCAAACTTGCCGGTGCCCACGGAGGGTGGCTGGAGCAAGGTGCCACTCACTGCTTCGGAAGGTTGCACTTGGCTGGTGTCAATCCTCAAATGCTGTGGGTTTGCAAACGAAGACTTGGTCAATGTGGGGACTCACAGCTGCAAGAGTACTTGTCTGTCTTGGTGCGCAAAGTATGGAGTGCCCTTGGATGTCAGAAGGCATTTGGGGTTCACAGTGTGCCTGGCTATAGGACTGCCATTGTCTACAGCCGTGATGCGGCAGCAGGGCCGCTGCGACACCTTGATGAAGTCCTTCGATCAATTCGTGCGGGAACCTTTGACCCTGATACCACAAGGAGTGGGTATTTCCGTGGGGCGGCTGCTGCAAGCTCAGATCAAGCTGCTGATCCTGTGTTGCCTCGCCAGCCTGTGGTTGTACAGGATGACCCTGAGGTCAGATCCGAGGTGGGGTCGCAGGATACTGAGAGTGAGGATTCGCAGGATGAAGAAGATGATGAGAGCGGCAAAGAGGCTGTGGAGCATGCGCTTGAAGTGGTAGCTCAGCCTTGGGGTGAACACCAACCTGATGCAAGTGCTCGTGAGTTTCCGGATGCTGATTTGTTTCGACACCTACATTCATGTCGCAGCTGATGAAGGCGGAGCTCGATTCAGGTGTGGCCGCGACATCTCAGAGAGGTACGTCAAGTTGGACGTCAGGCCTCAGTTTTGCTCTCCGCAGTGTAGACAGTGCTTCAGAGGTTGACTCTGCATTATGCGTTCAGCACTGAATTGTGCGGAGGGGGAAGGTGGGAGACACTCTAAGAGTGGCTCCCTTGTGTTCACCCGCCACTTGAGTGGCGCAGATTTGAGACGTGTTCTACTGATGCCGATGGAATGCCATCAGCTGAAAAGATGTGCTGTAACCATTGCCCTGAGGTTGCACATCTTAGTCGCTTGCGCGACATGGTCTTGCGACCTAATAGATCCACTGGGTGTGATGTGGCTCAAGGCATGAGGGCTATGAGTTGCATGCATTTTGCATTGTCTTGTCACGCTTGAGTGTTTGATGTTTGATTTATTTCCCCTTAGCTGACCGCACTGTGTTCCCTTTCCGAAAGGAGGTGCGCGCGCGCGCGTGCGCTCGTACGCAGTTCAGCTTGGGGTTGAAATAAGGCGTTCGTCGCATGAATTGTGAGTGTTCCATATAGTGTTCTGAGATAGGTTCAGCCATGGCAGTGACTGACAGTGAGCCAAACTTCAGAGCCAGGGCGGTTGCATTGGGTTTGGATGAGCCGACAATCAACTCTCTGTGTACCAAAAAAGTTTGCGTTCTCCAGTTCTTTTGTTCCTGGCGCTGCGGATGAGGGCCCATTTACGGATGCTATGACTACGGCTCTTGGCGGCGCTCCCAATATTGGAACACTTGCCACGCTCAGGCGGTTGCTTCATGAATCCTTCGCCGTGACGAGTGCTGAGCTTAAAGCATCGGTGGAGCGTGTTGAGGATGCCCCTCCCAAGAGACTTGCTCAGCCCGAGAGGGCGGACCGGCTGCAGCGCCAGAAGCTCAAGTTGACTGGGCTCAGGATCGAGGGGAAGCTGGAACCGAGTGATCGGTTGATTGATATTGCAGTTGGGATGTACGAAGACAATCGCTTGGCATATTTGGACCCACAGAAATGTACATCCAAAGAGCAAGAGGTTGTCAATTTGGCTGGTAAGGATGACAAGCACATTGCGATAGATTCTTCGGGGTCAGTGAGAGTGCGCGACAAACTTGGTAAGCTGGACGCGGACATCAGCAGTGATATGTTTCTGCGACTTGCCCTGATGCGGCGAGGGCTCGCCCTTGATCAGGCAAACATTCTGGATTACCTTGTTCACGATCTCTGGGTTGAACGCATCCTTGATGTGCGAACATCGGATCAGCCAGATGGTTATAGCCAGGTTTCGCACCAGCAGGTCATCAATGCTGACAAACGCCTTTTTGTGAAGCTTGCAGAGATGACGCGCGGGGGCATTCAGCTGCAGGCAGCGGGCCTCCAATCATTTGTTGCAGCCCTTGCCCAAACGCTTGGTGGAATCCAGTCCGTCGAAGAGACCCGCAGATGTTCCAGACGCATCAAAGTATCCGGCCAGGTTCCAGAAGGGCAAATCCAAGGGCAAGGGTGGTGCAGGGTCGCGTATGCCAGAAGCCCTTCGCGATGGTACTCCCAGTACCAAGGCTGGCAACCCCGTATGTTTTGATCACAACCTGGATGGTTGCCATTTGCCAGTGCAACAGAACCGATGCAGGAAGGGCTTGCATGTGTGCTGCTTCCGGACTTGTGGCAAAATGGACCACACGTACAAGACTTGCCCCTTGCGGGGGCAGGCGCAATCCTGACTAAGGAAATACAATGATGCGTGGAATTCAGGTGGTCGTGAAGAACATGGCCAACTCCAGAAGAAGCCCAAATTGCATGGGCCTGCTCCAAGAGAGAACGTGAACACGGGCTTTGAGGAGCCAGCCAATAAGGCTTGCGAACCAAAGCTGGTGCCCTTGATTCTTGAATTGTGTGCGGGGTCCGCCATGCTCAGCAGATGTTTCAAGGACAGTGGATTCGACATCCTTGCGGTGGATCATTCTAAGAATCGCTTCCTGCCAATGGCTCGAATCTGTCAGGTCGATTTGACAAAGCAGCATGGTTGGGACTTCCTCAACTATGTCATCAAGTTTCACAATGTTGTTTTTGTGCATGCTGCCCCGCCTTGTGGTACGTGTTCCCGAGCCCGTGAGAGCAAGCTTGCCGGAAAGTGTCCCCAACCTTTGCGAAGTGAAGCCCAGCCGTGTGTGGCACAGCATCCTTTGTGCTATCAACAGGTGAGAAGCTGGAGGCGCCCGTTTCAAAGACTCTTCTAGAGGATGAGTTGTGGGATCCCGTTGCAACTGTGCTGGACCTTTCTTCTGCATACAAGCAATTTGCAATACACCCTAGTGACAGGAGGTATTCTATCATTTGCGTGACAATGCCGGGTACGAAGGAGGTACGTTGCTTTGAGGGGAGGGTTTTGCCCTTCGGCGCCACTGCGAGCGTGGTACACTTCAACCGGATCTCCAGGTTGATTCACCGCATTGGTCTGGAGCTGCTACTTTTCTGGGGATGCTACTTTGACGACTTCCCTCTACTGTCGGTCCATGGGATTGCAGGGAATACTCATGACTGTGCGACTATGCTGATGCGGCTTCTTGGGTTCAGTTTTTCACAAGACAAGCTCAAGCCCTTCTCCAAGAAGGCTGTCGTGCTAGGGGTAGAGGTTGACTTGGAGGATGTTCGGGACAGAGGAGTGATAGTTCGCAATAAACCTGGCCGTCTTGAAGTGGAAGGTGTTGCTGCCAAGCTCTTGGAGGGCGACCAGATCTCAAATGCGGACTGCAGCAAACTTCTGGGTCGTTTGCAGTATGCTGAGCATGGGTCGTGTTGGGAAGCTGGCCATGGCCGAGTTGCGTGAGACGTTCAAGGGGTGCCAACGTTCAATCGCTCTCAGCAAATCTGCAAAGGAGTCATTTAGAGGCCTCTTGAATCGACTGATGAGTGGTGATCCTTGACAGGTACCATGTTCGCCGCCCTCTATGCCAATTGTGGTGTACACAGATGGTGCAAGCGATGAGGGCGTTCATGCTGTGGGAGGTCTCATCTTTGCTCCATTCTTGGACCGTCCTCGTTACTTTTCGGTACATGTGCCACGGAAACTGACGGACCATTGGCTGGAGACAATGAAGCACATCATTGGGCCAGTTGAGCTTTATGCCGTTGTTGCAGCACGCTACATTTGGAGACATACGCTTGTCAAGGCCAAAGTTATTTGGTACATTGACAGCTTTGTCGCAATGGATGCTTGCATAAAAGGTGTGTCGTCGAACGAAAAGATGAGGCGGCTGCTCTTGGCATGGGAAGAAGCAGAAGCCTTGGGCCATGTGTGGTCTTGGTTCACCCGTGTTCCTTCTAAATCCAATCCAGCTGATGAGCCGTCCCGAGGATGTCTTAATGGCCTAATTGCGAAGCTTGGCGCAGAACGTGACACGGGTTCTTGCCCGCTTGGTGGTATTCCTTTGCAGCCACTCGACACTTTGTAAGTAATGAAAGTGGGATGGAGGTGACAAAGCGTCAAGAGGCACCTGATGATGGTCACTCCCCATGATGGAAAAGTGCGTGGCATTTATAAGGGAAAGAATTCACCTTGCAAAGTGGCTTGAATCTTGTATCTTTGAGTTGGGTGCACTTTGCAATGTTTGGTTTCTCAACTCGGCCCCTGTCGTTGGGAAACCCTCTCCCCCTTTTGCGTGTTGTGTTTAAAGGGTTCAAAAGATGTGCTTGAAATTTGCCTTGTAGCTGCGTTTCTGCAAGGCTTAAACCAGCTACACGCCTGCACGGTTTTAAATTCTTTGCAGGACAAGGTCGTTTCCTGGACGGACAAGTGCCAGGAGCCTCTAGGTAGAATAGAATCCATTTGGGAAACCCCCTCTGAAGAGAGAGGCCCACTACCTCTTATTCTTCATTGCAGACCAAGTGTGAAAAGCATTCGCCTAAACCCGTCTGCGCAAGATAAGCTGTGTGGCGGAGACGTGCGGGCCGGCCGCGTCACCTGACAGAAGTTTCCACCCTTCGCGCCGCCGGCGTCGGAGCCACGTCAAGTCATACAAATATACGGCGGCGGCTTGGCACTTGTGCGCCACCCGGCCGCGCCACCTGCCGGCATTGGAAAAATGCAAGTTCTGCCGCGGAGGAGAACTGTAGCACGCTTTTATTTGTCCCATGAAACTATGCGCGCCATGCATAGTTTCTGCATTAGGCTATGGTATCGCGACCTGGACCATGAATTGAAGGATGTTTTCCTTCAAGCGGCAAGCGCACCAGCCTGCCGAGCCCGCGCCGCCCGAGAACGGCCTCACCGAAATTTTCGGGAGCAGGTGGCGCAGCAGGTCAGACAGCAGGTGGAAAATTTATAGCACCTGCTACTGATTGAGCGTTAGTATCTATTTTATCCAACTTTTGTAAATCTGCTGATATTAAATTATTTATGATTGAATTTAGAGTTATTAATAAATCTTATATATTATTACCCGATATAATTGAAGCAAATGTATTACTGTAGGCTGTGTTAGTATTGAATAAATTAGTATCGTTTATATATAATGTTGTTACATCTGCTTGAATAGTTGTTTTTTCAGCTGTAGTCCAAGAAGCACCCGCTCCTGCTTGTAAATCTGCCATATCTGTAAGAACCGTGTCCTGTTATGTTATTAATGTTTGTGTCAATTAATGATATATGCGATGTTATTGTAGCATTTAAACTACTGATTAAATGTGTAATTGAACTAATGTTATTAAAATTAGTATCAAGTTTTATGACATTTGCTGATGTAGTGGTAGTGTTGAAGTTATGGTTAATCCGCGTGCTGTTGTATTATTAAAGTTGCTTGTAATTGTTGCGTTTTGATTTACTTGTTCATTAAACATAGTTGTTGATGTTGCGTTTAGTTCAGTAATATCTAAAATATTGGCATCTGTCTTATTTTTCTGTGCTAAAATAAGAGCATCAACTTCTTCAATTGTATAACCTCCACCTAATGATCCTGCTGTGTCTGCTAATTCTTGTTTTGTAGCATAAACACTGCTTAATGTTGATGGTTCTATTGAATTTGTTAATGCTAATTCACTTGCTATAATTCTGTTTGATCCGTCCAGTGATAATGTTGAAAACAAAATTATTAAAGAGTAGGTTATATAATAATTATATTTTATCTTTTCTTTCCTCTTGAGCCAAATATACCTTTATGTAATGCATTATATTTTTCTTGCTTCTGTCTCAAATATTCATTTTGCAATAATTGGTAATGCTGTGCTATATTTTGTAGCGGGTTTGGAGGCGGTTGTGGTTGCGATCTTCTTGGGGGCGGGGTGTTCGCTATTATATTATTTGTTGCTGTTGTTGTGGTGGAACGTATTGCTCTTCTTCGTCGCGATATTCTACCTTTTGGGGTTTTGCTATTGGAACCGCTTTTGGTTTAGGTTTTATAAGCTTAGTTTCCAACGGTCCTTGGCAATTCCGTTCGTGACTGTATCTGTATGATTTGAGTGTTAAAGTTTTGGCGCATTTTGGACATGTTATTTTCTTTTCATTACGTGCTTGAGTTTTTGAGTTGCTTTTACAAGAGGTTCTACATGTTTTATTTCTTGTGTTGGTTCTATTGTTGGTTCTGCCTTTGGTGCTTCTTCTTCTTCAACTGGTGGTAATTCATTTACTGGCGCGTCTGCTTCAATTGTATTCGTAATTTCAGGTTCGACTTCTGACATATATAATATATTATATATTTTGTCTATATGTTTTATATATTTTGTCTATATGGACAAATTGAGAAATAGCTAGTATCTTCTAATGATTTTAAATATTATAAGTTGTTCTTTCGCTTGATATTATTTTCCTTTTTCTGAGCAAGAATGTTCTCGCGGTTTTTAATGTATGACTGGCGATGTTTTTCATTGCTTTCTGCTTTGTTATTCTGATGATATTGTTTCTGACGTTCAAGGATCGTATCCTTGTTGTTGAAGTAATACAGATGGTCTTTCTCCTTCATCTTATCTAAATTATCTAACCTGTATTGTTGTTTTGTTCGATGTTCAACTTTTCTATTGACACATTCATTTTCTTTCTGATGGATGCCCTCCCTCGATAATATTTCTTCCCTGCTGTTGCACGAGTGTAGCTCTAAAAGTTCTATCTTACAATTTTCAGCGCCATACTCTTCAAACAACGAAAACACAGAATGCAATTGATACTTGCCATTCAGAAACGCTTTGTATTTTCTTCTATGTTCTTCAAACCTTTTGCTCAATGGTTGAATAGTTGAACCTATATAACATTTCGTGAAATTATTATCCCATACTTTATAAATTTTACCCTTTGTATATTCAGGCATTATATCACTATATTTTTATATGCAAATTTACTTATAAATACTTTTTCAACTCGCGAAAAATGGCACTTAATCTAACTGAAAGAGAATGCTAAAAGAAATGGGAACGCCGTGAAAATCAATTAATTCGTTTCTTGAAGTTGTTAGTCTAAAGTGTAGTCTCTTAATATTTTTACCGCCTACATCAATAAAATCTGCATATATGGGCGCTGTAAAATCTGTTATAACTCCGCCAAGTTGTTGATTAATTTGAACTTTTTTAATTACTGAACTGCTGAAATTGTTAGGTGCTGAATATTTATAATCGCTTAATTGAGGACAATTTATGTAAATATTCTGAAAAGGAACTAAATTAAAGTATCCACTTAACCAAGATGACGCAGGATCATAGGCGATATAATTACTTAATAAATAATTAATAGATTTTGGTCTTAAATTGTCATATTCAAACTGTCCTCTGTTCCATTCGCCATTTACATAAGTTTCTATTTCTTCATCTGTAGGTTTTTTGGTTTTGTAAGTTAGGGGGTCGTTGAGTTTGAACTCCATGCGTCTCTCGCTCTGTCCATATACTGTTAAGAATAAGTCAGGCGCAATATCATTGAATGCCGTGTTTAATTCTGATTGTGTTTTAAATGATAATTGATTGGCGTAATAAATTTCACCGGATACATCAACGGCAGTGCTTCTCAATAATACATTGGAACTATTATACAACATAATATAGAAGCGTTCGTAAAACCCTTTCTCTGTTGTATAAAACGGAGTGCTGAATGAACACTCTGTCACGAACATTTTTGTTCTTGGTGGAATTTCAAAGTTTTGATCAAGTTCTATAATAAAGTCACTGGTAGAATTGCTTTCTTGCAATCTGTAGGCACTATCAACATAGATTTTTTGATATGTTAATCTATCACTCATAAATATACTCTACAATAGAAATTATTATATAATTATTATTATATGATTGGACGACAATTATTATTAGGTGCTATTGAAGGCAGGACGCCTACACAAATGATGGCGGGTGTAGCAAGTGATAAAGCATATACGGCAGGTAAGGATTTAATAGAAGATGTATTTTTTAACCATAAAAAGAAATTGGAAGACAAAATAGGAGGTTTCAATAAACATTTTGATAAGCAAATAATGAAACATAAAACACGATATGCTGAAGAAATTAATGTTCAAAATGAAAATAAAATTGATGATGTCAAGGGTTTAGACGCAGCGTATTCAAATGTAAATGGAATAACAAGAATAGGCAAAACTTTATATATTGGTGGCACTGGTGCTAAAACAGGACTAGACCACAAAGTCAATGATGTCATTGCAGATTTGTTTTGTATTCCTACTCATAATGTTCAATTAAGCTAAAGATATAAAGACGCAACGGAAGAATTAAGTAAAAATCCAGATGTTGATAGACTGGTCGGCCATTCCCTCGGTTCATCCGTTGTTCAAGAAATCAACAACAGACACGGCAACAAATATGCTACTACTGTTTATTCATCACCTTTTGTACCAGGAACCAACCAGCAGAAAAACCCGCGATACTTACGATTTAAAAACAAGAATGACCCTATAGCAATATTAGATGATGCTGCGATTACTGCTGATATTGGTTCAGTAAATGTGTTAGAAAACCATGGATATCAAAATTGGGAAGGAAACGGACTCACAAGTATAAATCCTACTACCAATATAGACACAGGCTTTAATCCTAATTCAACACCAGAACAACAAAATATCAAAAATATTATACTGTATAGAAACAAAGACAAACAAAACAAAATTCCATTAGAGAAGAAACTGACAAAGAACCGTTCCACATAAGAAAAATATAAAAATAAAAAATAAAATCTAAGTCTATCATATATAAGTAATGGATAATATAATTGCAGAAAGTGAAACTACAATAATTAACTCGCTATATTTTGGACTTCCAGAAACAGCACAATACATCACTGACAGAAGACACGTTAATTATTTTCCATCGGGTAGTAATGTTTATAACCCGAAAGCGGGTAATAAACAAATTAGATTTCATATATCAGGTGAAGACAACACATATATTGATTTATCTTTTATTCGTTTATTTGCCAATCTTCAAAACACCGACGGAACACGAAGCCATTTTTTACGCCCGTTAGGTAATTTGTCATCCTTCTTCAGTCGTTATAGATGCACTGTTGGAGGTCAGCACGTTCAAGATATTATTGAATACAATAGACATTGTGAATTGTATAATTCTTTTAAAAGTCAAGATGCCAGAGATATGGACGATTTAGAAGGTGGTGCTAATCCTCGTTGGGATGATGACTGGCGACATACATATGCTACTGGATTGGCAGAAATGTTAGATGTTAATACACGAACCAATCCCGCTGCCGACCCCGAGGCAGTTACATATCCAACTACAAAAGACCATAACAATTGGGGAGATTTAACAGCACGATATACTCGCCATTCAGTTGCAGGAATTCCTGGTGGCAGTTATACGAGATTAGGACATAAACTAGTATGCGGATTGTTAGAAAGCAATTATTATTTACCTCTTCGTTATGCACCACTTGAACTGGAATTTACAATTGTATCAGATGAGCATATACCAGTAGTTACGCCTTTCAACGTGACTGATGTCAATACTCAAAATGATGCCAAAGGTTATTATTTCACAACTGGAGACACCAGCACCTCGTTCGAGTTGAACAACATAATCATTTGAGGCGAGTGCATTACTTTGGATCAGACGGTCAACAATAATATAGTAAAACATTTGTTAGAGGGTCAAAGTTTGAAATTAGTATTTCCAATGTATCACACTATGACACAATCATTCAACGCGGCAGGAACTGAAATTAATGTGAACATTGTTAAATCCGCTTCTAAATTGAACGGTTGCTTCATTACACTATATCGCCCACCAACAGCAGATGTGAATCCTAATAATAATTACTACAGACACGATCATTATATTTATAAGAGATGGAACTATTTTTTCAATCCTACGATTAATTGGATCGTGAGCGTTTTCAAGGTAAAGGTTTTCAACATCCTGAATTAGATTTGACTTGGCAATTACAAATTTATAATAAGAAATATCCAGAGTTTGAATGTCAATCAATGGCAGAAACCGCATATTATTTAAAACGAGCATCACACTATTTGAACCCTGACCAAGATGCATTTAGTATTTCCTACAAACGCTACAGAGAAGATAAATTTGTTATTGGGATTTCGTTCGAGAAAATGGCAGACACTAATTTTACTGGACAGAACACTAAAATGGGCGGCTTACTCGTTTTTAAATTGAAAGGGTCAAACAAGTCATTTACAACCGAGGAAGATGTGCGCGAAATATTTGTGCATATGATTTCGGAGTCTGTTCTGGAATTGAGGGAAAGTGGATCTGTGCTCTATGATTAAAATTAAAATCTATGGTAAATATATAATGTATAAATTTCATAAACGAAATAATTTAAAAATAAAGGTAAAGTATTTTTACAATCCTCACAAATTAAATATAGTCCATTTGATCTAAAAGATAATGAGTATCTAAAACACCTACACGAACAAATGAAATTAAGAAACTCACGAGAAGCATTGGTAGCATTTAGGAAACACATTCAAGAAGGACACGCCAGATCAAATGATCAAAATGAATTAGACAGATTAACAATGGAACTACACCGCCCAAATCTACCACATAGCACATTAGAGCACCTACAAAAAAGAATTGAAGAGTTGAAAAAATTAACATTTACTTAAAATATATTGATATAATAAGATTTTATACAATAACATCTTATTATTAATATAATTTTTCACAAAATTATTATTAACAATATTTTCTAAATAATATTATATCAATATGGTAACTACAGCAAGTTTAGAATTAATAAACCCATATGCAAAATTTGGACTCAAGAGACGACCTACTAATGAAGAAATCGCGAATTTAATAGGCGAAAATGATTTAATAACGGGAAAACTACCTAACCGAGATGCTACCTTTTTTAAAGCAAGTCCTCAGGGTAGTTTTTTTGATGGAAGCGACCATTTAGAATTATTGAAAGACCAAGAGATGAGAATATTAGACAGACAAACGAGAGAGGCAATGATGAAACAGGAAGCACGTCGCATACTTATGCAGTTCACAAAATGAATGCAGAAACACCAGTCCAAGCAAACGCCGATGCAGTAAATGATGAATATGATTTTTCCACACCACAACAAACGACAAGACAACACGAGGCAATGGTAGATACACAATTACAAGATATAGCAACTGCAACAAAGCGGAAAGCGGAAGAAGTAGGCAGAGCGATGGCATCAAATTTAAGAGAGATGGGCGGGACATTATTTCATAAAATGGTGGCAAACAGACAATCAGCACCAACAGAACCACGACAAGCGCCAGCAGGTAGAGCAGTAGTAGACGACCAGCAAACGATGCGCGTAGAAGATGTTGAACTGTCACCTCAAGCAGTAGATGACAATTTTTACGCGACACCAGTTCAACAAGCAACAGGAGCATCAAGTTCAACAGCCCAACAACCACCACCATTGCCAATGACGCCATTATTTAAAACAACAATAGATAATACTATTAGTCCCGCTTACTGGAAAGACAACCCTAATTTAACAGTAAATGATATTAAATTTCAGTTTTATTTGAGGCATTCAAGTGCCAGAAGAAAGCGAATTACAGGAAGAATTGAAACACAAGGGCAGAGGCAAGGCGAGAACATACAAAGAATATTTAGTGGATATGATTTTAGACACTATTGATAACGGCGGTTGGATAGCAAATTTAAGCAAAGGTAGAATAGAAGAACTCAAGGCAAGTTTTAAGGGTAAAGGTAAGAAACACAAATATACACAATAATAATAATGATAATATTAATTAAAAATATACTAAAAAGAAAGAAGCAGAAGTTCAATGATAATTATGATCACGACGACAGTTTTTCAATACATAACCTAACAAAACCAAACACACCAACAACAATACAACCACCGAAAATGATGAAAAAGGGCATACCGAGAGAATTTATTGACATTGCAACCAATACAGATACAATCGCCACAGAAACCAGAGAGACTCAAGAAAAGTTATACAATGATGCAAATCAGCAATTAAATATGACATTTGAAGCGTTTAAGGTAAAGGAAAACCAAGACAATATGTTTAAAATAATGCTTAAAAACTTTTGGCACAACGCATACAAAAGACATGAACCAACAAGAACGCAAGCAACACAAACCCTGAAAAACCAACGCGACGCAATGGTGTCAGCCTTTACTACAATGCTTGACAACAACAAACCGCCAGAACCACCGCCAAAGAAACCACCAGACGAGGAGGACAGCGATGAAGAAGAAAAAAGATTCAAACTGACAAAAATGATAGAAATAATGCTACACAACGGCGCTACAGTAGCAGATATAATATTAAACTTATCACATAGCGCAATTGCAACAACAATAAATATCGCAGATTTAGTTAATCAAATAACAGCAGGAAATGCACAAGGTAGCAGTAGCAATTCATCAAATGAAGCTATTAGTGTTCATAGTTCTCCACCTATTACTGTTCATAGTTCTTCATCTGAAAGTCCAACAGAAATACCAGCACCAACTGAAGACGAAGAAGAAGACGGAGAAGAAACACAAAAATATAATTTTGAAAAATTAAAATCTAAATAATATGATAAATAATGGGTTCAAGTAAATCAAAACCAGTAGAAATTGATGATGAAGAGGCTATTAAAGTAATAAAAGATATAGATGTAAATACGATAAGTGAAATGTCAAGAATTGATATTGTACAAATAAATTCATTGAAAGCAATAATAAATAAATTAGAAAAAGTTAATGAATGTAAAAGAGATAAAATATATTATAAATTTCCTGCCTTAAATTTATGTAGCTATTCTTTATTCTAAATTGATAATATTAACCTACAATAATATTATTGATTACTATCATAATCTGTCATTTCACTTTCGGGTAATTTTGTTGAGGCGTTGCTACACATATCATCTATTAAATCTTCTTCATCAACAAAATTATTTTGAAATCTCAATAATTCCTCGTCTGTTGGTCGTCTTTTTAACACTTTAGAAAGTTTATGTATCCAAGAATTAGTATGAAAATTGTAATTACCTGTACGATAAAACCCACCACATCTACATAGTTTCATTAGCATATTATTATTTTATATTAAATTTGAATATCTTTATTCATCACTTGTAATTTGAAATGCCTGTTCAAAATTGATATGAAACATTTTGTTAATGTCTTTTGAATTCATATTCACGTAGAAAAAAGAATTTGGAGCAAAATTAACGGCTTGATGATACATATCTAAGAATTGCTGTTTGTCAACAATGGCACTATTTTCTGCAATAAAACTCATTAATTCACTGGCATTTTTCAACCTAAAAATATATAATGAACTGGCATTTAAACGAATGATAGGCGCCGAAACATTGTATTTTTGTGTTGAACAAATTATGCTTACTGCATCGTGCCTACCTCTTGTAAATAATCCATGTAATAATTTACTATATCTAACAAATTTAGGATCGTCGGCATGATCGTCTATAACGATTAATACTGAATGTAGTTTCTTTATCTTTTTAGATTTCATATAATTAATTTTTTCTTCTGTCTTTCAATTACATTTTCTAAATCACTTGGATTATAACTATCAAAATAAATTTGTTCTTTTTCATCATCCACGTGCAATTCATCCCTGATATATTTTTTAACTTCTGTAAAGGTTGGGTCATTATGAACGCTGGGGGAAAGTATAAATATTCTTGCAAATGAATTTCTATAAACATTT
Source organism: Effrenium voratum (assembly GCA_963377175.1). Classification (NCBI taxonomy): domain Eukaryota; class Dinophyceae; order Suessiales; family Symbiodiniaceae; genus Effrenium; species Effrenium voratum. The sequence continues at coordinate 20,003 of CAUJNA010000102.1, forward strand.
AAGATAAGGTTCTGAACCAAGACTGTTTTGCCACCTGTCGAACTCGCAACTATAATACTTCTAAATGGTAATTTTGGCACGTGCTCATATTTAGATTGTTTGAATTCATATTCAGTTATGTTTATTGGTTTTATTATTGGAACATCTGACATAATAAAATAATATTAAAGTTATATAGAAAATATTTTATATTGATTATTTTATATGAATAGAAGCTATTCAGATTATATTGAAATAATAGATGAAGTAGATAATTTAGAACAAGTTGTTATAACTGATAATAGATGCAAGAAAGTATGCTATTTTGTTTTAGAAATAATAAGTTTGTGAGACAATATATCAAAAATACAAATGTAAATATTAATATAAATGGGAAGAAAGAAGAAGAATAAGACTGAACCAGGTGTTTCTTCAACTGATGAAGAAAAAGAAGAAACTGTTAAAGAAACATCAGTTATTGAGTTTGCTTGTCCAATGTGTAAAAAGATCTTAGAAATGAAAAATGAATTAGAAATAAAAAGTAATAAAAATTGCAAATGCTCGTGTATTCCAACAAGTTTCAAATTGAGTAAAAACGATAAACGCATAAATATCGATAAAACTAAAGACAGTATCAATTTAGAAACAGATGTTCATAATATAACTTTTAAATGGGGTCGGCAAGCATCACCATCCGATAGTGGCGATAAGGAAACTCAGGAAACTGTTAAACAAATGATGAAAAATTAGTATTTAAAGAGTAGATTTAACATAATTTAAACATTTAGTTTTAAAAGTTTTCTTTTATAATATAACATATATATTTACATGGATGAAGGATTAGAAAAGGTTGTAAAAAACTGAACAAGGTTTTAGAACAGAATAAGAATATTTTAGAAATCTTACAAGAAATGGAAAAGAAGAAACCATTAACAAACAATTATCAAAGTAAAGAAATAGATCGAACCAATGGTGAATCTAAAACCAAAAGAAATATTTTTGAAACAAACTTAATAACAAAGAAATTAAAGAACCGAAGTCTTCCACTATGACATTTTATCAAATCGACTATGATGAAGATACAGGGATTTATTCTTGATTGAAAACATTTTTCTCTGAAAATCCGTTTAAAGACATATTGGCATAACTAATACTATGAGTTCTACAGATGACGAAGAAGAAACAGGATACACAATGGTTTATGCTTGCAGTAAATGCGACGAAGCAAAGCCAAGAAAGGATTTTCACAAAATGTATGATAGAACTAAAATGGGAGAGATATTTTACAAAACATGTAAGGAATGCAGAGACAAAGTAAATGCGACGAAGCAAAGCCAAGAAAGGATTTTCACAAAATGTATGATAGAACTAAAATGGGAGAGATATTTTACAAAACATGTAAGGAATGCAGAGACAAAGTAAAAGCAACAAAAGAGTTAAGGAAGGAACAGAAGAAACGAATACAACCCATGGAAATACATAGATTAAAGCCTTTGATACCATAGTTTTACTATACTTACAACATGTAAGATCTTATATGTTGTAATTATAATTCGCTTGATTTAAAAGTTTCCCTGAAAATGTATTTAAAGAAATATTACCTTAATATAATAAGAGGAAAATGAACGATGATAAAATCAATAATTATATCAATAAAAAATGCTATGATTGTTGTCACTTCAAAAAAGAAAATATGGAATTGTATAGATTAAATTTACCTAATGAAATAGTGAATAATATTGTTAATTATTCAATGGATGAAGAAGATTTATGCAAAATTTGTAGAAATGGGAGATATTATCAAGAATTAATCAAATGTGATATGGGAATAAAAAGATTTTAATATTTCTAATTGTAAATAAAATACCACCTTACGATTATGTTAAACAGTTTCTTAAAATTAGTAAGAAAAATATGAAATAATTTATGATATAGTATGGATGTTGGGTTATAGTCAAGAGAAAGGAGAAGATGTTAAAGAAAAAATCAAATTATTTATTGAAAGTAAAAAGTTTAATGTTCGAAATACAGTGAGAGATATTAATATACATTTTTAAAATGATGTATGAAAGAAGAAAGATTTGTCAATTAAATTATTATCCTGTACTGAGATTATAATCATAATATAATAATAACATGTAAGATCTTATATGTTGTAATTATAATTCGCTTGATTTAAAAGTTTCCCTGAAAAAGTGCTTAAAGAAATATTACCTTAATATATTAAGTAAAGTATGTGGGACATTAATAATCTACCATTGGAAATTAGATTGAATATTATGTCATATGACTGTTATGATATATGTCCTTACAGGTTTAATGATATTCTTAAAAACCATTTTCCATCTTGGGAAAGAGTAAAAAGAAACCCATTCTGGGCAATGACTTTAACTGAAGCATTGGATGATACCAAATCTGATTATGAAAAATATATTTAGAATTGAAAGCGTTCTATAATTATTCCTACATCTATGATCTTGAAAATAAATTTAAACAGCTCTGGTTCATTGATAGTATTGATGACAAAAGAAAACACTTGAGAATGGGTTATTACGATGCAATGAGAGCACTGTTGGACATGATGCCATTCAGAACAGAGGCAGAATGGCATATCCGATTTTATCATATATTAAGCACGGAAGACTTCTATGACGAGGATGAAGAATTTAGCGATAATGAAAGCACGGCTAGCTATTATTGAGATGAATGTTTCAGTTCTTGATTATACTATAGTTACAACCTATAAGATCTTACATGTTGTAATTTTAGTTTAATTTTCCCGTATAAGCCGTGGAGGTGCTTTCCTACATAGGCCTTTCCCATCCGCATATTGCCATGCAATGTCACACAGATTGTTTCAAGATTTGGGTTAACGGTTTTAATTCTCCCTTTCCATTGGTTAACCATTTTTCGGGGAGTGATAATCTATGTAGTATGGCGCTGGGAGAGCTTAGAAAATACGCAGTTAGAAGACACTTAAAGACATGATGGTAAATAGTAGTATGGAAAACTTACAGAGATGCAGTAGGTGCAGAAAACAGAAAGAACTAGGAGAGTTCAAGGATGGGAGAAAAGTATGTAACTATTGCCTTCTAGTGCTAAGACTTATCAACAAAATAATCCTGAGAAAATGGCAGAGAAATGTCACAAGTATTATGTCAATCATAGAAACGAGATTTTGGAACAGAAGAGAGAAAAACGATATTGTGATCTTTGCAAGGTAGAAGTAGCTAAATCAGAATGGACGAAGCATTTACTGACTAGTCGGCACCAACGATATCAAATGATAGAAGCTTGGGGAGAAGTTGGAAGCCGATCGTGGCGATTCGTGGTGGTGCGATGTCTGTCAAGTATTTTTAGCAAAGAAAACATCAAAGTGTAGCCATAATGGATCGAAAAGGCGTTGTGAATTAGCAAAGCCACAAGGAGTTGAGGAGTAAATGGGTTGATACATTTGTTTTGCGATGATTGTATCAATGCATTTGGGATATTTATTGATTTTGTAGGTGGGGTTTTTGTGCAGTATGGCGGGTGGAGTGGGGACAAAATGCGCAGTAGGGCGGTGGGAGAGCACCTGTCTAACTCTAACACCTTCAAGCCCATCGTGCACCCCCCCCGCTCCTCCCAGCACAATTCTCAGGCACACTGCCCCCAATCTGGGCACCCTTCCCAAAGCAAAGCACACTCCTCCAGGTACACTCCCGCACTCCCCTCTCCAGGCAGGCACCTCCCCGCTATCAAAGCCCCGCACTCCTCCACCTCAACACGCCCCGCACTCCTCCGAGCACTGCTTTGTGTCCTATATGTGCTATATGGCTGTTACAAGGCAACCCGCAGAACCTCCACACTCCCCGGGGCACTGCTACATGTCCTATCTCGCTAGTGGTATATGGCTCTTACAAGGCAACCCGCAGAGCTGTATACTATACACATAGCACTACTACAGGCGCCAAATATACATTATATAGCACATGTAGTGTATATATCGCGCGTCTCGATACCGTATAGTACATATAGGACATATAGCAAGGAGCCCGGAGAGTGTGGGGGTTCAGCGGTGACCTGGCGTAGTGAGTTGGCGTGTAAGAGCCATATAGCACATATGGACATTCCCCAAACGGATTCTATTGCACCTGGGAGGGTTCTGACACTCGTCCGTCCAGGAAACATATCTAGGGGTCGTTTTGTTGCAGCCACACGCCTGCACGCAGCATTTTCTAAAGAGAGAGGCCGACTTGTCACCTTGCGACCAGACCGAGAAAGCTGCCTCGACCTGCCGAAACGCCTCATCACACACAACCTGGAGCGCCGGCCGGTCATTTTTTGGTTGGACCACAAAAAAGTGCACTGTTAAGTTTGGTCGCAGGGATGGTCCATGGAATGTGGTCGGATGAGTGCTTATAAAGATACGGTCTTGGTTTAGCTCGAACTGGCTGAGGTAGAGCCAAACCCCTTTCCGGGGGACGTTTTTTCTGGTTTTCCGCCAGCCTCTCGAATCAACAACATAAAATTTCGCCAGCTGGCCGCTTTGCGCCCAGTTCGGGAGGTGACCCATCACGACTTTCAATGGCAAGAGTTCCCGGAGCATGTGGATTTTTTTTGGCCCTCGGATCGCAGAAATGGTGGGAGCGCCAAGCGCGGTTTTTGAAAGGCCACAAAAACACGACCAGGGTGTCGGGTGGCTTTCCTTTCTTCCCAGAACCAGAAATGTGGGGCTCCGCGCACCGGGCCTCCACAAAGACTTGCAGGTGCGATAGGCAGGAAATGAGAAGTGGAACTCATAAGCAAACCCTCTCAACTTGAAATATCGGTCCCATTAAGGTCGAATCGCTTCTGACGAGCCCCAGGTCCACCCTTGTGGTTTCCTTCAGGGAATTGGGTTCATTCCCAGATTCCCTATTTCTCGCAGCAAGAGACGAAGACTTTGGTGCATTTGGTGCATTTTGCCAACTTTTTTGTCCAACTAGTGAAACGGTTTTCCATGAACCCACTGAAAGTTGCTGGCGCTCACCGCCGCTCTGCCCATGTGCCTGCTGCTCTTTCTCTCGCGCTGGTTCCTGGACTCGGCCTATGGAGGAGCGAAGCGCGGAGATTCGAACTTCGAATCGAAGCGACACGGAGAACGTGAGCCTTCCATTTGCTTACGCCCCCTGGGAAACAAAATGGTGATAGATTCCCATTAAAACCAACAGGGGAAAACAGCAAATATTCTTAAGCAAATGACTTTTGGAAGGTTTTGGACCCCCCGAGAGCTTTTCCTTGAGGGTACCCCAAAGATGGCTTCGGTGTTCCGTTGGGTTTCGCCTTAAAACCGGCAACAAGGGCACCCTCAACGAATTATGCACCCAAATGGGTGGTTTTCCCCCTGTGGTTTCCCTATGTGAGGCCAACAAAAACTGGGGTACCAACACAGAAAGAGACGAGGCATCCACATGCTTGGATGGGATTCCACAAAAGGGGTGGCTTTCCAGTTGGGGTCTTTTGCGAAAGCACGACACAAGGTAATCTCAACAAAAGACACACCCCTCTGAGGTTTGTCTCTCAGGGAAGCCCCAGCAAAACACGCTTTGTATTTTGGTGTCGGTCCACCAAACAAGGGTTCGTGCAAAAATAGACCCCCGTGGCGCATGCGGATGGAAAAACATTTCTGCACCATTGGGTAGGTGGTTTCTCCCAGTTGCTGTGTTTTCTCCATCCTAGGTGCAGGATGCTGTCCAGCACGGCCACAAAACCACCTTTGGGTTTTCCTTGGTTTGAGGGGTCTCTAAGCTTCCAATCATTTTGCAACCAGGATTCGCTGTACTTCCATTTGCTGAAATGAATATATATTTGTCTATTTTCCCCCTGTTGGGTCTTAATGGGAATCCATCACTCTTGGACATATTTTTTTCCATGTGTTTTTTCCAGGGGGCTTAATTAAATATTAAGCAAATGGAAAAGTGTAGGCTCATGTTGTGTATGTCAGCAGGACTTGGCTGCCGGGCGCTGTGGGCTTCCTTCCCAAGGCCCTCGTCGAGGGCTTTAGGATTTCAAGACGAAGCAGGGCTCCGGAAAAAAACAATCAGCAGGTTTTGCTTTGTTTGGTTTGATGGGTTGGTTGGTTTGGTTTGATTGGTTGGTTGGTTTGGTTTGATTGGTTGGTTGGTTTGGTTTGGTTGGTTGGATGTATCTGTTGCAACCATGTGAAAGACATCGTGCTTTTTCAGCAATATTTTAGGGAAACCTTGCCATTTACAAGTTGCAATGTTCAGGCGAATGTAAGGATCCCTGCCCAGCAGCGCTCGAGCAGTCGTTGGTCATTTGGCTAAGGACACCATAGTTGCTTTCGGCTCAGAGGAAAACAAGAGCACAAGAGCATCATAGCTCAGCTACTACTCATTCTTTGCGAACCCTGACCAATGACGATGGCAGCGCCCATGTCTCGGAGCAGCCATGGAAAGTCGTGACACGCCGAACACAAGCCTGTATGCCACCCACACAGTTGAGTCTGGCGGCTGACATTTTGGCTTCGAGATGCGGCTGCCCGAGGCATTTCATGGAGCCTTGTTCCATGGAGCCCCAACTCCAGGAATTGGGCATCTGAAGAGTTGCTGCCGCCTTTGCCACGCAGAGGTGTGAGCATTCTGCTGAGAGGTGTGAAAGAGCTTGGCCACAGCTTGATGGCGCAGCAAGCACTAGCAGCCACGAGCCCCGCCAGCCCTTTGGCGGGGTGCCCTGCTGAAGCTGACACGCCTCTCCTGCAGCGACCGAGGGCTGGCTCGGGCATGACAGTTTGAATGGGCCCCACGGTGCCCTATTGCGACCCATCACGATCCATCAAAGTACTTGATTCGCGCAGAGCCAAAAGCCAAAGAATGCAAAAGTCTTTGTGCCTGTGGACTCTTGCTCAAACATAGCAAGCGGTGTGCGCAGAGCTTGCTGAAGCTTCAAAGGCGGTAGGCCAGTTCCCGCACAGCAGTGGCACAGTGAGCAACGTTTCGTGGGCCTTGCATGTCCCAGGCCCAGATTGGGTTTGCGCAGCTGCCGTGGTGATAGGCAGTCGGCCTTCGCAGAAACGAAATGCTTACATGCTGCGCTTTGTGAAGGATTCACTCCAGTATGGACGCTTTCCGACATGATAGCTTGAGCTGTCCACAGTGAGAGAGGGAGAGAGAAAGACATAGAACTTCATCATTGCCCATAGATACATGTCGAGCGCCTGGCATGTCTAGCACATGTCACAGAGGTTCATGCTTAGTTTCTGTGCAGCAGGCTCGCCAATTTTTCTTCTAGTCCTCGGAGTGATGCGCGCGGCAAAAACGGGACAAGACATGCCACAAGTCCTTGCGCCTCGATGTCTATTTGTGCTAGAGGGACGCGCGCGCCGGCAATGATGCCACCTCATGTAGAAGTAAGCGTGTCAGCGCATTGCCTGAAGAGTTGCTGCGGCCTTTGCCACGCAGAGGTGTGAGCATTCTGCTGAGAGGTGTGCCAGAGCTTGGCCACAGCTTGATGGCGCAGCAATCACTAGCAGCCACGAGCCCCGCCAGCCCTTTGGCTGGGTGCCCTGCTGAAGCTGTAATTGACACGCCTCTCCTGCAACGACCGAGGGCTGGCTCGGGCATGACAGTTTGAATGGGCCCCACGGTGCCCTATTGCGACCCATCACGATCCATCAAAGTACTTGATTCGCGCAGTGCCAAAAGCCAAAGAATGCAAAAGTCTTTGTGCCTGTGGACTGTTGCTCAAACATAGCAAGCGGTGTGCGCAGAGCTTGCTGAAGTTGAAAAGAGCCCGCCTGGAAGGCCCCTTCGAAGGAGTTGCACATGTTGGGGCAGAGGATGTTTCCCACGCAGCAGCATAGTGAGCAACGAAATGAAGGACATTTACCCGGGTCAGCCCGAGCTGACATGCTCCCGGTTTGTGGGCCTTTACTCTAGGCCCCTAGGTTTGGCAATGCGGATCAAGTTCAGTGCGCGCAGCTCGCAACAGGCAATGTGCTTCGCGGTAAGCTGCTTTCACTGCGGCTTCCGAAGGATTCAATTTGTTTACTTTTGATCAAGCTTGGGAAGCGGAATCCTTGACACTTGGCAGTCACCGCCTGCTCAGCTTTGCAGCTGACCCCGAGCCACAAGCGGACTTCGCAAGTTTGAGTGGCCCCAAGCAGAAGTCTTTCAATGAGGATGCAAGTTTTGCAGCTCAAGCTGTCTCATAGCCGTTGCCACTTGTGTGAAAGGACTTGGAGACAGATGGCTCTCCAGCAGCGCTGCCGATGGCCCCTCCAAAGAAAGAGCCAGAGCTGACATGTCTCAAACACCATCCACGTGCCAGCCAGGTGCTTGAGTTTGCCATGGTGAACTCAGCTCCGTTCAGATCTGAAACCTGCTGGAAAGCCCCAAGCCTTTCAAGGGCATGTGCTGCAAAAAGGGAGTTGAAACAACGCTCATTTGCGTTCCTCGCACGCAGCAACCATTACCCCAAGCCCGTTCCCTTGGCTGTGGTTTCGCTAGATAGTAGGTAGGGACAGTGGGAATCTCGTTAATCCATTCATGCGCGTCACTAATTAGATGACGAGGCATTTGGCTACCTTAAGAGAGTCATAGAGGGTGGGATTTTTGTTTGATGCCCTTTGACGCGGTGCGCTGCGGCAAGATTGCGGCAACCTATGTCGCAATCAACATGCCCTTTCTTTGATACCGTTGAGCTGCCCTCTTCAGTCTCTGCATTCAGAGCTTCATTTCGTGGCAAACGACAAACTTTGCTGAGCAGGAACCCGCTCACTGCTCCTGACCTGGTCAGGCCCCTAATGCTGCAAATAGAAGCGCCAGCTTTGACCTATGACTGCAGATGAGAAGCTCTTGCAGGTCCGCAACTGGAAATTTACTGTAGAAGCTCATTCTGGCAGAGACTTGCCTGCTCTTGTTTCAACTGGGAGGGAACTATGGTTCAGCTTGCAACATTCTTCTTTTCCGCAAGGCAGCGTCTAACCATAGGAGCCTAAGCACGCTTTGCAAAAAGCTGAGATTTCGTGGCAAAGAAGAGCAGTGCATTGTGCATGGACGGAGAAACAAGCTCCGCAGCCGATCTGCAAACCCGGCGTTGGCGCTGTTCTTTTCTTGCATTGCTTCAGACAATGCCCTTGTCGGGCTTGCCGCCAGAAAATTGCTGAGCAGTTTGCCACGTCAAATTTTGACGTCCCGCCAGCGGCCTGCCAACCTCAGTGGCAGGGTGGGAGCCTTCATTGCAATGAAGGCCTGTGGGAACAGGTTGCTGGGTGTTCTGCAAAGCCGGAAGATGCTTGGGTGGAGATTGGGCGCAAGTCAGTCAACCTGCAAGGCGCACACTTAGAGGGGAAAACCCCGTAGGCCCCGACCGTGCTGAATGCCTTGGCAGGTTGTTTCCGGTTTGGCGCTGGCTTTTCAACATTTATCGCCGCGCAGGCTTGCCTTTTGTATCTTGCCGCCGCGCTTTTCGACCCTTTGCGGCCTCAAAAGCTTTGGTTTCCATTGCCAGCTTTGAGGGGCTGGCCATGTTCTCCGGCATGTGACCCTGTGACGTGCAAAGAGTCGTGCGTGTTCTTCGTCACAGTAAGTTAACATTTGTCGCAGATTTCGGGTGTTTGTGCCGCCAAACGGGACCTTCAGGCATTGAACGGCAACGTTCGTCTGCCTTCAGTCACACGCAGCAGCCATATAGGGTAGATTCCTTCCTAAAGACGACAGTGCAGCATCCTTTCTGTACTGCAGTCAGGGTTTGTGACAACAATGTTGACGGCAAAACCAAACGCATGCCACCCAGGTCACCCAGGTGCTTGAGCTTGCCATGCTGAAATCAGCTCCATGCAGACCGCAATCTGAAACCTATGGGAAAGCCCCGGCAGCAACTTGCCCGTCAAGCAGGGCTGCATGAAACGACAACGTTCATCGTTCCTGACACGCAGTGCCTCGGCCTGCCGGGGTTTGGCGTCTTCCACTGTTCCTCCTGGAGGACCCTTTGATACACAAATAAGTGCTCCGGACAGTTTGTGGCATTCGAGCGCTTGTTTCTGCTCAAATCCAATTCGAGCGTTTTTTGAGGTTAGAAGCTTGGTGAAGTGCTCGAGAGAAAACGAACCCGCAACTCGAGCGCAGTTCCCCGCTACTCAGGCGCAAATTTCCGCATCTCGGGCGCAATTCCAAAAAGTGTGCAAAGCCAAAGCTCCGCCCTGCAATCTGTGCGTGTGCATGTGTTTGCATTTACCATTTCTCGCGCACTTATTTGCCACGAAAGCTGGAGCAAACATTTGTGTGTCAATGGGTCCTGCAGGCTTTGTAGCAAAAGCGCTTCTTGGTCCACAGAGGGCCAGCCACACCAACCTAATTGCACACGAAATCCAACGCATTTGAGCGGCTCAATGTGAAAATGAACGAGTTAAGGCCAAATGCAGTAAAGAGTTGGTGTTGTACCCAATTTACTCGCAGGTTTTGCCGTGACTTCATTTGACTGTGGGCGCAGGAACGGGTTCGCCCAGGATGCTCCATCCAGTGTTTCAGTGGGCAGCGCAAATAGCTGGTTTTCCGCACCTCAAACAGCATGGAAGTTTGCCCAAGGGGCGAATTGTTTCAGACTCAGATAGCATACGTGGGGCAGGCTCCGCGGCCAAAGCTGGCTCTGAACCACTTTCAGTTCCAAGGCAGACATGGGGCACCCTGTCAAGCCCAAGGAAAAATGTGCAGGGCGTCTTAGAAGATGGCAGGCTGACTTTGGTTTCCCCCCTCTCTCCCTGCCTGGCACTTGGCAAACGGCCAGCGCAAGCCGCGTGGTGTCACATTCTTACGCAGCCGGTCAGGCAGAAGGCGCAAGTGCAAAGCCGTGGATCTTGACCAGAAGCTCCTTCGGAGCAACTGTAACCAAGGGAACCCGTCCCGCCAAACAGTGGCTGCCTGCCCAAACATAAATGTCCCAGAGCATGATGAAGCACTGTGCACTGTAAGCCAATCTAGTCCTCCCTGAAGATTTGCTTCCAGATGTCCGGAGCTGAGGCATGAAATTCCAAAGGAGAGAATGCATTGCTTGCTGATGGAGATTGACCGACTCGGCTTTAGCGGCGAGCGCCAGCTCGTTGAGATCCTGACGCCAGCGCGAGCTTGAAGCTGCATGTTGCAAGCAGCAAGTGCGCCATGTCCCCAGACGAGGGAAGGTTACAAGGCGCGTACATCTATGAGCAACCAAAAACGATGTCCCCTTTGAAGCGACCACGTTTGAGCGCTTCAGTTTTGAATTTTGAACGGAGCTCACAGTGTTTCCCACTTGCTTTCCAGCGGTGTTTGTAGCTGGGAATCGCCTTTGAGCAACTTTGCTTGTGCGCTCAGCTGATTCCGCTGGAGCCAAATGGGCCGCAATAGTCTGTTACGGCAGTGCCTGATGAGGAGTTCAACTTTTAGAGGGGGTCTCTCCAGCATCTTCGATGAGGACGGGTGGAAGGCGTAGGCCAGGCGTAGCGCACTGTTCTTGACTCCCGGCCTTTGGCACGCAGCGCCAGTCAGTGGCCTCTCGTGCTGCTTTCATCTCGATGAAAAGTGGATGGATTTTCGGGGCGAGCGGCAATGCGAACAAGTGGCCTGGCGCTTAGCTCAGCCCCCGTGGCTCGAACGGGCCTTGCCATTGAAATTGATGAAAGTCGTGCAGGTCCCACCTTTGGGAATCGGCGGGCCCTGCCACATGTTCCCAGGATTTGTGCGCTTGGATTGCTTCTGAGCAGTCCCTTGCGTTTGCGTTCTGGGCCAGCCGCCTTTGCCCCGGTGAGGAACAGAGGCCGGGTACCTCTCACCCTGTAAGCCAGCTGAATCCATGTCGGGCATTTGCGTGGCCTGACTTGGAAGCATATGAAGGGAAGGCCGGCTTGGCGGTTGCGTGTGTCTTGCCATACTCTCAAACTTTTGGGCATTGCAACGCGTTGCAGAGCAGCTGTGCTCGCATGGCAGATCGTGGCTTGTCCACAGATGCCCCAGTTTGGCATCTGGGCGACTCGCTCGGCTCGCAGCAGGCTGCTTGCTGGCAAGCTGGATGGGCTTCTTCCCGTGCCGGGCAGCCCGGAAGCCAGAAGCTGACTCCGCGCAGGAGTCCGGGCACGACTTGATAGCTGCAGCTTATAAGGATGACAACGCACATGATTTGACCCGATGTCGTGGCTGGTGGGACATCGGACCATTCTTGGCCCTATACAGCCTATACGTCACTTGTCTGGAAAGAGCCAAAGAGCTGCTTTCGGGCACAGACATTCAGCAGTCCAGCGAGCCCAAAGCGAGAAAACAGATGCTTTAGATGGTCCCTCTCATGTTTTTCAGGGAGAAGCTAACTCTGCCTTGCGCTCGCAAACGGGGGGACCTATAACCGCTGAAGGCCACTGCGTCAACTTGGTCCCCTTGGCATTAGGTACCCGAACCCGAACCCAACCCCCCCCCCCCCCCCCCCCCGGCAAAAAAAAAGAAGGTTAAACCCGAACCCGAACCCGAACCCGCCGAACCCGAACCCGAACCCCCCCCCCCCCCAAAAGAAAAATCGCTAAACCCGAACCCCGAACCCCGAACTCGAGCCCGAACCCCCCCCCCCCTCTCCCCAAAAAACACACCCGAACCCGCTCGAACCCGAACCCGAACCCGAACCCGAACCCGAACCCGAACCCGAACCCGAACCCGAACCCGAACCCGAACCCGAACCCGAACCCGAACCCGCTCCCCCCCCTCCCCAAAAAAAAAACCCGAACCCGCCCGAACCCGAACCCGAAACCCCAAAACCGAAACCCAGAACCCCCCCCCCCCCGAACCCGAACCCCCGAACCCGAACCGAACCCGGACCCCCCCGAACCCGAACCCCCGAACCCGAACCCGAACCTGAACCCGAACCCCCCCCCCCCCCCCCCCCCCCCCGCCCCCCCCCCCCCCCCCCCCCCCCCCCCCCCCCCGAACCCGAACCCGAACCCGAACCCGAACCCGAACCCGAACCCGAACCCGAACCCGAACCCGAAGCCGAACCCCCCCTCCACCCGGCCACGCCCCAACCCGGACCCGAACCCGAACCCGAACCCGAACCCCCCCTTTCCCGAAAAAGAAAAATGGCTAAACCCGAGCCCCGAACCCCGAACCCGAACCCCAAAATCAAAAATTGCTGAACCCGAACCCGAACCCAAACCCGAACCCGAACTCCCTGTGTTTGGTTTGTCACACCATTGATCTCCTGCAACCATTTGGCTCAAGGCCCTCTTGTGTATAGCATATTGCATTCATGCGATAGCAGTACAAACCGCTAGCAGGAAAATCAGTCAAGTCAAGCCACCAGGGACAATCCATCCTCCAATCATCCATATTGGCATATTGGACTCTCTCAGGACCAAATCAACGACCTCTACTACCACAGGGTACCAGTTCCCTTCTGGATAGGCGCCTGAGGCAGTGGCCTCAATTTGTGGTAGCGGAGCGGGTTTTCCGCAGAGATCCAAGGGAAGATGTCATCCGATGGAGAAGGCTTCATGGAAGCCTATTCAAGTATGGCCAAACCACAAGGCTATACGGAGGAAACACTCAATTTATCGATGACCGCCAAGCAGCCGCCGTCGTACGACGGAAAAGTCCGCTGGTTCAGGTATGAAGAACTCGTGGACGACTGGGTGACAATCACTACGGAAGCACCCAAGAGAGGACCACTACTCAACAGCAGACTCACCGGAGATGCATATATGTATAAAGCAGTCCTCCAAAATGACCTATTGCAAGATCCTGATCAAGGAGTCAACTACTTCAAGAACACGCTGAAGAAGTACTCTTTGAAAGGTGCGACCAACGTGTATCTGTACAGGCTCCTCAGTTTCTTCAATCATAGAAGGCAGAACTAAGAGTTCCTCATTTTTACCTCAAAATTCGAAATCCTTCTCATGAGATTGAAGGCAGCATGGATGGACTTGATGCCAGTTTTCAATGTCATTGAGAAACATCTCACTAGAGAACTACTCCTATGAGATGCTGAAGACACACTACCATGAACTCTTCATCACGACCAGGACATCCATTCAAGATCCATCCATCCGACCTCAAGGAGGCAACCAAAGCAACACATTCTTCATCATCGAGCAAGGTGAATATGAAGGAGAAGAAGGCTTTTGGGTTGAGGATGAAGAAGGACTTGAAGGATTCATGTCAAACAACGATGAGGAGACATTCTGGGTCCTCGAGGAGAACGATGCGTTCATCGCAAGAAAAGTGTCAGGGCGGAATTTCAGATTCAAGAAGAGAAAAGGAAAAGGAAAATCAGGAAACAAAAAGGGCAGTCACCAACGAGGTGGCTTTAAACCCTTCAGAAAAAGCGGTTCTGGCGGGAAGGCCAATATGGCCAATGAGAACTATGATCCCTACGACCAGCATATTGGGGAAAAGGCAAAGGAAAGAAGGGAAAGAAAGGAAAATCAAAATTCCAATATCCCTATGATGGAAACAAAGGTTATCCATCTTATGAGAATGGCAAAGGAAAGGGCGGACATGACAAAGGAAAATCCAAGACGTTCGCAGCCACCGCAGAAAAGACGGAGGAGCAGCCCGCCATCCAGCAGACTGCACCATTCATAGAGCCTACCTATGCCGGTTGGACAGACCAAGATTGGGATCAATCATGGACATGGAACGAACAAGGCTGGTACTCATCCCATGAGACATCCAGTACAGGACAAGCGCTAATGGCATTCCATGACGCATATGAGCATCATGAGAAAGAGGCCATCCACGGGAAGCTGATCCAATCAGATGCAGTTTCAGAACACAATTTGTCCGTCACGACATCCTTGAACAAGGAACTGTACCGATCCTCCTCAGCATCAGTCAGATGCGGAACCTCTACATGACCGTAGAGCACACACCTCAATGTGACAAAATCACATGCAAGGCTTTTGGCATGAACCGGCAAGCAGTTCCGGTATCCGGTACAGGACATGCGCTCGTCGATCTCGCTGGGTTGCAAGAGTGAAGGCGCATGGAGAAATTGCTCATAAGGGCCTCACCAACTACGCCTATGATGATGATAACAGCATCAAGTTTCCCTCCGGGGATATCTCCAAGAGTGAACTGTTTGTGCAGCAAAATCATCCGAGACGACTCCTAAAATCATTGGGTCTCAGAAGCAGGACCATTGGATCCTTGACAAGAAGAACAAGCAGCTCATCCGTGTGCGCATCACTGTTCACACCAAATGGAGCCAAGGAATGTCCAATCAATCCGGATAACATCACCCGAGAGCGTACTACGGAAATCATTGATGCATCCGAAGGTGGAGATCCAGACATCCTAGAAGACAATTGGAGACTTACATCCCAGGCAAACAAACCTATGATTAACCTGTGGATAGGTAAGACCATTTTCACCTTCGCGGACAATTCGCTTAAGGATGGAGAAGCAGGCTCAGGATCGGCAGCAGACAGGATCATCGACAAGAAGGGCCGGTCGACCATTGAGCCAGATCCGTTCGCACCATCCTCAGAAGAACCTACAACGCTTCCGCTTGCGCTAGGAAGAACCCACAAGCGATTGTCAAATCCCGAAGAGTTGAAGAAGCTCCACCTCCAGCATCACCGCATGACAACAGATCAATTTTGATTTAGAACTCGCTCACTTCATTTGCCGAAATCAACATTCGATCTATTTGACAAAATCCGAAGTGAATGTGAAGTTTGCCAAGCGGCAAAACATGCACCATCACGAAGCAAGACGAGTTGACTTCGAGCGGACACCTTTGGTGACATGACATTCATTGATCACTGTCAAGTTCCTCTTGGAACAGGAGAACACATCATTGTTTTTGAAGAAAGTGACATACAGACAGCTGGTGAAGGCAGCTGCAACTGTCAGGAATCAGACTGTCACCTACGGGGGTGTAACACCATTAGAGCTCGCATTCGGAAGACGACCAGCAGATCTCATCCAACTCGATGTCGCAACACCAACTCAGTTGACGATTGACAGGAATGAAGAAGAGCTGACAGCCATCCAGATCAAGCAGCTGTCCAAGCAAGCTTTCCAAGAAGCACGTCAATCCGAAGACATCCGACGAGACCTTGCTCAAAATCTCCGAATGAGTTCTAAGCCTCTTCAGGTGAAGGACAAGGTATTTTACTGGAGAATCCAAGATCCGTTCAAATTGGTGGAAGACAAATCCAAGATCTGTTCCGATGGAAGCAAGGGAGGAATATGGCTAAAAGGAAAAGTCATTTCCATTGAAGGAGAAATGGTAGGACTTGATCTTGGGACTCGACTCATCAAGGTTAACATGACGAAGGTCAGAAAGGATGAAACCATCTCTCCGGGGAAACCTGGAATTGATCTTCTCTTGCCAGAAGAGCGAGAATCCTTGCAGAAGGAGCAAACCGGCTCCTCTGCCGACACCAAGAAGAAGGAGTCATCCGCACCAGCTCCTAAGCCCAAATCCTCAGTGCCATTGCGCATCGCGGGAAAACCATCTCCCAAACCTGCAGCACCTCATCCAGCAGAGAACATGTTCGTCGAGGACCTCACATCCATTCCTGAACAAGCGCACTGGAAGTGTGTACGTAAAGGAAAGATCCACGTTCTCGAGATCTTTGCAGGAAGTGCCAGATTCAGTCAATGCTGTGCACTCTCAGGTCTTAAGGTTGGGACTCCCGTAGACATCCGCACCGGATTTGACGTAATGACATCCAAGGGACGACACATGGTCATGGAGATCATCAGAGAGCAAGCGCCTGATGTAATCCTCATGGCACCGAAACGCTATCTTTTCCCATGGTTGAATTTGTGGCATCCATTGCGAGATATCAGCTGACGCACGGAAGATATTTCATCATTGAAAATCCTCAGACATCCAAGATATGGTATCTGAATTGTATGCAGCAACTGTTTTCAGAGCCTGGCAGATTTCCATTTCTGTGCATACGGACTGAAAGATCCTGAATCCGGGCTCAGAAGTCTCAAGCCCACGAGCTTGATGCACTGCTTACCTCCAGAGGTAATGAGACCGATCTTCAGAAGGTGTAAACATTCTACCAGCTCAGTCAAGCATGAACACCAACCCCTCGAGGGAAATGCTGGTACTTTCGGAAGCAGAACCAAGCTGGCACAGGTTTATCCTTACCAGTTCTGTCAGGATCTCGCCCACATCCTCCTCAGACACGTGAAGGTGAAACCGCTTGACAACGAGGTGTACCTCTTGGAGGACCTTTTCGAACCATTCACCATCAAGCAGGTTGACATTCTGAGGAAGGAGATGGAAGCCATCGACCAGGAGTTCAACATGACCAGCAGTAGTCTTACGGTCAGAATTCAAGACCTCCCGTTCAACAAGGACGTTCAACCATTGGTCATCCAAGATCCGCTAGTCCAGAAGTTTCAAAAGACGATGAAGCAGTTCCCACCGGGCGCTGAAATCGATATCTTCAAACAAGATCCGAATGACTGGCGATGTCAGAACATGTGGAATGGTTGCAAGAAGTTGAGACAGTTGTGCATTTCATCCACTCAGTATGATGGATGCACAGCATTCGTCCACACCTGCATCTTCATCCAATTACAATCCGAACAATCCGGTACAATATGAAAGTGAGGAAGAACTGATCCCTCATGTTCCAACCTCATCCGGCACTGGAAGTTCAGAGAAAACCATGAGATATACTGACCAGGAAGATGGAGAATCGGAAGACTCTCAGAGGACCGGATCTTACGATGATCACCAAGCTGATCTCGTTCTTGATGAAGCACATTGGTCACTCACGACAGCTGAGCAGAAGATCTGTGCGAACACTGGATCCTTTACGGTTCCAAGAAAAATATTGAAGGCAACCCTGTCCTTCTTGGACGTGTGAAAGGGACCTTCAACCCATCGCCCCGATGCGGATTCTCTCATCAGAAATACACAGATCAGAATCATGTGGACCGGTTATGCAAGAACATGACCGACGATGACCGTGCACTCTTAGTTTTGTACTCATCCAAGCAAGAATCCTTGAAGGCTTCATCCACATCCGCACTCATTGGCAAGAAGCGGAAGGAAGCGACAGCCACTGAAATAAGGGCTTATCAGAAACAATTCCTTGAAGCCAAGCAGCTTGAGTGCAAATCTTGGCTTGATAGCAAAGTCGACTTGGTCGACACACGCAAGATTCAGGTCAGGAACTGGGTCACTGGTCGCTGGGTCCTTACCCTAAAGCAAGACAAGGTAACTTCCTGAAGACCAAGGCTCGCTGGGTTCTCCGGGGCTTCCAAGACAAGCAGAAGAACGATCAGCAGACAGACAGTCCTGCTGCATCCAGGAGTGGCTTCCGCCTACAGCCGCAAATAAGGGCTGGAATATAGTTCACATGGATTTGAAGACGGTGATCAGACTCACCCCCCAGACCACGCTGGTGAGGTGCGAGTAGTTGAGGGTGACCATCTCGGTGCGCTTGTACTGCTTGGCCACCACGGAGTCGAAGAGCTGCTGGAGCTCCCCCAGGTCGGCCTCGGCCATCTCCGTCTTCACCCGGCTGTCCGACAAGTTGGTGAAGCTGGTGTTGCAGACCACGTTGCCCGTGTTGCCGGCGATCACCAGGCAGCCGGGGGACAGCTGCGTCGAGAGGCTCTTCGTCTGCACCAGCGCCTCGTCGTTGATCATGATGAGCTCGCGCTGGTGCGCCCCGCCGTCCCGCTCCAGGAAGACCCGCGCGCTCTGGTTGCCCAGCAGCCGCAGCTCCGGGCCGCTGTCGGAGGCCGCGCTGTTCTTGGAAATCTGCACCTTGCTCCAGCCGGCCCAGTTCTTCGTCAGCGTGAGATCGTCCGAGAAGTCGGAGGTGTTGGTCACGGTGAGCGTGTTGGACGCGAAGAGTTGCGGGGCGGAGACCGTGCCCGAGCTCGTCACGTCGCCGCACACCACGCTGCCCGTCGACACTCCCCCGCTCGTGGCCGTGAAGGTGCAGCCCAGGCTCTCGCAGTCCAGCGGGCCCAGCAGTCAGGGTGCCCGTGGACACGTCACCGACCGTGGTGAAGTTCCCAGCGTTGGCCGTGTTGTTGATGGTGAGGGTGCTGCCGGTTATCCCGGTGGCCGAGCTCAGCAGGCCCACGCTGGCCGCCCCCGTGATGCTCAGCGAACTGCCCGAGACGGCTCCGGTCCCGTCGTGAACACGTCCGTGCAGTTCACGTCGTTGCGCAGCAGCTGGTCGCAGCCCACGTTGCCCTGCGCGGTGAGCCCGTCCAGAGTGGCCGAGCCCGTGAGGGCCAGCGAGTCGGCCAGCAGGTCCGTCACGGAGACCGACTCTCCCTCGAAGGCGGTGGCCCTGATCTGCAGGCTGTACAGGTCCAGCGCCCCTTCGTGTGTCGCCTTTCTCTACTTGGGGAGGCGTTGCGGGAGAATTGCTGTTTTTTCAGGAATGTCTTGCTTTTCAGGAAGGTGACCGCAGTGACAACGTATTGCAGCAACTCAAGGAGTACGTGCAAGGACTCTGGTGCAAACTTGCAGTGCCTTCGTGCAAGCGCATGATTCTGAGCTTTCCATTTCTCGGATACTTTGAGGTTGCTGTTCCCGAGGCTGCCACTGACCTCAGTGTGTACAAGGCCTTCCACAAGGCTGTTGGGACGGACCGTGAGTTTTGGAAATATCAGACGGCTATGCAGTTGTGCATGTACGGGCCTGTGACTGCATCGCCTCTTGTGCATTGGCTTGTCCAACCTTTTCGGAATGTTCAGGGGTTCATTTGCGCAGTCAACGACAGAAACACACATGACTCGGCAGTGCAGCTGATATTCCAACTTCGGCTGCTTGCACAGCTTGAGTGCCGGGAGTTGTACCTGATGCGTATCCAGCCCAATCCTGTGGGGACCGATGACCGGCTTGTGCTCATGTCGAGGGTGTTTCGGCCTGTCGATGTCATTTCGACCATGTTTCAGGACGCGGTTTGCTCTGCTTATTTCAATTTCATGATCCAGCCATTTCGTGACGATTCGCAACAGGGCATCCGCCTTCGCATTCGGCTGTGGAAGGGAGTCATTTTTGCTGGCCATGTCAGAAGAGACACGCCGCTGAATCTGGTACACGAAGCATGGGCTTACACATGTTCCTGGTTTGCTGAGGTTGATGGACCGATTCGTACCATCCTCAATGGCCGATCTGCAATGCCTGGCACCCTGTTGAGTGACCATATCAGTGCCGACGCCAAGCATGCCACCATACACATCCTCCGGCCACTCCATGGGGGTGGTACCGCTGTGCCTGACATTGTATCGGTTGACAAAGCCGACAAGTTTGTTCCACAGCAAAATCCGCCGGATTCTTCACACATCCCGTTGATACATGAGGCATGGTGCACTTGCAAGCCTGTGCATCGCAAGCCCGTCAACATCTTGTCCATGACTGCCTCGTGTGTGTGGCAACAGGCGAGTTCTGGTAAGCTCTCTGCTGTACTTCCCTTGGATGAAGGTATTCGCCTTATCCGAGAATGGGATCAGACCGGCATCCTGTCTCATTTCGAGCTCCTTGGGTGGACATTTCAATGCCTTCGCCAACATTCTACGTTGCACTTGCAAATTGTGGAACAGGCTGACTCCTCAGTGCCGGCCACTGTCATCGAACTCACCGATTTGCTTTTTGCACAATATGTTTGTACTTTCGAGATTGCTGCAGGATTGACGGCCGGTTCGCTGACGAAATCCGTTGACCTCAAGGTCAAGACCATTACCGGCCTGTCCTTATTTGCACGTGTTCCTGCTGGCACCAAGGCCATTGTGTTGCATCGTGCATGGATGTTTGCGACCGCGTGGACCGGTGTAAACAATGTGATTCGCCTCGTTACCGCCGGTAGACAGATCATGCCGAGTATCGCTTTCAAAAGCCAGCCGAATGGAAGACCATGCGCTGTTCATGTCATCTTTCCCTTGCATGGAGGTGGTGGCAACTCCGAGCCGGCAGAAGATTTGGTCTCCTTGCTCACACGCGCCATGTGCTTGCAGGGGGCCGAGCAAGACGAATCGCAAGCATTTGCTCAAAAGATTGTTGCCCAGCTTGGGGCTGCACGCATCCGCCGAGTGTGCACAGAAACACGGCCTGAGCACATTGGGAAGGGCCTCAGAGGTTTGGCGTCAGCTGCGAGTGTCAAACTCCCGAGCATGCAGCTCGCTGTGCAAAAGTCATCCGGCTCCAAGAGTGTGAAACGCCTTACGGTGCCACACCAGGCGGCACACTTCACCCTTGTGCCCGGATTTGCAAAGACACAGGAAGGCACTGCTGCCACTATTATTCATGATATGGCCGAGCACTGTGGGCCTGCCGTCATCCTCTTGGATGCCGAGGCCGCTGCGCCCTGGCTTCAGGAGCCACAGACATTTGATCATCCTCTCGCCTTGATGGTTCTTGGTACTCAGTGCAAATGTGCTCTTCAAGATGCATGTACCACCATGCATATCCCGGCACATGACGCCGCTCATCAGCCCGTTGTCCTGAGTGTTTGTGCCCATCAACTTGGGAAGAGGGCCATACGTTTCGGACATGATGCCGTTGGCAAAGTTGCTGTTGCTGATACGCGCCCATGTGTATTCAATGTCTTCCGTGACGACTGCTCGCCGGATCTTTGGACGCAGGTGCTCGCAGCCCCGGTTAAAACTGCGCTCGGTTTATTTCAAGAAGGGACCGCCGTTTTGTGTGGCAAACCTTGGAAGCGCCGATGGGTCTGTCAGGCCAAGGAGTGTGAGCCAATCCGTGCTGAGCTCTTTGCCTTTACAGGGTTCCTGAGGACGCAGAGCATTGAGAAGATCCTGTCTCAATCTGGATTGAATCATGTCTTTGTGCAGCCCATCACCCCGAATGAGGTCGCCAAGGAACCCTATGCGATCCTGCCCCTTGCAGAGGCACGTGCATCTGCACTGTTGCTCATCAAGAAAATTCCTGAGCACAAAGGACTCACGAGATCGCGTAAAGGCTATGGCGCACGCCTCTCTGAGGCCGACTATCCAGCTGTGTGGACACGGCTATACCCTAATGAGACTCAACCTGAGCTCAAACTTGGTCGCCTCTTGTATCGGCTGCAACCCACGCCCCGGGGAATCGATGCCAGTGATTTACGTCGATGGCTGCAGGATATCAAGTGGCGCAACACCACTGTTGTGCGAAGTGTTGCCAGCGATGTGTGGTTAGTTGCCGCCTTGACTGAACCGCCTGCTGAGTTTATGCAGATGAATCACCACACGGTTTTGGCCAAGCCTGTGCAACGTAGGTTTGCTGGTAGTCGCATGACTAATCCTGTGCTGGCCGGTCAGCCGCCTGTGCTGAGTGTAACCACGCAGAAGCCGACCATTGCTGATGGCCCTCAGGACCCGCTTGTTGCCTCCGACCCTTGGGAGAAGGCTTTGCAGTCCCGTGGCAGACAGACCATTTCCCTCAAGGCGACCCCGCCGCCTTCCACCCAGTTGGAACAACGGGTCAATCAACAGGAGAAGCAGCTTGCCGAACTAAAGACGGCCATGTCTAGCATGGAAAAGCGCCAGGATGCAGTTCAGAAGGATGTCAATCAAGTGCATCAACAGATCAAGAAGCTCGACACCTCGTTTGATGAGAGCTTACGCAAATGTGTCGCCCAGCAGGATCGCAGAATGAAGGATGGATTTGATGAGCTGAAATCTCTCCTTATGGAGTTGTCGGCATCTGGGGCTCGTCCGCCTTCCAAGCGTGTACGTGACGTTGAAGATGAAGATGAAGAGATGGGTGGTTGACGGTTTTGGCAACGGAATCAGCCGTTGCGCGTCGATCCACTTGTACGGGTTCCCGTGTGTGCTCACCGGGCAATACATCCCGTGCCCACAGTACAATCCACATTTTACAACTTGTGCCTGAACATCGGGGTTTTGCTCGTCATGCAGACCGGAAAGACGGTCGATGACTTTGATGCATTTAGGGGAGTATGTGTAGGCCAAGCTGCGAATCCCGGGCCTTCTGGCTCCGATACTGCCATCTATGAGGATGTTACCCTTTCTGTTTTTAATCCTACCAGTCTTTATACCCATCACGATGTGATCATTGAACATCCTTCAGATGTACAGTTTTTGTCGGAAACTTCAACCACCATTGATGCTCAAAAAAGTGTCCGTAGTCAAATGCGTGGATCAGGTAAACGCGTCGTATTCGGTGCACCTTCACCTGATAAAACTCGGAGTAAGGACTCCACACAAGCATGTGTTCGTGGTCACGCATGTGGCGTTGCTTGCATAACACGCCTTTCCATTAAACCGTTGCCATGCGATGATGGTCCCACTGGCATGTATAATGCCGGTCGACTTATGCGATGTCTTGTCCAGATCGGACCATGTGCTGTGCAGTGCGTTGTTATTTACGGTCTGACCACCTGTACGGGACAAGCTGCCGCCAATGATGCCTTGTTTGCTGAAGCCGTGTCTTGGGTTCAAGCTTACAGCGGCTACAGCATACTTGCGGGGGATTTCAATATGCCACCTTCAAGTGCACCAGCATTGCAGCCCCTGTTCCAGAAGGGCTTTGTTGATGTCATCCAGTACTATCAGTCAACGCGCGGTGTCTCTTTAGCGCCTACGTGTAAATGAAGCCACACACAACGACACTATGCTCTTTCCTTCGCAGATGTTGCCTTGGATTCAGAGGGTTCAAGCTCGCACCGATCTCAGGCACGCCCCCCTTTTTGTTCATCTTACTGTGCCGCAATCCAAACCGGACTACTTTGTGTGGAGCCTGCCTAGTAGTTGGGCGGACCTGCCTCTGCCATGGTCCGAACTTGATGCTGTGTATCAGCAACAAGCTGATTCGATCCTCCTGGACGGATCCATTTGTGATATTGCGCTTGATACGGTTGATGTGTGGAAATTGTGGGCTGGATGTGTGGAGCAATCTGTTGCAGTGCTGCACCAACGTCACACTGGCCGTCGACTGCCTGAGCATTACCGTGGTAGGTGCCGTTGGGAACCTCTTGCATTTGAACCACCTCACAGGCCCCTTGACTCTGGGCGGCAGGATGAGTATCAGCCCCCAGTGGCATGCACTTCTGTGTTTGCGCAGCAACGTGTCAAGCAAGTCCGTAGGCTTTCCACCTTGTTGACCATGAGGCGTGCCTTTGACTTACATGGTTGGCATCAATATGATAGCCACAGACGATGGCTTCACCTGCAGGAACTTTGGCATGCTATCACGGTCGCCCCCGGATACCAACGTGGGCGGCCCAAATGGCTCGCGACGAACGCACATATCTGTGTGTACTCAGCACAGTGCCCCGATGTTACCCAGCTTGATATACTCTTGGCTGTTGCACGTGATGATGCCAATGCAGCTGTGAGCATGGCTAATAAGGCAAGGAGGGCGGCCCGCCAAGCCGCCAATGACCATGATGTCCAAGCTTGTGGCCTCCGTGAGCACTTTCGTGCAATCAAAGGTGAATCTGTGCCACCGGTAACATGGGTAATGCAGCCTTGTTCTTCTCCGGCCAAACTTGTCCGCTCTCCCAAAGGTACAGTGAGACTGAAACTTGCCGAGCCAAGTGATATACCATACGGCTCTAAGTGTCGGTTTGGTGCTGCTGAACTGCTTGTGTCCGAAGTGCGTGGTCCTATTGTGCATGCTCAGCCCCTCTCAGGGGTCGTTCCCACTACGGGCACTTTTACCTTCAATCGTGTCCTCAACACTGTTGAGGACCTTACCTCAGCCATTGATGATTACTGGAATCCAATTTGGAGTCGAGACAGCTCGTTCCATGACTGGCCCAGTGAAAACTGGGATGCTGCTGATCACATCCTTGATGAGCTTGCGATTGACTCTCCCGAAATTGAGATTAAATGGCATGACATTGACCAGTGGATCTCCATAATTAAGGCTCTGCCCAACAATAAGGCACGGGGTGCTGACGGCTGGAGTTTTGAGGAATTCAAGCGCCTGCCGAGGCCTGCGTTGAAACATCTTGCATGCTTGATGGAGCGGGTCCAGAAGGATGGCCAATGGCCAGGTGCTGCTATGCAAGCCAAACTTATACTCTTGCCTAAGAGTAAGGACGCCAATTCCATTGGCGACACACGCCCCATCACCGTACTTGGGTGCCTTAATCGCCTTTTTAGTCGTTTTATTTCGTCAAGCATCATCCCTTCTTGGTCCCAATGGTTTCCCGAAGGTATCTCGTGTGGCCTTAAAGGGCGCGGTGTCAATGATATCACCTTAGATGCCTAGAACCGTTTGGAAGAATGCTTGGCTGAACGCATCTCCTTTGGTGGGTTTGTATTGGACCTTCGTAAGGCTTTTAATTTTGTTGGTCGCCAGTTGGCTCACAAGGTTCTGTGCCGCTTGGGTGTTCCTAGGGCGGCCTCCTTGACTTGGATACGGTCGCTGTATGACTTGCAACGTTGGCCAGTAGTGGGGGGGCGCATTGATGCCGCAATACCTTCAACATGTGGTATACCGGAAGGTGACGGTATGTCGGTTTTGTGTATGCTCGCCATTTGCCTCCATTTCCACGCTTACCTCAAACTCGCCGGAGTCGACCCCACAGCGTATGCAGATAACTGGTCTTGGACATCACAGTCTGCACGGTGTCACTGTGACGCTTTTGGACGCATGCAACGCCTCACTGATGCATTCAAGATGCCGGTCGCACTTGATAAATCTTGGTGCTGGGGTACTGATCTGCCCATGCGTCAGGCTTGGCAGGGTATCTTGACACACTACCAGGTGCCACCTGACCAAGTTTCCATTGTTGACCATGCCAAAGACCTTGGAGTGCTCTTTCGATATACACGTAAGATAGTTGCATGTGACTTTGATGCGAGGGTACAACTTGCTACTGACATGGCATACCGAGTGTATCGTGTTACCCCTGATTTTGCTGTTCGTGCGAGACTCATCACGGGTGGAATATGGTCTAGAGTTCTCTATGGGTTGGAGTTCCAGTTCATGGGACCGGCCAATTTTGCTAAGCTCAGGCGCGCAGCCACTACGGCCTTGGTTGGCCCGTGGCACAATGCCTCGACGATCTTGTCGTGTGCGGCGGTGTCCTCATACTTGGTTGATCCGCTTCTGTATGTGGTCATTAGTATGCTGCGGGCGCTTCAAAAATGGTATTGGAAGTCACCCGATCGTGTGATGGCCTTCTGTGAACGGGTCCATGCCTTTGATGGTGATCGTGCTATTGGCTCGGCATCTTCATGTGCCTTGTATCTTCGAAAGTAGGCCTCACACTGGGTCCCACAGGATTGGTCAGCGGAACGGCCGGCATCAGTTTTCGCATCCAGTGTGTCGATAAAACTGAACTTGAGCGTTCCCTTCACTATGTGTGGACCTGTCGCATCATGCACGGTGTTGGTGGCCGTAAAGGAATTCCGACTCAGGTGCCCTTTGACTTACATACCACCCGTGAAGCTTTCAAAGCGTTGCCACGAAATGTGCAAAAAACTGCGGTCATGAATGTCACCGGAGTCGCTGTGAGTGGCGCCCGCAAATTTCACCAATGGGGACCACAGTGGGCTGATCAGTACTGTGCTCTGTGTCAATGCCATGATACTACGCAACATAGAGTCTTCGAATGCCCAATTGGTGATGCATGCAGAATTAGCCATCCTGATACTGTCACTTGGCTCCGTGACCAGAGACCCGAATGGACACACCTTGCGGTGGCTCATCAATGTCCAGCGGAACCCGTCCTGCGTGCTGTCTTTCAAGGCAGAGAGTTGCCTCCGCTTGATCCGCCACCATGTAGAGATGTGGTATGCTGGACGTTCTACACTGATGGCACCTGCCAGATGCCTGATATACAGGCAGCCAGCCGTGCTGCTTGCGGCGTGATACAAGATGTGTATCCAAGTGATGACGATCGCCTTCGTGTCGCCACAAGCCCGGGCAATGGGACTGCCATCCCCGATGGATTGTTGTGCGCTGCGTGCGGACTATGCCCCGGACATCAATCACCGCTAAGGGCTGAACTGTGTGCAGTCTGGGCGGCTATGCAACTTGTTCGTGTGCAGGACTCCGACTTGCCTGTGAATATTTACACGGATTGTCAGGCGGCCGTTGACTTAGTTACACGCCTTCACTGCTGGAAGTCGCGAGGATATTTGGCCCTGCCAGAACCATGTATGAACCATGACCTCGCGCTGGCTATCTGGGATTCGTGGCCCGCAGGTTACGTTGCTGTAC
The DNA here is from genome assembly GCA_963377175.1 of Effrenium voratum. Classification (NCBI taxonomy): domain Eukaryota; class Dinophyceae; order Suessiales; family Symbiodiniaceae; genus Effrenium; species Effrenium voratum. The sequence continues at coordinate 47,111 of CAUJNA010000102.1, forward strand.
ATAAGATCAAAGCGCATCGTGACTCCACCAAGGCTGTCAGTACACTAGACTGGTGGGGCATCACCGCCAACCACTTAGCTGATAGACTTGCAAATACAGCACTCAGTACGGAGACACCCGCTGTGGTTGCCCTTGCTGATACAATCGCTGCCCATAAACGCCAAGAACGTGCCCAGCTTCAGCAAGCCTTGAATTTCCTGGTTGAACTGGCCTTGGTACGCAAGGAAGCTATTGAGGCGCATGAGAAGGCCAATAGTGAACCTACAGATCCGAATCCTGGTCAGGCCGAACTTGGTACTGGGCATGAACCACGCCCAATTCCACGTGAGATTGTTGCCCTGCGGCACCTTGGCACCTGGCTCCCGACGACGCCTCGCATCATTCCCTTCACTGAACTTACTCCACAGCAAGCTGTCTGCTGTAACGTAGGTGGACGAATTGCTGATCTTGTGTGGCAGTGGCTCCATACCATACAATGGCCGGATGGTCCCTCAGCCCCCCATGATTGGGGAATCAGTTGGTTGGAGCTCCTTTTCAACTTTTATCTGTGTACTGGGCAACGCTTTCCGGTCCGAATTGACACGGTTCAGGGTCGTAAGACGCAGATCCAGCAGTATGTCCCATTTGACTCCAATGAGGCAGTCGTGCGGCCCCTGCTATTTCGTGCGTTGGAAGAGCAGATTTCTCACTTGAGAATGACCGTGGCGCACCTGCAGAACGTCACTACGTATAATTTGACACCTGTAGATCTGACACCGTCTTCGGTGTCACCCACATCTCTTCGGGTATTGGGGTTCTACCGTGCTCGCCAAGGTTTCACTGCCCGACCAGGCCTGCGACAGGGACAGCGGACAGTTGAATTGGCCCACGCATGCTTGAAGAAGCAGGGATATCCGACCAATCTCAATTTTGTCGTTGACATGCCCCCTGGGCCCTATGACTTGCATTGTGACCGCGACTTTAGTGATCAGGACAAGAATTCGCAGAGCCGCAGGGGTATGCGTGACAGGATGCGACGTGCTTTACTGAAGGCCAGATAGGCCATCCGTGTGGTGCAACCTCTCTTCTTGCTCATGCACGCTTGTGTGGCAGATTCGCTGGCCATCATAGCTCAGATTGAGCTGTACTTTTATCATGGCTTCCTTGCTGTATAGCGAGTGTATCCTTTGCGCACCTTTCTGAGGGATGTGTGATGATCCTTACCATTTTTGACTGGAGATCTGTCCACAATCGGACATTTTCCGCCGGAGTGGCGCCTCGTTTGTCCCGCCTTTTCGGGGTGGTTTTGTTCCCCCTGTTGCGGTTTTTTGGGTTCCTCCTTGTTGACGGGCTTTTCCTGCCTCGCGGGGCTTTTCCAATCGGCTGGTGGCTTGTCTTATTCGACCACCTTCGTCTCACCATTTCAGTGTCAGGCTCACGCTACGGCCGGGGCTTGATGCAGCGGCCAAACAGTGCCGCGTTGCAAAAAAGTGTAAAAAAAGTGCCCGCCGACTGCTGCACCAGCCCGGGGATCAACCCGCCGAAGGCGCCGAAGTGCAGCTTTGCGACTCCGCCCGGGGGCACCGAAGTCCAGGCGCGCCGTGCTCCACACTCCCTGCGCGGCCGTGCCGAGAAAGGTGCCGGTGACGCCCACGTAGTCGTTGTCGGCCATTCTCTGTGACTGCGAGAAGCGAGGGCAGCATGCGCTCCGGAGACTGCCGTCTGCAGCCTGGCAGTCCGCAGCATAAGCTTGCGGAGCACCTTTGTGAACTGCCGGTCCTTGTTGGCACCCCATCAGGGCCGGTTCTGAGTTGTGGCCTCTCCCTTTCCCTGCCGGCCCCTTTGCCTTGCCCCTAAACTTCTGGTCCTCCCTTCCTGCTCCGGGTCTGGGCGCTTGCTGAGCGACTCCTCGTCCATGGGCTGGGGCCATGGGGATCGGCAGAACACAGGAGGCTACAGACTCGAGCTTGATAGAACGCAGGGCGCGTGCCCGCATGCGCATCAACCCTGGCAAAGACTTGGCACAGTAGGGCATGGTGACTGCGCCTTTCCAACCGCCTTGCACTGCCTGGCAGCTTGGCTGCCCGACTGCTTCATGGTCTGCGCATGCACATGTCTGAAGTTCTGAAAAAGCTGGAGCCACCCAGACGGATGCCACTTCTTCAACTGGAGGCGGCGGAGAAGCGGGATGTGGAGACATTCAGATGATGTGGCAGCAGGCTGAATCTGAGACTGCCGCGTCGCCTTCTTGCTTGCTTGCCTGCCTGCCTGCCTGCCTGCTTGCCTGCCTGCCTGCCTGCCTGCTTGCTTGCTTGCTTGCTTGCTTGCTTGCTTGCTTGCTTGCTTATTTGTTTCAAAACTTTCATTTATGTAGTTATGTGCTTATGTATTTATGTATGTATTTATTTATTTATTTACTCATTACTTTTTTATGCATTCCTTTTTTTGAAAAATAATTAATTTGTGTATATATATGTGTAAACCATGCATTCATTCATTCATTCATTCATTCATTCATTCATTCATTCGTTCGTTCGTTCGTTCGTTCGTTCATTCGTTCATTCGTTCATTCATTCATTCATTCATTCATTCGTTCATTCATTCATTCATTCATTCATTCATTCATTCATTCATTCATTCATTCATTCATTCATTCATTCATTCATTCATTCATTCATTCATTCATTCATTCATTCATTCATTCATTCATTCATTCATTCATTCATTCATTCATTCATTCATTCGATTCATTCATTCATTCATTCATTCATTCATTCATTCATTCATTCATTCATTCATTCATTCATTCATTCATTCATTCATTCATTCATTCATTCATTCATTCATTCATTCATTCATTCATTCATTCATTCATTCATTCATTCATTCATTCATTCATTCATTCATTCATTCATTCATTCATTCATTCATTCATTCATTCATTCATTCATTCATTCATTCATTCATTCATTCATTCATTCATTCATTCATTCATTCATTCATTCATTCATTCATTCATTCATTCATTCATTGATTCATTCATTCATTCATTCATTCATTCATTCATTCATTCATTCATTCATTCATTCATTCATTCATTCATTCATTCATTCATTCATTCATTGATTCATTCATTCATTCATTCATTCATTCACTCACTCACTCATTCATGCATTCATTCATTCATTTCATTCATTTATTCGTTCGTTCGTTCGTTCGTTCGTTCATTCATTCATTCATTTCATTCATTCCTTCCTTCCTTCCTTCCTTCATTCATTCATTCATTCATGTATTCATTCATTCATTTAAATAGCATCCATTCATCCATTCATCCGTTCATCCATTCATCCATTCATCCATTCATCCATTCATCCATGCATCCATTCATCCATTCATCCATTCATCCATTCATCCATCCATCCATTCATAAATTCATTCATTCATTCGTTCATTCAGTCATTCAGTCATTCAGTCATTCAGTCATTCAGTCATTCAGTCATTCAGTCATTCAGTCATTCAGTCATTCAGTCATTCAGTCATTCAGTCATTTATTTGTTTATGTACTTGTTATTTATGTACATATTTACCTATTTACCTTTTCTTGTTTATTTATGTTCTTTTTTCTTTTTTCTGTTATTTATTTCCTTCGTTCTTCCTTTGATTCTTTCTGTCTTTCTTTCTTGTTGGTTTTGGGCAAGATCTTCAAGTAGTCGTGGTCCATGTTTTGCACCGCAATCGATCCTTTATTTCTGTGCTTGATTGCTTGCAGATAATGAACGCTTGTTTGAAGCAGGTGGGCTCATCGGAGACAGAAACAGCAGAAAGCAATAGATGTTGTTCGCACGCACATTGACAGGGATTGTTATTCGGTGCAGTGGCATCCGCAAGGGTGTAGCAATATGTGGTTTGAATTCTCAAAGCATACAGGTGTTTTGCCCTTTCAAAAGCAACCCCGAAACCTTTGCAAACGCCAGGGCCAAATTTAACCTTTGGAGTGGAACAAGGGCGCAACGAACGAGTACTGTAATGCATCCCGCCCTTGCTCAGTCTTGGTCAGCCAACGCTGGCAGATGTGCGTGGAATGAATGTTGCCAGGCACGAACTTGCGCGCGAAAAAAGGCTGATTTGCGCAATGCAGGAAGAGGGCTATTTGACTTGTGTGGCTGATTCGCAGATTGAAAGAGCTGTTGGGTTTGTGAGTGTCAGACAGAGTGGACTGCAGGCAACCATTGCACTGGTATCATGCCGCACTTTCTTCCACTGTAGGAGGAAGATTGAGGGTTGTTCAGCAGTTTGCAATGTAATGGCAAGTTCACATCTGGAGCTAAGCAACATTCGTTTCTGCTTGATTTGATCAGAACATGGCGCATTGTTGGGTGCAAAGTGTAAACCCAAGAGTTTCAAGAGCCTGTGAAGCATGCTGGAAACCTGTTTCGCTGCCTACATGGGCCTTACACCGCTTTTTTGTTCCGGCTCGAGAGGGAGAGAGAGGTTGACATTTGCCATAGCCATGGCAAGGAGCGATGAAAGCAGTCCGTTCCCCGAAATCAAAGGTTTTGGCATGGACGTGGCTGTAGGGCAAGGACTGTTTTGACATCTACATCAGAGGCGCAGGCATGTGCTCGGGCCATTTTTTTTTTTTAAATGTTGACTGATGCAAGTCAGGCGCCAGGTTGGTTTCAAGCCCTGTGAGAAATGAGAAGCAGAGGAGAAAACTGCCAAGGCAGCTCTTAAGCCGTCCATGCCAATGGAAATGGGGGCCCAAAGTTTGCCACCATGAGCCTCTACCTTTGACGACATTGGCGGAAGAGAGCAAGGGGCAAAGCAGCTCGGGTCACCACGTTGGTGATGGGTTCAAGCAATCCGAATACTCATGCATCATGCTGCATCCTTCTTGCCAAGCAAATTTTAGACATAAACTGAATAGTAACGGTGTAACAACTTGCTTGTAGACTAATCTAATTCTTGTTGCTAATTTTAGACATCCAGTTCGCAACAGTTGATCGTGATTCTTGTTGCTTCTTGAGCCACCATGGGTGCCCAGATCGCTAACCGTCCCATTGCAGCTGAAGAGCTTCAGACAATGCTAGCCACAAAAACACGACTCAAAATCGGTTGTCACGCTGTGCTTTAGAAAGAAGATATGGCATATTGAAAGCCACTTGGCCACTTCGCCAACTTCCAATGGCGAGAGAATCGATGGCCAGGGAGGTGTTCTGGGCAAGATGTTTAGCATTATTCTCGACACATGTTGGCGTTATTGTTTTTGCCGTTGTGGTTTCCGAGTCCTGTTTTCCGGTTTGCATGCACCAGCACCCGCAATGCCAGACACCCAGTCCAGTTTTTGCTCTTTTGCTCGGAAGCGCGTTCCGGCTCTTGGTTTTGGCTTTGCGGATCTGTGAAGTCTCATTTCTGCCTTTCGCCTTTCGATTGCCCTTCGGTTCTTGCTCCATCCTTTTGCGCGGGTTCCGGGTTGGGCGCGGTTTGCGGGAATTTTTCGGGGCGCTCCAGGAACAAGAAGCAGGAGATCGCCTCACTGCGGCGGGAGCTGGCCGGGGAGCGGCTGGTGCCCTTAACGCGCCTGGCGGGCGACAGTGGCACTGCCCGGGGCCATAGGGCGGGAGGTAGCCGGTGGCCAGTGGAATGACCACGACAAAAAGAAACCACCAGCATCTAGGGAAAAACACTGGCAGTTGAAGGGCTGCAAAAAACGAGGGAGGGGAATTGGAGCCAGAGACCAAAATTTGCGGAGCTGTGTGATAAGCACGAGACACAACGGCACAATGCACGCAAATGAGAGGTCACAGTGGACCCAGATGTTGAAAAGATCTCTTTTGGCCGAATTTGACACTTGGAACTCTTTCATTTGTTTTGGAAAAGAATAACATTTGTGTGTCGGTGTTGTCATGCCTGAATGGCAAGGAAGGACGGTTCGTGTTTGCAAGTTTCGGTTTCAATTCGTGTGTGACTAACTGATGTTTTTTGTTGTCCATGATGCTGGTTGTTTTGGGCTTTCAGCTAGGGTCCACTAAGCTGAACATCCAGAGGTTCCCTGTTGATGCCGATGCGTCGCAGGATGTATTTTGAACCATAAGCAAAGCGATGCCGTTTCTTGTATTTCACCAACGTGGCAGCTCACGTGGCTTTCCAAGTGCAGTCTGACGAGGTTTGGTTGCATGAAGGCAGCAAAGGCCGCTTGGGTGAACTTTGCCGTTAGACGACTTGACATTTTTATCGCTAGCTTGCCCTATTGAACCAACAAAACCCACCCCGGAGCTACAAGTCCCACGTGCTTTGTTGCCTTGCTTGTGAGGGGCAAGTTGGGAACGGCCTGAGGATGATGGCGAGCGCAGACACCAGCTCGTGTGGCAGAACTTTCGCATCAAGGAAGGGGCCTTTGTATTGGGTTTGCTGTGGCCCGGATGCTTTGGATTGGTTTCAAGGCTTTGCCGAAGGACAAGACCGGGGCCGGATTCTGGCAATGCCCTAAATGAGGAGCTGCTTTGCGCAGTAAAAGGCCCCGGATGACTTGACGCTTCTGCCTTATGGGTTGGTAGGAGCATGCGATGCCTTCCAAAGTTGGGGGACCGAGTAAACATGTCTTGGGTCAAGTATGGCGGGTGCCAATAGCGATTTGGACAGAGTTGATGGTTCAGTGACAGGTGTGTTACTCACCTCAAAGCCCCAGTGGCTTTCGCTCATTGGAGACCAGCTTTCTACTGTTGCTGTTCTTATACCCATGGCAAACAGCGCTTGGTCTGGTTCCTCTTGCGACTTATTCATGATGATTTTGTTGTTGTAGGTTTTTCACACAGTTTAGTTTGATCAATCGCAGCTCGAGCACAAGCAGTCCGAGGGGCAACGAGCAGACTGCATCGCCAGGACTGCACAACAGCCAACGCCACGGCTTCTCAGCTACAGAGATGTGCAAGGAGGGTGCTGCTGCTGGTTTACGAATGGTTTTGTGAGGGGTTTGGGGATGGCTTCTCAATAGGGGAATCTGCAGAATGCTGATAAAATCCATTCTTTTTCATATTGTTGGTACGTATTGCGGTACCAAGCCGGGAAGCGAAGGTACAGCGCCCAAGATCCACTGTGAATATTTACTGTGATTTGTTGGTGTTATGGAAACACCGTGACCTCCGCTCACCAATTTATGGCCTTTGACTGGGGTGTTTCTTTCACTAAGATGCGGGCCTTGAGCCTTACCTTGCGGCCACTTTTAGCTCGAATTTCCGGAGGCTGTTGCTTGGAGGACAGGCATCATTCACAGGTGTCTGACAGTTTTGAAGTAACGCCTTCTCCTGCTATGCTTGGTTAGCGCTTCAGTCGCACTTAGACATTGACCACCTCTGCCTGACTGCAATGACGAACTCGGTTGCTTGCCACGGGGCAGGGCTATGACGAACTCGCTCCGGATCGCAAGCCGCGGGTGCGGCGGCTGAGGTTTTGGGCACGGAGCACCCGGACTTCATCGAGGGCAACGAGGCTGCGGCGGCCAACACCGTGGAGCTCTTCGAGACCATGGCCAGGGCCTCGACTCGACTCGGCCGACGGCGGGAGACGCGGAATCGTGGTGTCGTGGGTTCGAAGTCATGAGATTCCTGTGCAGCGCTGGGGAGGAGCATGTTTTTTGAACTGCTTAGAGGTGTTCTCACAACAGCTTTTGAGAATAAGTTCAGACATTGGAAAGCACCCCTCTTTTGCTGAAGCGCAGGGTTCGACCGAGCCTTTTGGAGCGTCAGCTGAGGAGCTCTACCCTGCAGGGATTGACGGCGCGGGCTTCAGACACCGGACCTGGCGGTTTTTTGTGTGGCACTTGCGATGCCTGAGCAGTTGGACACTGTGGTTAGTTTCTTTTTGAAGGGCATAGCCTCGAAGTCAGTTCCTACCAAACCTGGCTGCGTGAGCCAAGTCGCAGGCGTTCCGCTAGATCGTTTGGCCAGCATCCACGCACACTACTTCGGCAGCGGCTTCGAGAAATGCGTGGGCTGCGCGCTCGGAGCTGTCGTAGAGGGTTTCTTGTGACTTTCTGCAGTGCAATGCATGTGGGGGTTGATCAAAAGGTCTTTTAGCTGGGATCATCAAACAAACCACACAAAAGATGGGACAAGTTTAGCACGGTCATTTTTGGGCCAGGAATTTTGATCAATCAGATTGAAAGGCAGCCATGCGGTTTTTCTAATCAGCACGCTTGCTGGCTTCAGGCAAGAAGTTGCGTGCGTTTTGTACCGAACGGCACGGTGCTCAGTTGACAGAGCGAATGATCAAAACACTTAGTTGCACAAGGCTAACGATGAGTGGACCATAACTTACTGGGAAGGAGTTCACATACATTGATTTGTGTATGTTGGGTAGTGGGCGTATGGTGAAGTAGACATGCGTAATTGCACAACCACCACATATTGTGTATACACACGTTCAACGTAAAGTGTGAGACTCTCCTTTCATCAGCTTCCGTTGGAAGGAGCTTTTGGGTTGCTCGTTTTGACATAATCTATTCTTGCAGGAAAAGAACCACGTGCATGCGCACCAGCATGCATTTAAGTCTATGAACATTCACACATGCACATCTTAATGGCTCGTGATGGTCCCTTTTTGTGGTATGCGCAAAGCAGCTGAAAGAGTCGACATGTGTGAACACGTGGCGACTGCCAGAATCAGACATTGAGATGACAATGTGTCCCTGCGTCTCTTCTGTAGCGCCTACAGCCACCTCCTCGTTGACCAAGAATTTCAGGGCCACGATATCCTGCAAAGATACAGCCACAAGCTTCTAGCTTTTGCCGCAGGAAGCGGCGTGAGTGGTACGTTTTGGCAACATCCAACAATCGGCTGACAACACAACACTGGTAGCATGCTTTCCTCGCAAATACCCGTATTTTTTGATCCTTGCGCCTTGACCCTGGACGTCTTTCATTTCTCCGGGCCTCGTTCTGTTTGGGAGCCAGGTTCGAGTACGACGACAGGAGCCGGAAGGCGAGACGCAGTTTGGTGGGACAGGGGCTCGATTTGCTTGGCCCTGAAAGCTTTCCTGCGTGCGGTCCTTTTTCTTTGTCACATCAGCATCACAGACGTGTGGCTCGGAGTTGGGTCCTGTTTCGTGTGAGACAAATCGAATTTCCCGAACATCATGCAGTTGAGCAGCACCCCGACGCCATGATTTTGGCAGAGGCAAGGGCCTTTCAGCTGTTTTTGTTTTTGTTTTTTGCCACAATATCAATGTTCCTTAGCGGGCTTGGCGACGTTCTGAGAAAACTCGACCAGCCATGGCAATCGTTGATGCCGATCATCGTGTGAGAAACTTTTCCCCCCCGCCATGAGTCTGCTGACAAGCCAAGAGGGCATGGCCTTTGGTTCATCCCCGGCTTTTCCGCTGGTGAGCTCTGAGAGAATGATAGACGCTGTGTGTAGATGACTTGATGAGTTCAGATGCTGTGAGGACGATTGATTTAGCAATTCTAACAAGAATATTGACGTTGACAGCAAGCAACCTGAGCACCAGTCTCATACAACATACCTTTACATAGGAGCTTTCACAGCTTCGCTCCTGGATGACAATATGGGTATACCTTGAAGTAACAGCATGCACTGATAATCACATTGGTTCAAAAGCGCCAAGCTGGTTTTGCGTGGGACATTTCATGTCGCCTCTGACGCCTGGCCTTTGATCCATCAAGATTGCAGGTCCTGTTGTGCTCCACTGCGACAGTCTGTTGCCTGTTTTCCTGGGTTGATTAGGAGTTCTTTGCGGCCTGGGCCGCTTTTGATCCAGGCTGCTGCACGAAGGCTTTGCGCATGTTCTTTTCTGCCTTTTGTCCTTCTCAGCCAAACAACCAGCGGGCAAGTCTGACTCACAGCAACTGCCTCTTTTTCCCCGCATAGTCAAACAAGCAGCTGGGGCTGCTCACTTAGCCAGGTGCGAGCTTCCAACAAGGTGCTCACTGCCATGCGCAAGGTTGAGGCGGGCATGGGACGTGGGAGGACGACGCACAGGTTTCCACCAGTCTCCGAAACCTAAGTGACCACAACTGGCACGCACGCACGCACGCACTCAAATGTTCGTTGTGCGGCAGGAAGGTCAGGTCGCTGGTTTCGAGCGGCTCTGCATGCTTCAGGCGAGCCTGTGAATGGCTGAAAGTCCATGATGGCACCATGCTGTTGGTATGGACCAGCCGTGACAGCCAAAGGAGTAAGCTCCTAGTCATTCACTTGTGTTCGGCCCACAGCAAGCCGAACCTAGAAGAACGGAGGGTAGAGAGTGCTAGCATGATGATGACAGTTCCTCACCACGCATGTGATTCATATGACCCCTGTTGTAATCCGGAGTTCAAGTTCCCAGCAATCCTAGTGTCTTGTGCGCATCGGCTGTCTGGCGTGTCGGCACATGTTTTTTTTGGAGTGCAACTTGTGGCCTGCTTTGTGATCAGAGGCCACCTCGGCGTGGCTTATCATCATGGTGTCTAGTGATTCCAACATGTTGCCCTCGAAGTTCGCTGGCGCTGGGCAAGTTTGCCGAAAGAGAGAGGAACCACCAGGCTCGGGACCTGATAGTAGAGGAGAAGGAGCACTTCAAGCGGTACAAGGCAGGCCTCATCGAGGCGCGGTTCGGGGCTGGGCCGAGCCGATGTGCCCTTTGCAACGGAGCTTTGCATGCGGTCATCTTCGTCACAAGGGCACGATCACAGGCCAAGAGTCGAGCATGTGTGAGCGTCGTGTGAGCGTTTTGGGGAAGTGCATTTATCATGAGCATTGGGCCTTTTTGCGTTCAAGCTGAACTGTTTGCTTGATTGGTGGAAAGTGTTGGTGGAGGCAAGGCTACTAGAAAACGACTTGGGAGCAAGGTTAAGCATGAGGGCTCGGTCTGGGACGCCTCCGCGGCCTGCTGCGTTCTTGATTCCTTGTCTCCTAGCTATGGCCAACATAAAGGCATGGTGCATTTCAGGTTGCGGCCCAGACTGCCATGGTTGCCGTGCTGCAGAGTTTTGGTCACGGCCCCAACGCAGAACAACGTTCTCACCAAAGCGGTTGTTTTCCTTTCGACATATTTTGTATATCAGTCAACACAGAGATACCACAGAGAGCCAAAGGTCAGCCATCAACATCTTGAACTCAACGTCCGTGGCTTACCTGATCCCACCTAAAACGGTGAGATGGCAAGTGATTCAGTGGCATGGGCGCGAAGGCGCGCTTGCTTGGAGCTTTCTCCCATCGCCCGATTTCTTGCTGCAACTTGCAACGGCAAGGCCATTGGATGAAGGTTTCAGCTGACAATGTGATCTCTTGGTCCCGCCGCATGTTGAGAAGTGGCTGACAGAGGTCTATTCGCATGTGTTTTCGTTTACGCACTGCCAACAGAGGATAGCACTGGTATCCGTATTCGTGTGTGAAAGCCCCGTCTATTGAATTCATTCGTAGCTCCCCTGTCAGCCAAGCCTCCATGATTTATTTGCTTGCCGTAGATCCTTGAGGCAGGGAAACTTGAAGTCTCTTTTGGTCGCACTACACTTCTAGCTTGGTTTCCTTAAGACAATCCACAGCTTTGGTCGAGTGGCTGGTTGGTTGGGTGGTTGGTTTTCTTGCTGGTGCTCAACTGGGAATGAGAAATGGAGTGACCCCTATATACCATCCATGCCATGGTTTCCTTTCTTCGGGAATCCCTGAAAAGTTCCTTCCCATTTCTCGTCCCCTACTTCAAGCACCAGCAAGTTTTGGTGGACCTGCATGCGACCTCGGTTGGTTGGTTGGTTGGCTGTTTGGCTGGTTGGTTGGTTGGGTGGGGGGGGTGGGTGGCTCGGAGGGACGAGACTCCGCTCGCAGGGCCCGCAGCCGGTGAAGCCGCCGCCCTTCGCGCTGGCAGCGCCTGCGGTCCACTTCGACGGGGAGCACCGGCCCCGCTACGCCGCTGGGCTTTGGGGCTGGGCTTTGGGGCTGGGCTTCGGTTTTACGTTTTGGTGGACCTGAAGCGGTTTGAAGCGACACTGTGCCATTGGGGCAAGGGGTAAATAGGAGCAGGCGTGAAACATGAACAGGTTGCTGTGCAGAAGGGCCGGGAAGGGGTGATTGGCAAGTACATGTGGAGAAGTTGTTGGCTTGTTTGACCACTGCATGTTCCTGAGACATGTTGCCCAATGTCGCCCAGGCGACCACCAAGATGACACCAGACGAGCTGGAAGAGAGGCGCGGGGCAAGATGGGATTGATTGCCGACTACCTATGAAAGCTGGACTTTGCCCTCTCACTACACAAAAGCCAGGTTTCTTATATGCGGGATGTCCTTATGCTGACTTTTGTGGTCAGCATCCTTCATTTTCCTTGAACACAACTCTCTATTGATGCGACGGACATTGTCATTTTGTGGTTCTCATGTATCAGACAGGACATCGCAGGAAGGGCCCCAGGCTTGAGTGTGGCTTGGCTTGGACTGTCAATGGCCCCTTTCTTCCGGCTGGATTCGAGTGGATCCTTTTAGGTTCTCGGTACTTGAAGGCCACCTTTTCGCTTTCGCTTAACTTGCGCACATGTTTCATGGCCAGCTCACCTGGCCCTTTGTGCAACAAGCCACGCGCGTCGTCGTCGTTTTTTTTTTTTTTTTGGTCTTTTGAGAAAGAGCCGCCACGTCCCTTCCGTTGCCAGGCCCATGAATGCCAAGGGACTGGGCAAGGGGGACTATTACTGAGCATTGGTAGGACTGCGGGCCGAATTGAAAGGGCGGCCCGCGGTCAAACGCGTGGCCCCAGTGAGATGGTCGTCAAAATGCGTCGACCACGAGATGACATGGCTGATCTTGAGCATCATTCTGTCTTCCAATGGTCACCCAGGTGAAGCAGGACACAAAAGCGGTGATTTTGCTTGGGGCTCCAAGATCAGCCATTATCTAACCGTGCCCCGTCATTATCTGGAAAAAAAACGGAGGAGCCTTGATCCAAGCTCCGCTTCATGTTTGAACAAGTGCAAGAGTTGGCCATTTGATCTTTATCGCTTCAAAATCCGTCTCTAGCGTAAGCCAGCTCTTCTATGCGCGTCGCTTGTAGAAAGCAAGTCAATGTGCCGTTTCACGAGTGTTGGGCTTCAAGCAGTGGGATCGGAGCTTGGGGGCAGTTGTGTTCCATTGAAGCCTCACGTCTCTTTTGCTGTCTGGCAATGCCAAATTTGAAAGCTGCCGTCGACTTTGGCTGGAGACAGACAGTGGAGCCAGTCAAATGAACACGCACAGACAGCCAGCGCATGAAAAACATAGTTGCTTTTTCCTGGACCGCTTCAGAGGTAATCCTTGGCTTAGTGCTTTTGGTATGGAAGAGCCTTCAAGCGAGATTGTCGGCACACAGTTCTCAAGCGCGCGTGCGCATGTTGCTGAATACGCGCAACAAGTACAACTTGGAAAGTCTGGTCATGGGTCAGTTGCACAAGCTTCACTACCCTTTGGGCATCCCACTACACTGGCTAATTTTTCAGGATATTGCCTTGTTACATGACTTGCAAGAGTTGAAGCAACCCTGGTTCTAAGCTCCCATATTCGAGTTACTCGGCTAGATTCCGTGCCACTTGACGGATGCTGGGAGCCTATTCATTCCATTTTCTCCGCTTGTGGAGACTGCTTGTTTCAACCCGGCCCTGCCCAACATGGCCATGGGTCAAATCCAAATCAATCCAACAATTAAAATAGGTTCTAAAATGGGTGGTGAATTCACCAATCCCTCAAAATGGGATCCTTGGTTTTGACAACCACGGCCACATAACACCAGAAAAGCACCCTAGCACCATCGAAGCCGCTCGCCCTACATGGCGCTACCCACCTTTGGGGGAGATGCAGAGGTGTCTCCGATGCAACGGGGAGGGGGGGAGAACCAGGCGAAAGCTGTGGTCACTTGCTGGGGACATCGTTCGCATGGGTGTCCTTTTTGGTTGTTGTGGTAGAAAGATAGATGGCGATGCCTGGCTTACCCAGGGGTTTACTTAGCTACCAGGGAAACACATCTATTTCCTCGAGAAGGACACCTATCGTTGGTTCCCACTGCAGTCCGCTTGGCAAGACTCCGGAGACCTGAGAGCCAAGAGCGACTTCCATCTGAACAGGTCCCGCGAGCCATGTTTCCGAAAGCCAACCTTTCTGTGCCTCAAGACGGCCTCAAAACAATTCCCTGGGATTTGAAGAGTGGAATTGGTATTCTGGAAAGGTACACCATAAATGCTGTTTGCTTGTGTGCCGGGCAAGAGGAGTGAGTCTTCAGGGCGCAAGTACTCCTTCCGGGCCGCAAGCGATCCAGGGTTTGGCGTGATCCCAAAGTTGGGGGTGGGGGTTGGGGGGGGGGGGCAGATCCCTTCTGCCTTGATTTTACTCTCCACTCCACTCCACTCCACTCCACTCCACTCCAACTCCACTCCACTCCAACTCCACTCCAACTCCAACTCCTCTCCAACTCCTTGCCGCAATTTTCTGCCACCACTTTTTGCCAGCCAACGCGGGGGTAGCGCAATTTAGGTCTGCATCGGAGCGCACTTGGCGCAGAAAAAAGTCTCATTGGGCCACGGTGAGTCCGGCTGAACGAAGCCCTTCGCAAGTCGAATCTTTCAGAACAGACCCTGGTAGTGCGCGTTTTGCGCGTTTGGAGGCTTGCAGTCTTCTCATGGGTCAGCCATGTCAGTTGCACTTGTCCTAACACGAACAGAGGAAACATCTTGAGAAACAAGAAGCAACAACTTCAGAAACCCAAAAAACAAAAGCGCAAGAAACTAGACAGCATGGTTTAGAAACTCTTTAGAGCACAACCCATGTTGAAACAGTTCTGTGTTTTTTTCTTCCTTGGTTATTTTTTTGGTCCTTTGTTTTTTGGTTTTCTCGAGTTTTTTGTGTTCCTCAAGTCTTTTTGGTTTCTCATTTTTTGTTTGTTTTTCTTGTGTTTTGTTTTTTTTTTGTTTTTCTCGAGTTTATTTTATGTATATGATGGGTCCTTCTCTGTTCTTGGCTGTTGTGTATGGTTTATTCAGTTACAGAACAAACCTAGAGAATACCAAAGCAAACAAGAACATGATTTAGAAGCTCTTTGTTGCACAGCCCATGTTGAAAGAGTTCTGGACACATGTTGTTTTTTGGGTTTCCTCGAGTTTTTGTTATTGTTGGGTTTTTCGAGGCTTGGTTTGGTGTTTGTTTGTGCTTTTTGGGTTTTATTGAGGTTGTTTTGGTTTTCTGGGTCTATGATGGGTCTGCATCTGTTCCTGGGCTTTTTTTTTTAAATTGTTTTGGAGGCAAATTGCAAGACATTACCAGCTTGCTAGTCTTTCCTTGTTAGCTTCTATTTGATATTCAAGTGCTACTTGCAAAGTCAATCATTTCACAATACGAACTCTAATCAATTTCTTTTCAGCATCCAATGAAGTGTGAGAAGTCTATTTAAACTAACTAGAAGAAACAACAAGCTTGTCTATCCTTACAATATTATGTTTGAATTATAATTAATTCTAATCAAAATTCTAGATGATTGAACATTAATTCCTATTTAAAATGCGGTTCAAAAGATGTAATTGAGTTACTCAGAAGAACAACTAGCTTGTATTTCCTTACTAGCTTCTATCTATTTGTGATTTCTCAATCAGCATAGTTAAGTTTTGGAATGGAGTTCCTATTTAGACTTGGAAGGAAATTTTGTTTCAATTCGAATTCAGAATATGAATTCCATTTGAAGTCTAATCGAACTCATGTGTGCAATTACAATCCCACTTAGCATCTGAATTAGAATACGAGTTGTAATTAAACTACAATTCAAATCTTACTTGGAAGGGAAGTACTATTTAGCGTCTAAATAAAAAAGACAATTTGAAGTGCATTCGATCCAAAATCCCATTTAATCTAAAGCCTTGCAATCTAAAACTTGCAAACCAATTGGAGTATAATTTGCATTTCCACGGTTCTTTACTCCTTTGAGGGGCTTAAACATTAGAAGAAACACCAAGCTGGTTTCTCCTTATCAGCTTCTATATGATTCCCATTTTAATTCTTGCTTGGAAGGAAGCCCTATGTTAGTTCTAACTCAATATGCGACTTACTTTTATTCTAATTAACGTATGATTTAAACTTCAAGCGTGGCAATTCAAAGAATCGCATTGTCCTTGCGCTTCTGGTTGTTCACTCCTTTAAGGGCCAGGCAAATTAGCAGAAACAACAAGCTTGTCTTCCGTACTGGAATCAAATTGAGTTCTATTTCAACTCTAATGCCAAACAGGACTGAAAGAAAGACGCTAAGATAATTGCAGCTGCTCTCTGGCTTGAACGAGCAGCAGCAATTAGCAGCATGTCACAGAATCGAAAGTAGAGGACCAATTTGTTTGACTGATCTCAGACATCGCAGCTACAAACACTCTTCAGCAAGGCAATCGTATAACTTTCTCAAGATAGTCACGAAAAAGTGCACTACCACAGTCCCCCAGTCTCTATTTTTTGCCCCCCACCCGAAACAAAATGAAATAAAATAAACGGATTTTACCCGAAAAAGGAGGGGGGACGAGGGACAAGAAGTTGATCGCACAGTCAAGAAAGCATGCAAGGTGCTTTAGGCTCTATACCTCACCGAAGCCGAGGTTGGCAGCCCCCAGCACGAGGTCGTATCGCTGGAGGCGCGGGAGGGCGGAGGCGAGAAAGAGGGGTGGTTGTTAGGAAATGCAGTTGTGCCGGTTGATAACTAAGCCTCGTGTGGGGGGCTTTGTTGGTGGTTGTGAAGCAACTCGAAAGGGGTTGAACCGGTTGGCAAGGCCCTGAATGGTTTGGAGACTCGGCTGCGCATTGGCTGCCCTCAGTCACTAAAGCTAAGACACACTGATGATGCGACCAAAAATGGCTGTGGGTTCTTCATCTTGGGGGACATTTCCATTTCGTGGAGCATGAGGGGTTGTTCGGGAAACCTTGGACCAACTTGTCGTTCATTAAGCATGCGGAGAACACAAGCGCTTTATTTCTAGCCGGGGTGCGCTTCCTAGCCAGGGTTTCGTTCCTAGCCTGAGAAACCCATCGGTGGTCGGAAGCATAATTTGCCCACTCTTGAAAGAAGAGCATTTGCCTTGGCATTCATAGGTTTCACATTCGATAGAATCACCAAGCAGGGAATCAGTACAGTCAGACATCCATTGAGCTCACTGACTTGCAACAAGCCGCCGTGTTCCCCTGGCTGCCTTTGTGAAGATCCTGTCCCGGCACGGCTGTTTGGCCTGCATGTAGATCTAGGGAGACCATTCCGAGGATCAACGATTCGAGCGCTTTGAGAGTGTGCCAGCTCCAGTCACCGTGTACTGCCTCAATGGATGGCATATCCCTATATATCCTCCATATACACCCAATCTCCAGTCACTCTCCCCTTGTTCTTGGGCAGTTCCGCAGTCGGTTGAAGGCCATATTACCATTTTGTTGATCCAATGCGTAGCTCCATCGGCAAAGAGAGAGCTGCCGGGAGATGTGGTGGCAGTCTTGAGGCGGTGGACGGGGACGAGCTGCTCCCGCAGCCAGAGGCCCCCCGAAAACCGGGAAGAGCCGGGTTTTCGAAAAATGCACCGAGGGTTGGATAGCTCAATTGGAAACTCGATGGATAGCTTTCAGAGAGTGGGGCTTCGATCAATCAGCAACCATGACTGGTGGTTTGCTTCATGAGATCGGCGGGGCTGGATGGCTTTGATTGGGTGGGAACTGCCAGTTTGGGCATGCTTCACAGCCGCGGGGCGGAGAGAGGCTCCTGCTCATTGGAAGCAAAGAGAAATGAAGAAGTGCTTGTTTTACACGAGCAATGCAGAAATGATTCACATAACATAGTTGGGAGAAGATGGAGAGGGAAGGTAGATGTTATTGATTGAACACAGAGTAATATTAAGACATTACATATTTGCAAGAGTCAATGCGTGAGTGTCCATGAGAGGGAGAGAGAGAGAGAGAGAATGCTTCTTGCATGAATTCTTCTTTTGCAGAGCTGCAAAATCCTTGACTTGTTCATATCATTTTGCTGGTTTTATGGTTCTCTCTCATTTACTTCTTGTCTTGCAGCCCTTAGCAAGTTTTGCAGACCGTAGGCCTTTGTGTGTGAACTTGCAGAGGCTAACACTAGAGCTACGAACCAAATGTCTTGTTTTGAGAATTGGGCGCCTCTCATTTGGGCTGCCCTTCCCCAGCGTAGAGATTGGGGAGAGACCCCTCTCAATGGTGATGCTGCCGCTTCCGGATTCCGGACCAAAAATAGGCAGGCAGCTTGAGTATCTTTTGCAGCCCCAAGCTACCATCAGCGAGAGACCCTCTCAATGGTGATGCCGCTGCCGGGTTCCGCACCAAAAAGGCAGGCAGCTTGAGTATCTCTTGCAATTTTTGCTGCTGGATGGCTAGGACGATGTGGAGGGCCAAGTTGCTGACTTCCTGGATCAGCTTCCCAGTGACGCGCACGAGGCACCTGTGTCGCTGGGCGAGAGACACGTTTTGCCGGGCCAGGGGTTGGACGGATTTGCTCAGACCACGAAGTAACACGGCTTACATCAAGGAATGCAAGCCTTGTAGTACTTGCATCGCTATGCTTCGATGAGTTGCCTTCCGCACAATCTTCGAGTCTTGGGAAAGCAATGTTACACGGTCGCCTCTTCACGACTGAGCAGGGAAGACAGCAGGCTTTCTGAGAGTTGGGCCAAAGGTTCGGTTCGTATTCTGTCTCCAGCAGGGCAAACATGAACTGAAAGACAGCCCAGTTGGCATTGGCACAGGTATGCCCAACAGCTGTTCCCTCTTGATTGGTGGCATATGTGAGGTATCCAAGTCGCTCAATCTCATGCTCGCACGTAACCATGTTGGATTCAAATCAATTTGCCTGGTGGCCCAACAGGCACTGAATGGACGAGCGAGCCACGTGTCCAGCGCCCAGCCGCAAGCAAAGCCCGAAGCGTGGAGAACCGACCCGTGCGCAATGAGGCATGCGGGAAAGGTCAGAAGTAGATAGGCTGTCCAGCAAACATCCTCAATTGGCCCGCATTCGACGTGTGGTCCTGGAAAATGTAAACCACCAAATCCGGGCTTGGGCAGGCCGACCACCATGACCAGGAGGGGCAGCCGGTTCACGGCCATCATCACTCTTGTCTGCCTTCTGGGAGCAGCAAGCAGCCAGGATTTCCGCTCCAGTTGCTGGGGAATCGGATCCGCCGCTGCACGTAAGCTGCAGCCCGAGCAGTTGCGACGGGCTTCATGCAACCAGCCCAGTGAACGTCAGACTTCCGCTGATGCGAGGACTTTTTTGGCAGAGGGAACATCTTCCTGCTGAGCTAGGCTGACGTGCGACGTGCAAAGCTAGCGTGAAATTGCCTGCAAGCGCAACCTTTCGCGAAACGGGTTATCTTTCAACAGCAACGCCTCCCCCAAAGCCTTGCATTTTGCAAGCCGTTGCGACCTTTCATAGTCTCATTGAGTCCAGCAGACTCATCAGGGCCCTTGCTCGTTTGACAGACGTGCCTTCGTCGACATGCTGTGGAGGATGGCCGGCATGGTGGCATTTGGCATTTGTGTCAACAGTGTTCGCTTGCCCTTTGCTGTCATCCGAAGCTTCTAACCGATATGTTTCAGTCAGGCGGGAAGGAATGTGTCCGGGGGTTTCAGCCATCAAACTAAGCTGAGCAATGGGAGTTTGGCTCGGCTGAGTCAAAAGGCAACGTTTCGCTTCCTTTCGCAGGTGGTCGAGCGCTTGTTAGCGAAAGACGACAAGCACGTGGAGCCTGATGAGGAAGGGAGCCAGGGGTGAGGCTTGCGCAGATGGACGGAGTGAGTGGGTGGCAGAACCGTTTCTTCCAATGATTACATTCCCTTTCCGTTTCTATCCCTGAGGTTTTTCCACTCACTTGCAGGGGGGCCGAGAGTCAACTAGAGCATTTTGTCAAACTCAGGTGGGTTAGCCCGGAAGCATACTGCCAATTTCACCTTGAGATGGTGATGTGCACCTTGTCCGATGAGTTATGATTTATGACCATGGAAGCTCCGAAGCAACGCAACCTTGAAAACGCGAGCGTCTTTAGCGATCACCAGGACGATGTGCGGGACATTTAAGTCCAGGGACCCTAAGAGAAGAAAGAAACGCCAGCATGACATGCCAACATTATCCTGACCAGACCAGTGAATCAAGAGAACATTACCCAAGTTCTCCGCTGCACTTTTCACATTTTCTGAGCATTTTTTGCTCGTCGCATTGCCGAATTGTGGTTTCCACATGTTTGCTTGACGCACCCCTGGGTGGCGGATTGTCAGTCGGATTGGCGTGCTGCGCCATTTTTTGGACATGCCGTTATGCCCCAACAGAATCATTTGCTGGCCGCTGGGGGTTGTTTCATTCTCGCCATACCGTGGATGGACAAAATCCTGCACCCCTGGAATGAGTGTAAATACCAACCGACCATGGTTTTTCATGGTTTCAAAGTGGTGCAGGATTTTGTCCATCCAAAGTAGGTTTGCCTTTGTGCCAACGAGACGCTTCCAAGGGCCAAGGGACGAGACTTCTGCCGTGGATAGGACCTGGACGCGCGGAGCGCTCGCGTGGAGGAGAGCTGCGAGTTTCTGCTGCGGCTCTTAGAGCCGGAGGCCCCAACTCGGATTTCTTTTGGCTCAGTGGCTGTGGTTGTCAAAACCAATGGGATCCCATTTTGGGGGATTGGTGCACCACCCATTTTGGAACCTATTTTGGCGGGGATTGAATCGGATGTTCACTGGGGGGAAGGGCTTTTGACCCATGGTCAAGTGGATGTTTAGTTCGATGGGCAGGGAATGAGAAAGGGAATGACCAAAAGAGAAAAGTCATTTCCAAGAAGGTTTCCTTTAAGGGAATCCCAACTTCAGGTTCATTCCAACACGAAGGGTTTTAATGGTTTTACTGTCCTGCGGCCTGAGATGCAATCCTGAGAGATTTGCAGAATTTCATTTATGGGCTGCTATCCCGCTGTCCAATTTGTTCATTGACTTACCAGGGCTGGTTGCCCTGGTTTTCGGCCTTTCCAATACCCTGATCAACTGGCCGCTTCCTTTGGCATCATTCGGCTTTAGTGATTTGGTGGTTGACAGACGAATACTTTTAATGGAATCCACGGTTTTCCTCACGTAGGAAATGCATGCATGTGTAATTCAACTTGCCAGTGGAATCCATGTTTGCTCGAACTGTTGTCATTGCTCTGGGGGTTGAACTGGTAAGAGCCATCCAGTTTGCGGCCATCACACCATTTGGGTGCGCTTGCTTTGCTCCGCTTTGCCGCCATAGCCCTTTTCTTGATTTGAGCTGGATTTGACTTTGGCAGTGTGGACACCCCCTGAGAAAATAGCACCAGGGCGGGTTGTATGCTTTTCTTCTGCGGTGCAAGGTATTCATCCCACCATCGTGCTCACCAACGTATACCCAAAGCTTAACAGAAATCTGGGAGGAGTCTCCAAGAATATGGCTCAAAATAAAGCAGCTGGGGGTACCTTTCCATTTTGGACCCCCATTTTTGAGCCGCGTTTTCAACCAGAAGCCGGACCCATGGGGTCAGCCCCCCGACGCGTGAGCCGAGGTTCTGCACCTCGGCCCAGCAGCGGCGCCAGGTGCTGGAGAAGTGGCTGCGCGCCCATCCGCGGGAAGGCGCGGGGCTTTCCGCCCCTCGGGGTCAGGGCGGCCCTAGTGGCCCCCAAAAATCCTCGTCAGCTTCGATCGGCTTCGGCCGTTTATGGGCGGCATTGGGGGGTGTCACGGTGTCCGGCTCGTGCTTTGTCCTTGAGTTGGCTCCCTTCCGCGATTTTCCGGCCCGGCTGTTGAGCGGGACTTGACCCGGTGGTCCTAGTCTCCACGCGGCGCTTTGGAGCACGGAAGCAGGTCCAGGGAGCATGGCCTCCGCACAGAGTCCAATCAAGTTCTGGTTTGGTAAACATTTGCAGCAAGGGTTCGCCGATTTTTCAGGCGCTGTTTTCCCACAACGAAGATTTAGGGGGCAAAGTCTGGGATTGTATGAACCAGGTGTGAGAATGTTGCAAGCACGAGCTCCAGTCTTGTGCGTAGCGCTGTCTTTTTGTGGAGGCAATGCGAGCAACCAGATTCACCGAGCTGCGCAAGTTGCAACAAACACAATTCTGTCAGGGCAGAAGAGCCTGAGGGAGAGCCTGAGCTCAGATTGCAACGTTCCACTCGCACGGCTTGCTCATCCCTGAAGGCAAAGTGAGGAAGAAGATCTTAACTCCCTCCGCCTCTTCCGATATGCTGGAGCTTCGTGTGGGGGCCCAGTGGAACATAGGTGCGTGAGCGGTCGTTGCAGCTCGGCTGGTTGACGTCAAGGTGAATGAGCAGTCCCAATCAGCTTTTGGACTTGACATTGTTCTGACTCTTGGCCGTCTGTGCACCGATTTTGAGGTGAGATTCCCTCCCTTTGTTTGTTTTGCCTCCTTTGTAGCGTCAACGTGAAGTCCACTAGGGAGCAGCTTACTGTTTGTTCGCCCCGGCAGATTTGCAATTCTCTTCACTTGGACAAAAGGCTCTTGGCCGCGATCAATGTTGTTTCACTTATGAAAGGGCCCCTTCCACTTGAAGCCAAAGCGTATCATTATCATTCATACTGTGGATGGACGAAATCCCGCACCAGTTCGAAACCATGGGAATCCGTCGTTCTTAGGTGGTGCAGGATTCCATCTATCCACAGTATGGGCATGTGGCAAGATCTACTCTCCCGCAGCAAAATCGAACCGTGCGTGGCACACAGAGTTTTAACTTCGAAAAGTACATTCCCGCATCCTAGCTTTGCCAGAATGCATAAAATATGGTTGAACACAGCTTCTCCGAAGACACGGTTGTTCAATTTGCGAGGCCGTATGCAGCGCTTAAGCTCCAACATCCTGACACCAGCTGTGGCGCTAACCTCTCAGGCACCGGGGTAGACGGGGTGGTTTGGGAGAGTGGTGCCAGAGCCGGTGTAGACTCGACATGTCCAGCTGATGTTTGACTCCTTGTACTTCATCCGGAGCTGTCCAGCGCTCTGGAAAGAACTCCCGAGCTCTTGGGAGTCCTGTACTGCTCGAGCCGGTCCAGTAGCTCCGCAGAAAAAAATAAATTGTTTGTATATATTCATATATTTGTATATTTCGACCTTGGTGAAAGAGTGAAACCCCAGCGAGAAGCAGGTTTCCGTGGTGACAGAAAGGCTTGCTTTCCGAGCGCAGCCTGAGGTATCAGGCTCGGGAGTCAGGATTGACGAGGTCACACCATTTCAAAGCTCCGTCAAGACCCCTTCTCGCAGGTTGCTTGCGTACCAGAGAAGGGCAGTCCTTTCGGGTTTCCGAAAGGGTCCATCAGGTTTACATCTTTCCACTGTTGGGAGGTGTTGATAGACCACGCAGCCGCTCTAGCCAACAAATACGTGCTGATGCAGCACGGTTGTTTAGGCTTTGGACTCTGCTCTGCGGGGAAGCTGTGCTTTCACCCAACTTCTTGTCGCGCTTGGGTCATATGTTCTCGGTGCAGGGAGTCGACCATGTCCGGTGGAATGGCTTGACAACGCTTTGTTCTCTCTTTTTTTCTCCTTTTTTTTTGCCAAGAAAGCTACGCACTTTCGATCCATCAAATGCTGCCTCGCGGAACCCTCGCAGCCCGGTGCAGGACTCAAAGCCGAGATGCTTTGGACGAGTGCCGGAGGAGGAGACAGGCGGGGTGCCCTGCGGTGACTGTGATGGTAAGAACTTGGAAGTAGATTTGCTTCATTTTATCATTATCCTCTCAAAGTTGCCATGGGATCCAAGTGGGCTAGCCTTAAGATTTTCAGCAACATGCCAAATCATACCCCTCAACATGCAGCTACAAGAGCCTAATGGCTGCTAATGGCTCCTGCTTTCGATCTTTCCAAGGCATTCCTTCACTACAGATTGAGACCATTCGCCGCTACCAACATCCCCAAGCATGGAAGACCAGCCCAAGAAAAAAGGGGCAATGATCGGACGCCACTGTCATTCCGAAGACCCTTCGGTCCCTTTTGCCTTGCTAACGGGGGTCGACAAGCCGACATGTGGTGTACGGCACGAGCCATGCTGACAAGCAGGGTCCTTTCCCGAGGCGAGGAGGTCTTGCTGGTGCATGAGGCGTTGGCACGTGGGTGGGGTGGCACGTGGATGCCATGGTGTGACGAGGTGAGGCTTGAGACAGTGGATTTGGAAGACCGTCTGGATTCGTGTGCGGGTGAAGCATCACTATGGCCATACAGGCCGTCACATAGTCAGCATGGAAGGCAGAACCCTAGCAAAAAGCCACTGATCATCAGTGATGTTGATCAACCAAGTCGCCCGGGCTGAACCGCACGTTCACTGACATCTCAACATCGTCGCTCTGCCAACTATTGGCCCTGCTCTTTGATGGATCCGTCTATCGGAACATTTTTTTGAATCAGCTCGGACCGCCTCGGACCATTGGCCGCAGCTCTTTGCTTGCCCGAAATGCTTATAAACCACCTGGAAGCCAAACATGTAAGGTTGCTTGGGGTGCGCACCCTGTGTGGCCCCTGTATAACCCCTGAAAAGTCCCGTTTGGTAGCCGCTGATTTTGGCGCGTGGTCGTTTATTTGGTACAGCGAGGTGAAGTGCGTGACGCGTTCGTTTCCATACAAGTGTCCCTGGTATAAATGGGTGCCAAAACAGATCTGCACCAGCAAAGAACGTTCTGAACCAAGTTGTGTGCTTAGAGATCCTGAGAGCCAGGCTGTGAAGGAAACAACTTGCGAGCCAGCTGGGTGTCTTTTTTAAGGTTGGACCCCCCCAAATTGCCGAATGTTCCTTTCGGTTTTCCTTTCAGAAACCACCAACAAAACGGGGCACCAACTCAAAAAGAGCAATCAATATCGCCACACCCTGCTTAGTGTTCTTTTCTTTCACTCACCACCCCGAAAAAAGACATGAACAAATGAGGCCGAAATGTCGCGCCACCGACCTCTTAAAAATAAAAATAAAAATCACCCGGCGAGCGGATGCGGATGCGCGCCTACGGCCAGCGCCGGAGGCCTTCCGCGGCCAGGGGCGGGTGGAGTTGAGACACCTGGAGACGGTGCTGACGGCCGGGGCCTTCTGGGGCCGGCCCCGGGGCCCTCCATAGGCCCCCTGAGGGGGGGGGGCCCTGGGGCCCTGGGGCTGGTTTTTCTTCTTCCAAAGGGCGGGTCCTGGCGAGTGTCAGGACGTGCGAAAAGAAAGGAGGGGCGGATTTTTTTTTCGGCAAGCACTCTGGAACCAGCCTCTTTTGCAGGGAAAGCGAAGCAAAGGGGAGATGTACGAGCGTATTGTCAGGCCTTTCACAGCAAACGCGCACATGTTTCCAGGTTGGTCTACTGCCTGTCCGGAAATGACTTGTATTTTGTCTCAGGTTGCTTGATATATTCGGAAGTTGGGGGGCAAAAGTCAGTCAACGTTCACCAAGCACCAACGATAGCACAGTCATAGCACAGACACAAATCGAACCAAACGTGACGGCCAACCACCCACTGCGGCCATTTTGGCCGAGGGGGGTGAGCTCTCGCAGAGTCAGCTCCAGATGCTGCTTGAGGCGGGCGTCCCAAACTGAGGGCACCGCCAAAATGATAGGTTTACTCCGGTTTTGACACCAGGAAATGCCTTCATTCAGTACTCAGATGCCCAGGTAGGAATGCAAGCGCAGAGGGTATGAAAGTGACACCTTCAGGGTCCTTGTGTGGGTTCTGGGTTTGGGAGGTTCTCTTCGGTTGCGGAGAACTTGGGAGACTGTTCAAATTTCTGCCAAGGCTTGCTGCGGATCAGCTGGGTGTGGGTCAATATTGAACCACTAGGGGACCGCAGGTTTTAGTCCATGTTTCCACTTGCCGGGGTTCCATTTTGGGTGCCTATTTTTGACCCACAGTCAGCTCGCAATTTTTCCCCACAAGCTGCATGGTGCGAAAAGGCGGCCAGGAAGAGTCTCGCAGCCGTTTTTTTCCGTGTCACTTGGATCAATCTTACTTCGGGCACGGTTTTGGCTGTTGGTTTTGACGCAACAGAAGCTTCAAGCTCTCGCACTGACATGCAAAACAAAAGAAGCAGCGTACCAAGAATTTGGGCGTAGGGGCAAAGGCAAGAGGTTTCCTACCACATCAGTTGTCCAAGTTTCGAAGTTAACACGGCTGATATCCGCTCCTTTTGCAGCCATGTGTCCAACATGGAGAACCCATTGGCAGTCATTGGCTCGTGCGAGCCGCTGCATGAGGGCGGGGGCAAACAAATGTCATGCGTGTAACAATTGGGGGCCTAAGGGAAAACCACGCACACACACACACACCAGCAGAGCGACCCCAGCGAACCATTTGAGCTGCCATGTTCCAAGCCCAGCAGAACACCTTTGCCTGTGCTCCCTCGCACGTTTCAGAAGGATTTGGGAATGAGGCGGAAGTATTCGACATGAAAGTGAGCGTTTATGAATGATTAGGGGAGTTTTCCGAATGTTTCAGCTTGAGTAGCCTTGACCAGTAATTTGCGCTGGGGTTATTGCGGCGTTTGACTCTGTTAAGATGGACACGGTGGATAGCCTGAATTTGCCCAGCGCCTCCCATTCTCGCTCTCCTTCAGGGCGCCGAAGGTGTCAGCAAGGGCGCGGTGGTGGATTGTGAGGCGCGGGCCGTGAGCGTCAGCGCCGCTGGCGCCGTCTCAGAAAAACGGGAACCGGGTGGTCTCTTGCATGCCAAGACCCGTGGGGCTGTGGGTCAAAACCAATAAAAAACCCGTTTTCAAGTAGGTGCACCACCCCTACTTTGGTGGGGATTGGGATGTTGACAGGGATTTTGACCCATGGCCATGGGACGTTCACCATGCGTGACACCAGGTAACATTGTACTGCTCACAGCTCCGAGCGAAAGTCGTTGTCATCTAATGTCTTGCGCTGCTTTGAAAGGAAACGGCATGCGAGGCGATTAAGAGAAGATGGCCTGAGATGAGGATTCTTGAAGGAGGCTTTAATCTCCAACAAGCAGAGCCTCATGACACAAGACCTCACTTTGACATGTTGGCCGCAAGGTATGTTTTGTTCGGAGAGTAGTATGTTTTTCTTGGCCTACGGCAACTTCTGGACTTTCCGTCGCTTCGTTTTACTGCTTGACTAAGAGACATCAGCATCTTTTCTCCCCCTTTGGAGTGGGGATAGGCATCAACAAAAACAACTTCTTCTCATTCCTATGGGGAGAAGGAAGGAAGGAAGGAAGGAAGGAAGGAAGGAAGGAAGGAAGGAAGGAAGGAAGGAAGGAAGGAAGGAAGGAAGGAAGGAAGGAAGGAAGGAAGGAAGGACGGACGGACGGACGGACGGACGGACGGACGGACGGACGGACGGACGGACGGACGGACGGACGGAAGGAAGGAAGGAAGGAAGGAAGGAAGGAAGGAAGGAAGGACGGACGGAAGGAAGGAAGGAAGGAAGGAAGGAGGCAAGGAAGCAAGGAAGCAAGGAAGCAAGGAAGCAAGGAAGTAAGGAAGGAGCGAAGGAGCAAAGGAAGGAATGCCAGGAAGTAAAGGAAGAAAGGAAGCAAAGGAAGGAAATCTGAAACATTTTGAGAGGTTCTCAATATCGGCTTCGGGAATCGGCGGATGCACCCTTTGTTGAATCATCACTTCTTCGATCATCACGGAAGGGGCTGCCGCCCCCCCTACCCCTCGCTGACTTTTAGAATGCTTGCAGAGAGTACGCACCCTTGTTGAATCATCACTCGTTCGATCGTCATGGAGAGGCCTGCTGCCACCCCCCAAACCCTCTGCTGGTTTTCAGAATGTTTGCAGAGATTAACGCACCCTTTGTTGAATCATCGCATCTCGGGTCTTTCTCTTTTTTCTTTTTTTGCTTTCTTTCTTTTTTCTTCCTTTCTTTCTTTCTTTCTTTCTTTCTTTCTTTCTTTCTTTCTCTTTCTGTTTGTCTCTCTTTCTCTCTCTTCATTTTTTCCTTTCTCTCTTTCTTTCTTTCTTTCTTTCTTTCTTTCTTTCTTTCTTTCTTTCTTTCTTTCTTTCTTTCATCTTTTATTTCCTTCTTTTTCTCTCTCTCTCTCTCTCTCTCTCGCTCTCTCTCTCTCTCTCTCTCTCTCTCTCTCTCTCTCTCTCTCTCTCTCTCTCCCTCCCCCCTATTCTCTCTCTTTCTGCCTTTCTCTGCATGTTTATTTCTCTTTATCTTCCTCTTTATCGCTTGCGAAAGTGCTGCGCCTGCCACGAAATCTGTACCTGACCTTGCGAAAGTACGGCGCCTGCCACGAAATCTGTACCTTGCGGAAAGTGCTGCGCCTGCCGCGAAATCTGGAGACCTGACCTTGCGACAGTGCTGCGCCTGCCAAAAGACCTGTACCTGACCTTGCGAAAGCGCTGCGAAATGAAGAAGTTGTCTTTGATCCCTGATAAGTTTTTGTTTGATCCTCTGACTTTTCATTTTAGTAGTAAATCGAAGAGGAGAAGTTATTTTGACCCCTAATAAGTTTTAGTTTGATGTTCAGGAATAAGTTTTTTTGATGCCTAAACAGTTTTTGGATCCCTCTTCCTGTTCCCCCCTGGAAGCAACACAGGTGTTGCGCAAAATGTGCTACACAAACGAGGCGGGGATCATGTGAGGGGGGTGAGCATATTATATATATATATATATCTTATATACATATATATATATATATATATATATATGATTTCTCAACGCATGTATGCAGCACATATCCATATTATATGAACATGTTTGAGGGCTTCCTCCTGTCTTGTAAACCACAAGCTAGCGTGTTCGCTGAGGACACTTGGCCAGTTGCAGGGTCAAGCCATGCCGCTGATGGAAGTTTGCAAGCCAAGTAGAGCCGCTCGTCCTGTGGGCCCAGCTAAGGTTGGCTGGTTTTCTGGCTTGTGCGGCTTCCTTCGCCTTGCCTGCGTGGCATGGAAAGCGCAAGGGGCCCAACATCCAGGAGCCGGATTTGTTGAACCTTGGCACACTGGACGTGGAAATTGCTCGCATGTATGGACCAAAAAAACAGTGTAGGGGGAGGGATGTTGGGCAGTGCCACAGGGCCAAACACTTAGACCACGAAGAAAGCATCACCCAAGGAGGCAGCCCAGTTTTTGAATTGTGGAGGCTAAGTGCAGAATTTGGGCACAGGCATTTGGCAGAAGGCAAGTCTCATGACATGCCTTGTGCTCACATTTCGCTTTTCCTCATCCCTCCGCCAAACCACAACACACTTTTTGGCCAGCCTGGAGTGTTAAAACTCGCCAAAATCCAACCCTGCGCCTCTGGCGCCCCCACCCCGGCCTAGGTAACCGGCGCAACACGACGTTGAAACAAATCGCCCGATTGCCACAGTAGACACTTACCAACAGACGAACAGATCTTGTGCCCGCATGCCATACTCGCAAACAACACCCACAACACGCCGCAAACAATTCTTACAGCAGCGCTTCACCTGTATAGCCGCCTCTTCTTTACACAGCTAGATCCTGCGCGCAACTCGCAGGCTTCAGGCTAGAGCTCGCGACAGCATGTTTGTGGGGGATAGGCATCAAACAACTTCTTAGGGAGCAAACAAGCCTAGTAGGAATGAACAAAAATTTTTTCGGAGACAAAAAACGTCTTCTCATTCCTAAGGAAGGAAGGGAGGAAGGAAGGAAGGGAGGGAGGGAGGGAGTGAGGGAGGAATGAAGGAAGGAAGGACGGGAGGGAGGGAGGAAGGAAGGAAGAAAGGACGGAAAGAAAAGAAGAAAGGGAGCGAAGGAAGTAAAGGAAGGAAGGAAGTAAAGGAAGGAAATCTGAAACATTTTGAGAGGTTTTCAATATCGGTTCCGGGAATCGGCGGATGCACCCTTTGTTGAATCATCACTTCTTCGATCATCACGGAAGGGGCTGCCGCCCCCCCTACCCCCTCGCTGACTTTTAGAATGTTTGCAGAGAGTACGCACCCTTGTTGAATCATCACTCGTTCGATCGTCATGGAGAGGCCTGCTGCCACCCCCCAAACCCTCTGCTTGTTTTCAGAATGTTTGCAGAGATTAACGCACCTTTTGTTGAATCATCGCATCTCGGATCTTTCTTTCTTTCTGTATTTCTTTCTTTCTCTTTCTGTTTGTCTCTCTTTGTCTCTCTTCATTTTTCCCTTTCTCTTTCTTTGTTTCTTTGTTTCTTTCTTTCTGTTTTTCTTTCTTTCTTTCTTTCTTTCTTTCTTTCTCTCTTTCCCTCCTCTATTTCTTTCTTTCTTTCTTTCTTTCTTTCTTTCTTTCCTTCATTGATCTTTCCTTCTTTCCTTCTTTCCTTCTTTCCCTCCTTCCTTCTTTCCTTCTTTCCTTCTTTCCTTCTTTCCTTCTTTCTCTCTCTTTCTCTCGCTCTCTCTCTCTCTCTCTCTCTCTCTCTTCCCTCCCTCTCTCTCTCTCTCTCTCTCTCTCTCTCTCTCTCTCTCTCTCTCTCTCTCTCTCTCTCTCTCTGTCTCTCTCTCTGTCTCTCTCTCTGTTTCTCTCTCTTTCTCTCTCTCTCTGTCTCTCTCTCTCTCTCTTTCTGCCTTTTTCTGCATGTTTATTTCTCTTTACCTCTCTATTTATCGCTTGCGAAAGTGCTGCGCCTGCCACGAAATCTGTACCTGACCTTGCGAAAGTACTGCGCCTGCCAAGAAATCTGTACCGTGCGGAAAGTGCTGCGCCTGCCGCGAAATCTGGAGACCTGACCTTGCGACAGTGCTGCGCCTGCCAAAAGACCTGTACCTGACCTTGCGAAAGCGCTGCGAGATGAAGAAGTTGTCTTTGATCCCTGACATTTTTTTTTTGATCCTCTGACTTTTCATTTTAGCAGTAAATCGAAGAGGAGAAGTCATTTTGACCCCTAATAAGTTTTAGTTTGATGTTCAGGAATAAGTTTTTTGATGCCTAAAAAGTTTTTGGATCCCTCTCCCTGTTCCCCCCCGAAGCAACACAGGTGTTGCGCAAAATGTGCTACACAAACGAGGCGGGGATCATGTGAGGGGGGTGAGTGTATAATTTGAATATATATATATATATATGTGATTTCTCAACGCATGTATGCAGCACATATCCATATTATATGAACATGTTTGAGGGCTTCCTTCTGCATTGTAAACCACGAGCTAGCGTGTTCGCCTGTGCCACCTGAGGACACTCGGCCAGTTGCAGGGTCAAGCCAGCTAAGGTTGGCTGGTTTTCTGGCTCGTGCGGCCTCCTTTGCCTTGCCTGCGTGGCATGGAAAGCGCAAGGGGCCCACCATCCAGGAGCCAGATTTGATGAACCTCGGCGCACTGGACATGTGTGGACCAAAGGGCGAAGTGTAGGGGGAGGGATGTTGGGCAGGTGTGGGTTGGCGCCACAGTGTCAAGCACTTAGACCCATGAAGAAAGCACCAGGCTTCACCGAAGGAGGCAGCCCAGATTTTGAATTGTCACCACGTGGTCATGCTTGACATAAGGCAGAAGCGTTTGCATGCAAAGCTACTGGATCTCTTTGGGGGGGGATGAGGTAACGCGAAATGTGAGCACAAGGCATGTCATGAGACTTGCCTTCTGCCAAATGCCAGCCAAGGGTTGATGCATGCATCTTAATTCGTGTCTACTGGCTTGCGTCTGTGCCCAAGTTCTGCACTTCATCTCGGCCCGCTTCAAGGAACGCCATTTCGCTTATACACTATGATTATGAGCAGGCTGACTCAACACATGAATCAAGGCCATGGAGGGATTTGCTGTGCAGCTTGCTTGGCGACTTCCGCAAGCTCTTGTAGATCTGTAACATCTAGCTGCTAGCCCAGTTTGCACTTGTTGCTGTTCGCGTGTCGAACGGCGACGTGCGACGAATCTATTCCCGGGCTTGCTATGCAGGATTCAGAAAGGTTCAAGGATAAAGTTCAATATTGATGTCCAGGGGAAATCCAACCCTGCGCCTCTGGCGCCCCCCGCCCCGGGCTAGGTAACCGGCGCAACACGACGTTGGAACAAATCGCCCGATTGCCACAGTAGACACTTACCAGCAGACGAACAGATCTTGTGCCCGCAGGCCATACTCGCAAACAACACCCGCAAAACGCCGCAAACAATTCTTACAGCAGCGCTTCACCTGTATAGCCGCCACTTCTTTACACAGCTGGATCCTGCGCGCAACTCGCAGGCTTCAGGCTAGAGCTCGCGACAGCATGCTTGTGAGGGATAGGCATCAAACAACTTCTTAGGGAGCAAACAAGCCTAGTAGGAATGAACAACAAACTTTTTGGGGACAAAAAACGTCTTCTCATTCCTAAGGAAGGAAGGGAGAAAGGAAGGAAGGAAGGGAGGGAGGGAAGGAAGGAAGGAAGGAAGGGAGGGAGGGAGGGAGGAAGGAAGGAAGGAAGGGAGGGAGGGAGGGAGGGAGGGAGGAAGGAAGGAAGGATTTCCAGGAAGGAAGGGAAGGAAGGAAGGAAGGAAGGACGGAAGGAAGGAAGGAAGGAAGGACGGAAGGACGAAGGACGGAAGGAAGGAAGGAAGGAAGGAAGGAAGGAAGCAAGGGAAGGGAAAAGAATCAAGCAAGGAAGGAGGGAAAAGAAAGGAAGTAAAGGAAGGAAATCTGAAACATTTTGAAAAGTTCTCAGAATCGGTTTCGGGAATCCGCGGATGCACGCTTTGTTGAATCATCACTTCTGCGATCTTTCTTTCTTTCTTTCCTTCCCTCCTTCCCTCCTTCCCTCCTTCCCTCCTTCCCTCCTTCCCTTCTTCCCTCCTTCCTTCCTTCCTTCCTTCCTCCCTCCCTCCCTTCCTTCCTTCCTTCCTTCCTTCCTTCCTTCCTTGCTTCCTTGCTTCCTTCCTTCTTTCTTTTTCTCTCTCTCTCTCTCGATATTTTTCCCTTTCTCTCTTTCTCTTTCTCTTTCTCTTTCTCTTTCTCTTTCTCTTTCTCTTTCTCTTTCTCTTTCTCTTTCTCTTTCTCTTTCTCTTTCTCTTTGTCTTTGTCTTTGTCTTTGTCTTTGTCTTTGTCTTTCTCTTTCTCTTTCTCTTTCTCTTTGTCTTTCTGCTTCTTTCTCTTTCTCTTTCTCTTCTCTTTCTCTTTCTCTTTCTCTTTCTCTCTCTCTCTCTCTCTTTGGCTCTTTCTCCCTTTTTCTGCATGTTTATTTCTCTTTATCTTCTCTTCATCGCTTGCGAAAGTGATGTGCCTGCCACGAAATCTGTACCTGACCTTGCGAAAGTACTGCGCTTGCCACGACATCTGCACCTGACCCTGCAAAATTGCTGCGCTTGCCGCGAAATCTGTACCGTACCTAGCGAAAGCGCTGCGCCTGCCGCGAAATCTGTACACCTGCCCTTGCCTGCCACGAAATTTGTACCTGACCTTGCAAAAGTGCTGCGGCTGCCACGAAATCTGTACCGTGCCTTGCGAAAGCGGCTGCCGCGAAATCTGTATACCTGACCTTACGAAAAGCGCTGCGCCTGCCGCGAAATCTGTACCTGACCCGGCGAAAGCGCTGCGCCTGCCACGAAATGAAGTGTGTTATTGATCCCTCACAAGTTATTTTTTGATCCTCTGACTTTTCATTTTTAGTAGTAAATGTATGAGGATAAGTTTTTTGACCCCTAACGAGTTTTTTTTTGATGTTCAGGAATAAGTTTTTTGATGCCGTTTTGGAGTGCGGTGGGCAAGCCCTGCGACTTTGCCAGCGCGAGGCGTTTCTTCAATGGCTCTTCAAGACGTGAAAGGATCCGGCCTCAGGTGCTTGAGAGAGAGCACAAAATTGGCAGAACATCAATAGCATTGCTGCAGACTCCGGACATGGAGTTGTATCATGAGTGTTTGTTAAAACCATTTTTTGTAGAGGAACGGCACAACATAGCACATATGGCAGCTCAATTCATAGCCCCCGTCCACATTGGCTTTTTCCGCTTACACTGGGCATGCACACACAGCTCAAACACCCACACAACCAAGATAAGCCCGTACATAGAAATGCACTTGGCAAGCTCCTGGCAACCTTCAAGCTGGGAAAAGGAAGGTCCGGACCTTGGCCGCAGATTTGTTCGCATGGTGGGATCCCTCAATGTGATGGTTAGGGCGGGCCCATTGCACAACGGCCCCTTGGAGATCAGTGCGAGGCGCACCACGCGGCTGTCCGGCAAAATCTGCGGAGGCTCCGTTTGTGTTCAAACCCTGGCATGTGAGCACAAATTCACCACATTGATCATTTGCTTGTTGCTCTCGACGGTCCTCGCATCTGCCGTGGAGTTTTCATTCACTAAGCCGAGCCAGCTCTTAAGGGATGGAGTTTTGGCTCCAATGAGAGCAAAGCAAGCGAAGCAACTCGACTCAATTGCATTCCAATGTCTTAGTTCTGGGGCTCTATGCTCTCCGAAAAGGGCCCCCAAGCCAGCTGCATGCAGCCTCTGCGGCCTGAAGATTGAAATGCCTTCGCTCATAGTCCTAGTTGCAGACCGGATCCTCCACAGTCTTCCTTCATCCTTCTCGCGCGGGAAGAAGGAAGCGATTTGTTCCTAAGCTAAAACGCCGAGCCTCATTGAGCCATAGTTGATAAGCATTGCATCCGCTGGGTAATTTGATGGACCTACAGCTGGAATAAATCGGAGTCTTGTGCCCGACTTTCAGAGCCCTTGGACTGTTTTGCTTAGCCCCTTAACGTGTTGACAACCAGAGGTTGCTTGACTCCACCTTTCTTGGGCAAGTCGCAACCCGAGGTGACGTGTGAGAGGCGGCGGCTTTGGCGAAGCCAAGCTCAGCGGCTTGGGGTTCATCTTGGCAGTTGGAGGCACGATATTTTCTTCGCCGGCCTTATGGAAGAAAAAGGCCTTGGGTGGAGTAAGTCCATGACCTTACCAGGTAAGGAAGAAATGGCCTTGGCCAAAGAAAACATTATTTTCTTTCGGTCCTTTGCTTTGGAAAAGAAACAATTGCCCTCCGACTGGGTCGCGGGGCTAGTGCGCCCGTGATCTTTCACGGCCCCCCCAAAGGGGATGCCCTTTGCGATGGACTGGGTGGTTTCGCAGATGGCGGCCCCATGGGGTCTGTCGCGCTTCGGGAAACCCAGGACCCGAGAACCACTTGCTTCCTTGGTACAGGGTCATCAGCGGGAGCCGCTCTGGCAACTTTTTACGGGACCAATCTTTGGGTTGGTTGATGTCCATCAGATCGAATTGGTTGAGGTGAACCCTGCGCACCCCCAGTCCATATATTGATTGTTCACTGCAAGCACAAACTGAAGGTAGAGCAAGCACGTCTTCAAGCACAGAACCAGCTGAAAACAGAAGGCAATCTAACTGCCACAGGACAGAAACAACATTCCAACTGATAAACCACAGTCACAAAAGATTGGCAAGCACAATTTCAATGCATTCTCACCAGCGCAATCTCAAAGCCACTTGACAACCAAACGAGGCTCCACTTCTCTTTGTTGATGCCAACTCCAGTCTCAGCGCCATTTTTGGTTCTTGCCAACAAGATTCTCCCGACCGGTTCTTTGAGGCTCGGGTCGCGCGGGGTTTCATCCCTGAGCGGAATTCGTGCACGCGCCAGCGCGCGCCCAGCGCCCGGCGCCGCTGCAGATGGACCGGGGTCCGGGTCTCCGGAGTTGCAAAAGTGAGGTGCGGCCCAAAAACAGATGCCGGGGAACAGGCAGGTAGGCAGGTTTTGGTTTACATATATGAAGAAACCATTTTCGGGATTCCAATTTTGGAGTCACGGCCAAATTAATGCAAGGCATCAAGTCTGGGGAAAACGATACCTGGATGGCTGAAGCGCTTTCTGGCAAGCGAGGGCGCCATTGGTTTCAGCTCGAGCTTGTCAAGACTGTGACATGACCTTATCCGATGCAAGCAGGAATGGGCAGTGTGCGTGCATCCCTTTGACGTCACAACCCGCGAGCAAATACAACCGACCTGCATCCTAAAAACCTTTCCACATGGCCCGTGAGCACTAAAAGGTAAGCACGAGCAGATGCCAAAAAGATCCGGGCCAAGTTTTATTGTCTAAAGAGCCTCCAGTCTTGCAGTGGATTGTGACATATGCCGTGTTAGCCCACCTCATGTGGGGCCAGAGCCCTCCCCAGGTCTTTCCGTGGGACGGCTTAGGTGCTGTGCCCCAGCGTGCCCTGTGTGGATCTGGGGAAGGGGAGAGGGTTGGGTCCTTTGCACCGCGGATCCAGATTCAGAACAGCCAGCATTGCCCGCAGCTTGGGTTCAGAACTTGGCTTTACCGGCTTTGCCTTACATATCCCCGTCGTCCTTGCGGTGCAGCCTGACTATGTGGCCAGGGCCTTTATCGACGCGGGAGTTTTCTTACCGATCTCAGGGCTGGGTGTCATAGCTATGGGCTTTCCGTGGCTCACTATGTAGTTGCAAGTCCGTGTTTGCGATTGTGAGACGCGTCGTATGTTTCTGTTAGAAGGGTCTGCCTATGGCATTGTTGTCACTTGTCACATCCTTTGCATCAGTGCAATCCCTTCATTCAAGTGGGCAACTTGCGAACTATATCAAGCATAAGATCAGCGCAACAGGATGTTGCCTTGTTTTTTGGCACTGTGCCAATTCGGCCTTATACTGTACAAATGGAAAGTCATCGTAAACTAACCATCTTCCTCCTCCCCCTACTCCTCCTCATCATCATCCTCATCATCATCATCATCAGCATCACAAGCCTTCCGATCTCACAATCAGCATTTGCAATCGTGATCGTTACATCCACGCACGCACACACACATACACACACACACATGGCACATTTGCCGATTGACAGAATATCGCCAAACTCTTCAGCCGCGCACATTGTTGCGTCGCATGTCTGTCTGCTCCTTGTCCGGTCTGCTCGCCAGTTCGAGATGCCTCATGCTTGCTGTAGAGGTAGAAGCTACAAGACACAACTATTTGTGAGGCAGAAGTCCCCTTGAAAAGGGTGTCCCGTCAATGACACGAACAACAAACAAACAAACAAACAAACAAACAAACAAACAAACAAACAAACAAACAAACAAACAAACAAACAAACAAAAACAAGCAAGCAAGCAAGCAAGCAAGCAAGCAAGCAAGCAAGCAAGCAAGCAAGCAAGCAAGCAAGCAAGCAAGCAAGCAAGCAAGCAAGCAAGCAAGCAAGCAAGCAAGCAAGCAAGCAAGCAAGCAAGCAAGCAAGCAAGCAAGCAAGCAAGCAAGCAAGCAAGCAAGCAAGCAAGCAAGCAAGCAAGCAAGCAAGCAAGCAAGCAAGCAAGCAAGCAAGCAAGCAAGCAAGCAAGCAAGCAAGCAAGCAAGCAAGCAACCAAGCAAGCAAGCAAGCAAGCAAGCAAGCAAGCAAGCAAGCAAGCAAGCAAGCAAGCAAGCAAGCAAGCAAGCAAGCAAGCAAGCAAGCAAGCAAGCAAGCAAGCAAGCAAACACACATAAACAAACACAAACACACACACACAAACAGACAACCAACTAAGCAAACAACCATCCAACCGACCAACCCTAAAAAACCCAAGCGACCACTGTCGTGACTTCCCCTTGCCGTGGCTTGATTCCGAGGCAGCGTCCAGCACCCAGGCACGGGCATCGCTGATTCTCATTGCAGCGAAGGGCCCTTTGGCACGAAGCATGGCAGTTCCATAGCACTCTAGGTGCCATGTGGCCTAAAACATAACGGAAGCCAAATTGGCAGCTGGTAGATGGAAAAGTTATAACCTGCGATTGCCCAAACGCTGGCATTTGAGCCAGAGCCATATCCAAAAGTCGACGCTTGGCACAGCATCCATCCCTTGCCCCCGCTCTGGGGGTTGATGAGAAGGTCCAAAAATATGGGAATCCCGGAAACCACTAAAACTAGATTCGACTTGGGAAAAGTAAGCCATGGTCAATGCTGGGGCCAGGTTTTGGGACTGCGGAAGATTGATGAACCCGCTCCCCCGCGCTCGCTCCCCTCTCGCCTGCGCGTCAGGGTGGAGGTCCCCCGCCCCGTGCAGCTGGGGTCGCTGAAGTCGGAGAACGAGGGCCAGGACCCGGGCATCCGACTGGTGCCCGCCGGCGGCGGCGGCTGGGGCCGGCCCAAGGAGGACCCAAGGGGAGTGAGGGGAAGTGAGGTGAGGTGAGGGGTGAGGGGTGAGGGGGGGGGGAATTCCCGAAGAAAGAAAACCACCAGTTGGATGGTTGAAAGAGGGGTCATTCCATGTCTCATTCCGCGAGAACCAACAAGTTTTGGAGACAGTGGGGTTGCTGGGCCGTGTGAAGATTGACATTGAGCTACTCGAATGGAATGTGTGACAGGGTAAGAAAGATTCCAGGCTGTGGCAGATCCAGACTCCCAACGTATGGGCTTGTGCGCTTTGATCCATATTGTTTTGTTCTGAGCCGGCATAGCCTGAAGATTGCGGCTTTCCTTTCCAAGTCTATTTTAGGGCACCCCCCCCGAAAAGAGACGTGTTTTCCTTTTGTTGTGCCTTTAAAGCCGGTTGCCCTCAAAAACGGACAGACCGCCATAAATCTATCCCTCACCATTGCTCAAATGGTAAGACCACTCAACTGGCCCAGAACTCGGATCTGCAGGATGTCGTGGAGGAGGAGTCGAGCGAGCCCCAGCCGCGGCCTGAGTTCGACGTATGGAGCCTCGAGCAACCCCTGGTGTTGGAAGCTAAAAAACGTCTCTGGGTGCAGAATCTTGGGATGCTCACTGTGTTGGATGTGCCTGCATATTTGTGGAGTGGGACAAGTCACTCTCCAGAACATCGGCGCCCACGCGACGGAGCAATGCATGTGTGTGTGTGTGTGTGTGTGTGTGTGTGTGTGCGGTGTGTGGGTGTGCGTGTGTGTGCGCGTGCGCGTGCGCGTGCGCGTGCGCGTGCGCGTGCGCGTGCGCGTGCGCGTGCGCGTGCGCGTGCGCGTGCGCGTGCGCGTGCGTGCGCGTGCGTGCGTGCGTGCGTGCGTGCCTGCGTGCCTGCGTGCGTGCGTGCGTGCGTGTGTGTGTGTGTGTACGCGGGGTCAGTCCACAGCTTACCTTGGCTGCAGTGAACAAACAAGACAGATCGGACCAGGGTTCAGCCTTTTGACCACCCAAGATAGACTTCAACCCAGGGTTCTCTTTGTTTGGGGGAAATGAACCACCCTTGGGTTTAAGTCTACCCTGCGGTAGTCAAAGAGTGGAACAATTGTTGAGTCACATTCACACACACACAATACCTACATAGCAGCCATCAACAGACAATTTGAGTGGATGCGCCAAAGCGCGGCATTTAGACAAATAACCAAAGAGCCCCACAGCCTCAATCCTTACTCACTGGTGGGGTAGCCAAACTCAGCCCGCAACCACAGCGTTTCCCAACATGCTCGATTAGGAAGCATGCAATGCTTGAAGCCTTGAAGCACTTGATGTCATTGCAGAATTCGTGGCGCTCTGAAACAGAGCCGGTCAACATGTTGAGCTTAGGCTGAGGCCAACAGTTGACGTGTCTACTTAATATACAGCCTACTTATGGAACTCCTATAACTAAGCATCAATACTCGTATTTTCTTCCTAAGCCACCTGCAGATGAAACCCGGGCCACTTAGGTTGGTTGTATTGGTGCTTGTGGTTTCTTCCTAAGCCCAGACCTGCAGGTGGGTTGTTCGGATGGGTTTTGCGAGGAACCCACACCTGAAGACCCTCACGTCTCAGCCCTCGCAGCTCCGGCCCACCGCCTGGGGGAGGCGCAGCCACAAAGCGGTTGGAGAAGGGTGGAGAAGGGTGATGCTTTGGCGCATTTTGCTT
The DNA here is from genome assembly GCA_963377175.1 of Effrenium voratum. NCBI lineage: Eukaryota > Dinophyceae > Suessiales > Symbiodiniaceae > Effrenium > Effrenium voratum. The sequence goes on from CAUJNA010000102.1 coordinate 86,744, forward strand.
GGATGAAGACTTTAACTTTTGCCAGCTAATGGGTTTTCCATTAAACCACTAAAAGTTAAACTTTCAGCTGGGGAGCAGATTTAGCAACCGAGTGAAGGCCTGGGTTTTGCGTGGTTTCGAATAAAGATAAAAGAAAGGCGGCAGTTCATGGGTCGAAAGCCTGAAGAGGAGCATGGAGAAATGCCCTGCAACCCGAGCTGAAGGGTCCATCCTGGGGATGCAGTTTTGGGGACCTTCGGTATCTTTTGGCGCAAGGAGAACCAGAGATTGCAGCGTGTTGGGCAAGAGGGTATCTTTTGGGTATATTTCTCAATATACAGTTGGCAGCAACTTGAAGACAAAGCATAAAGCCTTGAGTTTTCATCATGGACAATATTCCGGAATGTAGGGGAGCCCGAGGACAACTTTCAAGCCAATTGGGCAATGATTCCAGTCTTCCTCTAGACTTCCCCACAGCGTGCACGAGTGTCGCAGGACCAGCCTGACAGCACAGGCTGGGCCCAGGCGCGCCTTGTCGATGCAGAATCCTAAAGGAGATGGGGCCATGTTCAACATGGGTGTGGTGGATGTTTCCTTTCGGTTTCCCTTTACACCAAGCCAAAAAAGGAGGGGTCCCCCCTTGGTTGGAAGGCTCTTGCCAGGGGCAGCTTGCAACAAAAGATCGGATGCGCTCCGATCTCTTGGGTCGGACCCAACCGGGCATCCGTATCACTCAAGCACAGTGGTTGCACCGTCTTTAAGCGGCCTGGAGGTTCGCGCATCTTCTGGCCGCCCCCCCGTCCCAAAAAGAAACACCGAGACCTGTGGCTGTGGCTCCAAAAACCGGAATACCAAAATGGGTTGCCCTGGTAAGTGGAAACATGGGCCAACACCTGCGGTTTGCCCCTCCATTTCTGTGGAAACATGGACCAAAACCTGCGGTTTGCCCCTCCGATCGTTAAATTTTGAGCCACATTTCTGTGAAGCCGCTGACCATCTCTGAGCCCCCGACTCCCGACCATCTCCGAGGCCGGCGCCCTGGGCGCAGCCGCCCCCGGGCAAAGTGGTGCCTGAGCCCGTGGAGCGGCGACAGGCGCGAAGCAAGAATCCCCGCGGTTTTTTTGAGGTTGGTGTAAAGGGAGTCTAAGAACACAGCCGCCAAACATTTCTATTATTATTATTATTATTATTATTATTATTATTATTATTATTATTTATTATCATTTATTATTCCGATTTCCACACATGGGATTCTGAAACCTGGGGCCTGGGGCTCCTATTAAAGCTTTTGCAAGCGACTTCTGCAATTTGAGAACAGTCACGGCCTTTTGAGTGAACCGATGCGCTATTCTGCGATCCTGGGAAAGCACGGGTCTCAAAACAAACACAGACATGCCGTAACGCCACGACGCTTTAATGTTCTCGTCCGTGACGCCACATTTTTGACCGGTCATACCGCTGACAAGAAGCAGAAATCGATCAACTTGCCTGGCTGAGTCAGCGCAGCACTCAACCTTTGCCCGCTTTGTGACTACGATCATTCGAATAGCACCAGGAATATCCATTCAGCAGACTTCTTGTGTTTGTGGTGCAGCTAGCAGAGGAGACTGGGCCTCGCCGAAAAACATGCGCATTCTAGTTTAAGAACTGCAGCGGCGAAAGCTGCCGCTTTTGATGGTTCTTCATAGCAGTTCTGAGCAACGAGTCGTCTTTGCACCATGGAGCTGTCCTGATTTGTTCAGACCCTTTCGCCCGAGGGCACGAAGGGATCAGGGAGACTTTCAGAGGGGATCCCTTCAACGTGACCCAACGCAGTGGGATGAATCCTGTTCATTTTTCTGAACAATGAGGTTCCCCTGCGTTTCGCGACTCTCGCGACTCGACTCCGATCTCCGAATCCAGGAGGAGTTCCCCACTCTGGGCTCAGAGCCAGTCAAGGCGCGGCTTCGCGCCAAGCTTTCCGGGACTGCCCAGAAAAAGGAGTGCCAAGCTTCACTGATCTCGTCCCGTTGAATCTACAGGGGAGGTGGGCCTTGGCTAAAGGTCCCCTGGTCGATGGCCACCGACTAGTTGGAGGGATTCCTTGGACCACTTGCCAGCCTCGAACAGGGAGGCCACAGTTTTTGGGGCAAGCTGCCGCTTCAGCAGACCCTCTTGTCAGAATCATTTTCGTGAAACAGGGTACACAAACACAGCCACATTCTGTGGTGCACATTGGCGATCCTGCCTCTCACAAATTGGAGCCTTCGCCGGTTTGAATATTGCTTGCCAGGCCATGAGCAACATGGCAATGTCATGGCGATGTTTGGGAGAAGCAACATAACCAGCAGTAAGAGATGTCCTTTCTCGTATTTCTCTTAAAGCCATTATGCCCCGGTTCCTTGTGATTGCCTCCTACCGGGTCCTCAACCTGAACATCCATTATTCACATTGACGACATGTTTCAGGAGCTCCCCCAAAGCAACCTCCAAAAGCGTCACTTTCATGGCCAAGACGTCTCCTTTGGCAGGCACAGGCTGGGGGTTCTTCACACGACCCCTTGGAACCCGCACGATATGTCCGGAGACTGCCAGCCACGAACCAAGAAGAAGGCCCCGCTGAGGAGCCACTTCATAACTCCTTGGCTCGCTTGGCCAAGCTCGCGAAGCCAGGGGCGCAGGGGCTCCGGCTCCGGGTCCGGGTCCCTGTCCATGCCATCTCCTCCGGCGGGGGGCCCATGGCCCTGCAGGGTGTCAGGGGGTGAGGGCCGTGGGCGTTGGGGATGGCGGCCCATGGAGTATGAGTTTCAGATGTGTGTTTGGGTATGCGCTCGGGTGAAAGCTGCCTGCTCACATTCAGGCACGTGGACACATTTCGGATGTTCTTCTTTTTGACTCGCGGCTTGGGTGACTAATGCGGAATCTACTTGGGCCTGCACGCCAGCCAGCTGCTTGAAGCTTGGCTCCTGAGAGCGACTTTGGACTTCCAAGCGCTTGTGTGGATGGACATCAGTCAGATGAGACCAAGCAACATCTCTTCATGCAATGTGAGGTTGGGCATTGAAAGTTCCTGCGCAACTCTGCATGGGCCATGACCAGCGTGCTTTTTATTGGGAGGTCAATCAGGACTCACTCCACGCTATGACACTTGTTGTTCGGCCGCTCTAGATCCGAGGCACCGGGAGGTTGATATTTGGTTTGTGTTGCTCAATACATTGAACCTTGGGCAGTGGCGTGCGCTAGTAGCCCCACCGTCCCCAACTCACTTGGTTGCATTGTTTTTCTAAAACCTGTTTTTGAGGGTACCCTTTTGGGTTGGTAAAGGGCAACCACGAGGAAAGTTACCTTTGTTGCCTTTCTTTTTTTTGCGGGGGGGGGGGGGACAGGGCAAAAAAAAGGCACACCCTCTGAGCAGAGCTTCCCGAACTCAGCTGGGATTTTGCGGGTTTGCCGGCTCGCTCCGCGCTGCTCAAGTATGACTTGAGAGGGCATCGACAAGGCAAACAATCAGGACATCGCTCCCAATTCTTCTCGGTGGACTCTTCGTCAGCTACTTGGTCTGGCCACGCCCTCCCACGCAGCTCTCAAGAAAGGCCGTGTAACATTCTTTTCAGATGGCCCTCGATCTATGAGGCGAATTCTTGGACCGAAGCCCAGAGCAGATTCCCCGAGGAGCCCCCCTAGCCGCTTATCGATGGCGATGCTGCCGGAGCTGGCCCAGCCGTGCACGCTGCGGAAAGTGTGGGCCCGCCCGGGCCCCGACCGAGGCCGGCACGTTGCATTTTGCCTTAGCCTCGCGGGCGCGTCTCGGTCAGTTTGTTGGAAGATGCAAGAAATGCTACTCAATGTCCATTCCAAATTCAGTTTGAGAGCCAATTTGGAAAGGAAGTCATATTCAAATTCAGATTGCAAATAGCAATTCAGATTAAACTCCTTCCCCATGAATTCTGCTTAAATTACAAATACTTATTTGGACAGGAGTACCTTTTTGACGCCTTATTCAGAACAGAACACTTACCTTATTTTAGTGCCTCCGGCTCAGGCCGCCGACATTACAGGCCTGCTTTCTTATTTGCGTCCCTTTGGAATTGTCCCCTTGCCCCCTTCCCCTCTGATATTTTTGCCCCCCTTTCTTTGTTGAGATCCATTCCCCCTTTCCGCCCTAAGGCCTTTTCTCCCTCTGTTTTTTTCCCTTTTTTCACCCCTCTCCCTGTTGAGATCCTTTCCCCCCTTTCCCCCCTAAGGCCTTTTCCCCCCTGAGATCTTCTCCCTTTGCCTCCCTAAGATCTCCCAGATCGTCTCCCTTTCCTCCCTAAGATCTTCCCCCCCCTTTCCTCCTTAAGATCTTTCCCACCCTTTCCCTGTTGAGATCCTTTCCCCCCTTTCCCTCCCAAGGCCTTTCCCCCCCCCCATGAGAGCTTCTCCCTGTTCCTTCCTAAGATCTTTTCCCCCCTTTCCCTGTTGGGCTTCCCCCCCTAAGTCCTTTTCTCCCAGATCTTCTCCCTTTCCTCCCTAAGATCTTCCCCCCCCCTTTCCTTCCTAAGATTGTTTCCCCCCTTTCCCTGTTGAGATCCTTCCCACCCTTTCCCCCTGAGGCCTTTCCCCCCCTGAGAGCTTCTCCTTCCTTAGATCTTTCCCCCCTGTCCCTGTTGGCCTTTTTTCCCCCAGATCTTCTCCCTTTCCTCCCTAAGATCTTTCCCCCCCTTTCCCTGCTCAGATCCTTTCCCCCCTTTCCCCCCTAAGGCCTTTCCCCCCCTGAGATCTTCTCCCTTTTCCTCCCTAAGATCTTTTGCCATTTTTCCCTGTTGAGATCCATCCCCCCTTTCCCCCCTAAGGCCCTTTCTCCCTCTGAGTTTTTCCCTTTTCCTCCCCACGATGTTTTCCCCCCTCTCCCTGTTGAGATCCTTTCCCTCCTTTCCCCCCTAAGGCCTTTTTTCCCCCTGCGATCTTCCCCCTTTTCCTTCCTAAGATCTTTTCCCCCCTTTCCTTGTTGAGATCCTTTCCCGCCCTTTCCCCCCTAAGGCGTTTTCCCCCCCAAGATCTTCTCCCTTTTCCTCCCTAAGATCCTTTGCCCCCTTTCCCTGTTGAGATCCTTTCCCCCCTTTCCCCCCTAAGGCCTTCCCCCCCCTGAGATCTTCTCCCTTGTCCTCCCCAAGATCTTTTCCCCCGAGATCTTCTCCCTTTTCCTCCCTAGGATCTTCTCCCACCTTTCCCTGTTGAGCTCCTTTCCCCCTTTTCCCCCTAAGGCCTTTTCAGATCTTCTCCCTTTTCCTCCCTAAGATCCTTTGCCCCCTGTCCCTGTTGAGATCCTTTCCCCCTTTCCCCCCTAAGGCCTTTTCCCTGCCTGGGACCTTCTCCCTTTTTCACTGAGATCTTTCCCCCCCTTTCCCTGTTGAGATCCTTTCCCCTCTTTCCCCCCTACGGCCTTTCCCCCCGCTGAGATCTTCTTCCTATTCCTCCTTAAGATCCTTTGCCCCCTTCCCTTTAAGGCCTTTCCAGATCTTCTCCCTTTCCTTCCTAAGATTGTTTCCCCCCTTTCCCTGTTGAGATCCTTCCCACCCTTTCCCCCCTCAGGCCTTTCCCACCTGAGAGCTTCTCCCTTTTCCTTCCTTAGGTCTTTCCCCCCTTTCCCTGTTGGCCTTTTTTCTCCCAGATCTTCTCCCCCCCCCTTTCCCTGCTGAGATCCTTTTCCCCCTTTCCCCCCTAAGGCCTTTCCCCCCCCTGAGAGCTTCTCCCTTTTCCTTCCTAAATCTTTTCCCCCCTTTCCCTGTTGGGCTTTCCCCCCTAAGTCCTTTTCTCCCAGATCTTCTCCCTTTCCTCCCTAAGATCTTCCCCCCCCCTTTCCTCCCTAAGATCTTTCCCACCCTTTCCCTGTTGAGATCCTTTCCCCCCTTTCCCTCCCAAGGCCTTTCCCCCCCTGAGAGCTTCTCGCTTTTCCTTCCTAAGATCTTTTCCCCCCTTTCCCTGTTGGCCTTTTTTCCCCAGATCTTCTCCCTTTCCTCCCGAAGATCTTTTCCACCCCTTGCCCTGTTGAGATCATTTCTCCCCTTTCCCCCCTAAGGCCTTTTTGCCCCAGATCTTCTGCCTTTCCTCCCTAAGATCTTTCCCCCCCCCCCAGTTCCTTGTTGAGATCATTTATTTCCCCCCTTTTCCTTCTAAGGCCTTTTCCCACCCTCAGTTCTTCTCCCTTTTCCTCCCAAAGATCTTTCCCCCCCTTTCCTCCCTAAGTCCTTTTCCCTGAGTTCGTCTCCCTTTGCCTCCCTAAGATCTCTTCCCCCCTTTCCCGCTTAAGATCCTTGCCCCCGTTTCCTCCCTAAGGCCTTTTCCCCCCAAGATCTCCACCCTTCCCAAAGTTTTTTTCTCTCTTTCCCGATTGAGATCCTGTCCCCCGATTGCCCCTTAGGGCCTGTTCCCCCCGAGAAAGTTTTCCCTTTTCCTCCCAAAGATCTTCCCCCCCCCTTTCCCCCTTAAGGCATTTTTTCCCCAGATCTTCTCCCTTTCCTCCCTTTCCTCCCTGAGATTTTTTTTTCTTTCGCTGTTGAGATCCTTCCCCCCTTTCCCCCCTTCATTACCAGCATAGGCAACATCCCCAGCATCACTTGCATCATCCGATTCCTTGGCAGGCGCTGATGCGGATGATGCAGGCGATGCTGGCGATGTGCCGCTGGAGCTGCTGAGGATGCGAAAGCGCACCCGGGGGGAATCGAACACCCCAATGTTAGTTGCGCAAGCCCGCACAATGAACAGATTTAGTGAAGCGTCTTCGAATCACTGCGTGGTACGTGGACCCCCCCCCGCAAAAGTCTGAAATGCTGCCCCTGGGGAGGGGGAGGGGTAACAGGTAAAGAGGTAAGGAGCATTTCTTATGTCCAACCCGCCTGTTGTCGGCGGATTCTTTCTAGTATAAGGAGCTTGACAAGGAGCTTTATTCACCTGCAGGTCATTGCGAATAATTCCAGTCTGCGTTATGCTCCATTTGCAAACTTAATTCAACTCCATTATATTTTGGCATAGAACTCATAATGCGATTCCATCATTGTTAAATTCGATTTAATCGACATCGTTTTGGACAAGGACATCATGTTTAACTTCTAGTCTACTAGAATTGAAATCCTGATTAAACTGTTTTTCTGAATATGACTGTGATGGTTCTGCTTCAAATTCGCATTGTGAATAGAACATTCCTACAATTGATCGTTTCATCAAGTTCTGGTCAACATCTTTTATAATCAACAACCTATTTGGTAAAAGGAGCCTTGACAGGATCTCCCCCCCCCCCCCTCCCGCTTGAAGGCCTGAGTGCAGAGCTAAAGATGCTGAGGGAGAAGAAAAGGTTTGATCAAAGGTTTGTGTGAGAACCATTCATGGAAAGGAATGCAAACCAAGCAACGCACCTTCATATTACAATGAGTTCCCCTACGTCCGCAAAAAGCAGGGGCCCGGATGGCCGCCCTTTCTGCTTATGTATGTATTTATGTATATATGTATTTATGGATATATCCGTATATCTATATATGTCGATAGATGTAAATATGTGTCTGCATATTTGCTTCTATGTATATGTTTATATACGCGTACATATATGTAGATGTACAAATACGTTGTAACTCAAGCGCGAACACCGATGCATAAAGCACATGTTGATCTTGCAATTGGTCGTTCAACATTATTAATTTTATATAGTAATGAAACTTGATATGTTAGATTCATTCTGCCATTTGGTGAGGTTTTTTTACCCTGCCTCTCGCTCCGCAGGGGAGGGATCCAAGCCGCCGGCCTTGGCGCCGTCGCTGGGCCTTGCCGCTGCCTCGGCCGCCGCGGCGGCGGCGCTGGAGAGCCGCAGAGGCGTGGCGCGAGTGTTATATATTTCTTGGTTTGTAGAGAAGCCTCACTCAACCCAAGCGTTCCCGGGGGGTCAAGAATTTACGGCTATCATTAGTATTTACTATCTGCTACTTGTACATCTACAACAACAGCTAGTACTACAACTACCGCTGCAACTACTTGTTCTACAATGACGGCTACCGCTACTGCTGCCGCTCTCCTGCTACACCTACTACAGCAACAACAGCGTCGACCTACTATTTCTTCGTCCATCACCACCACTACCACAACTACTGCCAGTGTTGTACTAGCACTGGTGCCACTGCTACTGTTACTGCTACGGATGCTGCTATTGCTACTGCCACTGCCATTGCTACGGCTACTGCTATCACTCGCCGATTTCTGGTGCCAGTACTGCGTCGTACTCGTACTGGCAGCAATACTAACACTAGTACTAGTACGTGTACCAGTCGACGACCGCTACTATGTGCCACTACTATGCTTGCCCTGACTAGTTTGACTACTGCTCCCACTGCTGCTGCTGCTGCCTCTACTGCTGCTGCTGCCTGCTGCTGCCTGCTGCTGCTGCTGCCTGCTGCTGCTGCTGCTGCTGCTGTTGAATAATAGCTACTACTTCAGAAAACAGTTTCCGACGTCTGCACAAATCCTGCGTGCTTCCGCGTAGCCACCGCGCAGCCCCCGCGCGGCTAATTCTAAAGAATGTGTTCCATGTAGCCGCCCACGTAGCTACATTCGTTTTAGCGGAAGACAGCTGCCAAGCATTCGCGGCTGCCAGTATGGGAATGCTGACAGATGTGGGCAGGGCAACGTTGTTTATATGTTCTGTTGGTAACTGTGGCCCTTGAGAAGCCTGACGACTGACAGAGTAGTCAGTTTTACATTGTCGCCGTGTCGATTTTTTCTGTAGATTGTGCGCGTTGGCGGGTTGAAGCATGGTTGAGTTGAGTGAATCAGATTTGGCTGGATTCATTGATTGTTGGGGACTGATTCGGCGACTAGCATTGATGATCGGTTTTGCATGAGATTGATTGACGTGGTGGAGTTTGTTGGTATATCAGTTGTTTCTCGTTCCATTTGGGTTGAGCGCTTCCGATACATTAGGTGTTGATTCCTTCAAAACGCTCCTTGCCTTTGGACAAGCTGCCTTGGGTCTTGATGCATTTCCAATTGTTATCCAAAGGATGCAAGCTCTGAGAGCGCCCAACCTTGACTTGATTTGCGATGGGTGGATGCTGGATGCATCCTGAATCTTTCATTGAGCTCCACATGAATTCGCCGCAGAAAGGCCCCCCGGAACCGCAGGCGTCCGGCGCGCTGCGGAGAAGGCCAGGGCGGAGTCCGATGAGAGGGGTGGAGGTCTCCAGTTTCGTATCACATGGGCTCAAGGCCACAGATCTGTGGGATGGTGAGCACCGCACTGGCACTTGGCATGAGATGAGGGAAACTTTGGCGCTTTTGTCAACGCACAGTGGAAATTGTAGACAAGACTCTGATCTCATGCGGTTTCTTTGCGTCGGCTGCGGCATCCCGTGTTTGCACAAGCTATACACTTATCCTAGAGATCCTGTTGGGAGTCTTGGCCTTCCGTGTTCTGCCTTTGGACTTGCCGGACACGTGATCTTTTCAGCAAGACCTCCCCTAATCCAGAGGCAGCGGCTTGCCAGAGAATCTTTCCCTGAGGCCGAGAAGGAGACGAAGTCGGAGAAGAGATCCGAGAAGAAGTCGGAGACTTGCCTTCAGATTCGGGCCGTAGGATGCCTTCTGCATTTGACTGGGCAGTTGTGAAGGAAGCCATAGTATGCATACGCATATTGTACAATTTCAGCACATGGGAAAGAGCATGGATACAGAGCTTGGGAGATATCGGCAACCTCGTAGGCATTTTGGGCGGGGGCCGGAGCCGAGGACAAGAAGAGCCTGCCACGAGCAAGGCGATACACGTCGGTCGCCCTTTGTCTGCGGAGGGGAAGGCCTTGGGATCTCAGATTTCAGCGGTGGACGTTGCTTTTGAGTACGCCCTTCGCCCTCAGAGCCGCTTTATTGCAATCCGTGTCCTCGCAAAAGTGCCTTTGCAAGGCTTAGGTGAAATGCACGCAGTGAGGGATCCCGGCGGATGCCAGCAGACACATTCCGAGAGGAGAAGCCTTCAGTCCCCAAATGTTTGGTGAAATGTGAAGCTTGAGTCAAGGCTCGAAGACCCCAGAATGGGAATCTTTGTCTGAGTGGCCTTCCTTGCTTTAGACAGCTTCTCACCAAGGTTGCTTTTCCAAAGTTGTCTGTCTGAACACTGGTGCTTTCCTTCCATAAGGGTTTTTGGATCCTGTTTGCCCACATGTGAGCCACAATCAAAACCTGGGTAGATGAAGGTTAGTAAGGGGCGATCCCAGCCATAAATAGCTGCGGCCGCCGCCTTAATCCTGTACATGGTTCTGGGTAGACCATTTGAGTACCAGGTTTTGATTGCGACTCATGTCAGGTTTGGAACGGCGCTTTGTGGGCCCTTCGAAGCATGCAACACTTTTCATGTGGTGACATGATTGTTGTAGCCATGATGCGCCCTGCGGTGGAGTCCCATCAGAGGTAGGGGCCTTCAGTTGTGCTGCCTAAACCATTCGAGCAGACCCTAACTCCAGCATCCCTGATGGAGATGGGCAGGCGGTTTGTGAAGCTTCCAACCTCATAAGCCATCGCCCAACTTTGGACGCAGAGCGAGCTTGGCAGCTCATTTGAATCATGCCAGAATGGGATGCTTTGTGGCTGGACACTGAAGGGACCACCCCAAAGACAAGGTCACATGTTCAGGGGTTCAAAACCGAAGAGATCTTTCTCCCGAGAGTCGACATTTCGGAACTTCACAGGATTGTAGGCGCGGTTCGAACATGCGGGAGCTAGTTCAGGCCAAGCTTCCAGCCAACCCCCTCTGCCAGCTTGTCACTGTAGAAACGTGAACAACTTATCAGATCCCCCCTGCTACATAAGATAACCCACTTCCAGATAACCCCCTTCCAGATGGCTGTGGGTCAAAACCAATGGTATCCCATTTTGGGGCAGGTGAATTCGCCACCCAAATTTTAGGTTACCTATTTTAGTGGTTGGATTGATTCGGATGTCCACCGGGGGCTAACCGCTTTGGCCTCGGAGTTTGACCCACCTGGCACCGAAGGAGCCAGGCGCCCGTGTGCTGAGGACTGGATCGCGAACCTGCGGGGCTTGTGGACCTCCAACCTGCTGCGCAGGACCGGCCGGCCGAATTTCTTTTTTGGGGGAGAAAGGGCGGGGGCGGGGGCGGGGCGGGGGCGACCCCTGGGGTTCCTTACCAGTGGGACCCGCGTTTTTTGCAGCCTTCCCGGAGTCTTTTTTCTTAGTACAGGCATCATGAATAGACAAATGCCCCTTCCAGATGGTCCAGATGGAAGCCTCATCAACTGTTGGGCTTTCCACACGTGTATGCTCAAAAGACCAAACAAGCAAAGCAGGTGGAAAGATTTTTCCTTAAAGGCTTTGCTTGCCTATGACATTTGTTGTTGGCTTGTTTTGTTGGTTTTCCTCGAGGCTTTTCCTACATGAATCGCTGACGTTCGAGAGCAAGCCACACTAATCCGCTGCCGATTGGAAAGGTCGGTGCGGCTTTTCTAGCTCATGCGCATGAACCTGTGTCATGACGTGCTTCTTGAATATTCATGTAGCGGCAATATCATATGACTTGAACGAAGTCCACGATCTGGTTTTACGCCGGGTGTTGTACCACATGCCGCATATCGCTCAGTACTCGCAGATCTCGCTGACGTTCAAAGAAGGGAAGCAATTAAGCATTGACGACGTGCTGCCGGGTATAGGCACTGCGAATTGTTGGCCGAGAAGCCGACGGGTGAAATTCCGAAGCGCAGTTGGGGTGGGGGGAGGGCAAGCCGAATCGTCTTTGGCGTTGATGGTGTCGAGGAAATCAGAAGGTTCAGCAACCAGTAAAACAGGTTCAACAACCAGTAAAACAGGTTCAACGTAGAAACGATTGTCAAGGACACACGAGCAGGAAGGATGACCAATCTGTTGTCCACGCAACGGCAGCCGTGCCAATCACCTCGCTTTGTTCAAACCAGGTCAGGTATACAGCTGGGCTGGCGGTTTTTTTCCTTCTCTTTTCTTGAATTTTCTCTTTTTCTTATTTATTTGCTTATTTATTTAAGGAAATCCGAACGCTTCAATCTCACGCTCGAATGGCTATGCCATTGGCCAGGAACTGCCCTCAAAATTGGCTGGTGGACATAAGTCCCCCTGCAAATGATGCCCTGCCCAGCAAGGTGTCAGCATCCAAGCACCTTGTGGTCTGCCCCTAAACACTCTGCATTTCTGAAAGCAGCAGAAATCCAGCTTGGCCGTGGGTCAACACCCATGGCATCCCATTTTGGGGCAGGTGAATTCGCCCACCCAAATTTTAGGTTACCTACTTCAGCGGTCGGATTGAGTCGGAGGTCCCCCGGGGGCAAACCGCTTTGGCCTTGGAGTTTTGGCCCACCTGGCACCGGAGGATCCAGGCGCCCGTGATGTGCACCACGGCGGTGGCCTGCGCGGTGTGCTGTCTCCACGCCTTCCTGCCGAGGGCGGGGGAGTTTTCGGGGGGGATCTGACCGGACCGGACCGGACCGCCTGCGGTTTGGTGTCCGGCTGCGAGAGAAGTTGGGCGCAAAAGCAAAGCGCCCTACTTGGAGAGAGAGGTGAAGGCAGAAGCCGGGGTGGTGGGTTTTTAAGCTGCAGAGAATTTGGGCGAGTGCCGGGATGGTCTTTGTTTGCAGCTGCTTTGAGAAAATATCAAGGGAACTCCCCGCCAAACAAAGAAGTTGTGATCTGACTAGCACCTGTGAACATAACCCCACGTTGATGAACACACTTCACGCCGCAACCAGACACACACTCGCCTGCGATGTGACGAGTCGATGGCAAGAGGATAAAGACAATTAACCTTGCCAGGAGGGTTGGTCATGTCAGATTGCTTCGAGATTCTGCTCAAAAAGGTAGACATCCCAGTTTTGACACTTGTCCATCCTTTGCCGGAGAAGTGGCCGCGATTCCAAGCATGCACATACAGACACCCTTTTTGCGCAGTGCGTGGATTCGTTGAATCCATTTTTCATTTCCTCCCCTGTCGTGGCGCCTCGGGTTTTCTGCAGTCAACTGACCAGCGCCTTGGATCGCGGGGATCGCGGGATCGGCGTCAGGGCAAGTTCTGGCACGGCAGCACCACTGGCCATGCGCTGCTGGTCTCAGCGCTGGGGCTTCTGCTGGTCTTCCGGACCAACACCGCGCCTCGTTTTTGTTTTTTGGTCGGTTTGATGGGGGGGGCGGGGCGTTGCGGGGGGTTGGGTTGGTGGGGTGGGTGGGGTGGATGGGTTGCGGGAGGTTGGGACGGTTCGACTCCGAGCTCCTTGGAAGCGGACCATGTGGATGTCCCATGGCCGAGGTTTTGGAGTCAGGATTCTTTGTGCCAAGTTGTCCAAAGCTTGGACAACATTTTTCATAGGATCGTTCTCCTTCGGTGCTTTAAGATCATCTATACTATTATACACTACTTTGGCGCAACCTGGCGGTTTGTGATGAGGGATGCTCGCCAACTTGTGAAACCTGGGATGTGGCCAATCGTTGTGAGCATCCTGGCAAAGCAACAGTCATGACCTTCCCCGCTTTGGGAGAGAAGAAGCTCAGGAGGGCTCAAGTCGGCCTTGCTCTCCTGTTTGTACCAATGCCTGTGGGGATTCAGTCAACTCACATGGCATCTTCTCGGGCATGTGGCGGGCTTTGCTACTTTAGTATAGTTGATGTCATTTCAGATAAATTGAGGTCTCCCTTACTGCCACCTTTCATGCAACTTTTCGCCCGAGACAATTGAGGGAGTGGTCGAAGTTTCTGCCCCTCCCATGTGGTTTGCAAGAGACAGGGCGGTGTGAGTAAAACGGTAATGGTTGATTGAACAGTTGACACCTGCTCGAATTAATAAGAGATCGAGATCTTTTTGGCGCCTCGAATCTTTTGGCCTGTCCAAAGGGATGAGCGAAGGCGCATGCACTTGGCCAGAACAGCGTCATGACACTTGGGCACTGCCTTCAGAGCCACTCCGTCCCAGAACAGCAGCGCTTGCCAAGAACCGGTGTCACCAAAAATCCCAACGGAGCGCAGAGGGCAAGTTGGGGCCAGAAGTCCAGGGCCCGGAGCTGCCGGCCCGGCCCCGCCGGTTCGCTTGCGAGGCCTACTCGCGCTTCTGGGAGGGCCGCCAGATCTGGCAGCGCATTCTGGACGTGGGGAGGCCAGCGGAAACGGAGCGACGAGTTTCTTCAGGCCTCAAACAAAGGTCCAAATGCCGGTTTTGCGCTGCGAATGGGAGTGTTCCAAATGGGTCCTTTTGGGTCCTAGGGCCGCTCAGGTTTCAAGCAGCGAAGTGGGATCGATCCGTTTCTACCCGCAGGCCGAATGGGTTTTTCGAATGTTAATTGGCATTTTCAATGTGTCTAAGTTTGGGCCGGCAAAAGTCGAAGCAACTCGTGAACTTGTGCGAACGGCCCCACAGCTTTAGCAAAAAAGAAAGAAAAGGGATTAACTCCAAATGGGCCTAGAACACAGGAACTCTCTTTCCAAAAGCAGCCCTACATGGGGGCGCGTTAGTGTTGGATCAGACAGGGGTGTCAACACTGTTGGCAGCTGGAATGCATCATAACGCCCAGAGCGAGTTTGTGTGTGACTTGGGTCGATTTGAGTCTGAGTTGTTTTTTTTTCTTTTCTGCCTGAAGGAAGCCAGCCCAAAAAGGAAGATCTCAGGCCAGCCGATTCGTCGGACCACGCCCTGGGCCGTCGTCTCGATGTCAGGGACATCTCCCGCGCGGCCATCTTGTGGCGGAATGAGATGGGCCCGCAGACTGCGGCCCACATGTGAGCCTTGGGTGCAGAAGAGCGCGCGCGCGTGCGCGCGCTTGTGTGTGTGTGTGTGTGTGTGCGGAGTGACAGAATACCCTGTCACCACCTTGGGCCGTTTTCGGAGGCAGGGGGCACGGCAGCTCATTCTCTAGCCGTGCCAACGAAGCTGTGAGAATGAGCCGGAAGGGAGTTTGGACGCAAACTCCTGTACCTGCAAGTGATTCTGAAAGTCCTTTTTGGCCCCCTTGGTTGCGGCGCTGTTTGTGCTTCTTGTTCTTTCGGGTAACGTGTTCGCTGCTAGACGGAAGCCAAGTGACTGCAAGCCGAACCCACTCGAGACTCATCAGTTGTACTCGAGACTCACCAGTTGTACTCGAGACTCATCAGTTGTACTCGAAAGATTAACACTCTCCATCTGGAGTTCAAGTGTGTACACCCCATTCGTGGGGAATCCTCGGGTGTACCCATTGTGTGACCCCGGGCCGGCTCTGTCGGAAAATTTGACCTCAACGTGCTTATCATAGAACAGCGGAATTTCACATTTAACCAGGAACGAGGTTTCACTAAAGGGAAGACAGCGATCAGACCATAGTGACGTCTCACCACAGCTGCTGGCTGCCGACTTTCATTGCATTGGCTTACCATTGGTTGAACTTGTTGCTCGTATCATAGCGGTTGAAGATTGCTGACTTGCATTTGCATTGTCTTGTAATTGTCGGATTCACTATAGCTGCAGACGGCTGCTTAGTTGCATTGCATTCGCTTTCCATTTGTTGGATTTGTTGCTCTCACCACGCGGTTGATTGCTGCTGACTTGACCGTGCATTGCCTTTCATTTGTCAGATTCATTTCTTGCACCAATGCTGATGATGGGCGCTGACATCAACTTGCATCGACTTACCTTTTGTCGGATCCATTTCATCAACCATCGCAGCTGGGGGCCGATGACTTGCATTTGCATTGATTTGCATGTTGTCGGATTCGTTTCTCTCAAGGTGGAAGTGTGAAGATTCAGAGTCGGTTGCGTCACCATGTCTCGACGTGATGATCGTGATAGATCCAGGACTCGGCGCAGACGCGACCGGAGTACTTCTCCTCAAGCTCGTAAAGCACACCGACGTGAACACAATGACCACCACGTCTCGGAGGGCATGGATTGGAACAACCTGGTATCTTGGCAACACAATTCTGGCTACAACTCCGCCAACAATTTCCCGATGATGCCCACCAATTTTCAATCGATCCCTAGTCCCACGCAGCAGTTCCAACATCCATCGATCAACTACATGATGCCGATTCCTCCAGAGCCCACGCCAACGAAGTTCATGCCGTCCGTGATGTCACCACCGGTCACTACCTCGCAACCTATACCGCCACCTGGACCTCCTGCTGCTCTACCGGTTCGTCCTCAGAAAGCCTGGCTTACACCATCACCTGACTGGACACCTGGAGATGGCATGTTAGATGTCAATCAGCTCTACAACTTCAGCCTGCCCATGACGGTTGCCAACGCTCCGCCTAGCAACCAACGCGACATGTCAGGCATGGACATTCGTGACGTTCGCCTGATTCAGGTTATTCATGGGGGCCTCACCAACTGGCTGCTCCGACCGTTCGCTCACGGCAGATTCGTGACGTGGGAAGGCTTTCGCACTTGCACTGAGGCCTTGCTTTGGAGTGCCTGTTCCAAACTACTACGACGATCGCAGTCGATCAACCTGCTCACCCTGGAAAAGGACCTTGCCAATTCGCTGGGACTCAACCTCGATGACTTCAATCAGCGGATCAAGGTTCATGACCATTTGGCCAACTTGGTACTTCAATTTCTTCAACAACACCACGCATCTCTCACGCCTCCCACCCAGACAGATGACATGGTCAAGAAGTACAATGATCTAAATCGTGCTCATGAACTGCTCCAGGCTCAGTATTCAGCATCGCTTCGCGCTTCGACTTCCCCCACGGTGGCAAGCCAGAAAGATGATGCAGAGTTGGTTACACCACCACCGGTCAACCACACACAATCCTCGTCGCCTGCCAGCTCCCTCCCTACGGCCAGCGCAGCGGCCCTTGATGGCAAGTCGTTTGATAGCGCGGCGCAGCCCCGGATCATTCAGTCTCTTCACGGAGTTTCTTCACCACCGTCCAAGCCGGCGGCCTCTCAATTGCTCACCATGCACAGCACGCCGGAAGAAGTTGTCAAGTACTACACATGGACCAGTGACCAGCCACGCTTGTATCTCAAGCAATCGCCCACAACCACAACTTTGACGTCACTGGTCAAGTGGGCCAATCACCCGTCCCGGCTCAACGGCAACAAGTCATTGGATTCCATGGCGACGCAGCTCCTTCAGGCGCGTCAACGCATGCCAAAAGGCGGCGCACCCACTCTCGGGGCGATGGCGGCTTCGTGGGGACTGGAGCCCGGCTATCTCACCAAGCTCACTGAGAAGGCGCTGAGTCACCTCATCGTGACCGCTCGCTTACTCAGCGGATGAGCAGGCACCTTGACGAACTTCGTTCACTTATGAGCCCGGAGCGGCAGCCGTGTCACGGATGAGTCGAGGTTTAAAACTCGTTCGTCATCTTCTTGGTTTGCATTAGTTTGATCTTGTGCTTGACTGTGCTTGCATTGTCTTGTGCGTGATATTCTGTGCAGCTTGTATTCATGTCGCCGCCTCACGGTAGATTTCATTGGTTGCATGTTAACCATGTTGGCTGAGCTTCGCCGCTGTGGAATCTATGATGATGTTGCACAATGGCAGTCTCTGGACAACTTTCTACACTCGTTGACCATGTTCTCTACGTGCTGGCAATACTGCTTCCCTGGACTACCACCACCGTCGATACCAGCCGATGAGTACGAATCAATCACGCAACTACCGTGGTTGGGCCTCATTCTGGAGGTATTAGTTGTGGTCCGGATTGCCCTTCAGATTCCGAATCACGCTATGTCGCATTCTCAACACACTGTGGCCAACAGGTATGAGCTTCACAGATGTCGGTGCACCGCCTATTTATTGATCAGTTTCTTGCAACGTCTCATTTCTCAAGATCACGGCTACTTCCCACCGTTCTTTGAAGTTCTTCACTTCTACAAGGCATCTCTCTTGTGTGAAATTATGCACTCCACTTTTGCAGACACGAGACATCTTCGCTCATTGCGGACACGGTTTCCGGACCTCTATGACTTCATTCACGATCCAGGTCATCACCAACAACCGTGCGTCTACATCCGACTTTCTCCATGGCACACGCCTTACTACGTTGGTGCGACTGATCAGGACGTTCTACGACGTGAACACTCACGCAGTCGCAAATTTCTACAACTACTCCGGGGACGTCATGCCTTCTTCGAACCCGCGCTTCACTACTGGAAGCGCTCCAATACTTACTGGCTTTTCTGTGCAGTTCCGGTTGAGATTAAACTTCCCGTTTCCTCGGTTTGGGTCCAAGAAAGCAAATGGCAATACCTGCTACGTCCGCATTTGAATGCGCCCTGGGTACATAGACTTCTACGAAAGGTGGGCTTCCGTGAGCATCTCGTTGATTTTCGACGTCATTCGTTGTCGTCTCCCACCTCCCTCGGTTTACACAAACGCTTTCGACAACGACTACATCCGGATCTTCAACGGCAATTACGACCCGACATGTTGGATGACATTCAAGCACATTACTCGATTCTCTATCAGCTGGGATCCAATACAGGCGCATCGTTCCAAGCCATGCGTGACCTACTGTCGGCGGCTTTTCCTCCCACTCAGCTTTACTACTTTCTGCGACTCTCTGTCTTTGTCAACGAGCCCTTCGCTCCAAGGCGCAGAAACTCCTCGCCCAGGTGTTGCGCAAACGACAGCTACAGTCACCCAGCACTTTGACACAACTACTTCTACCGCCTCTACATGTCCGGAATTGGAAAGCTCAACTTGGCACATGGTTACAAAGCTGGATTGCTTCTCATCGTGACTTGTTTCCCTCCCTATTCCTTCCAAAGATCCGAGTGGTGGAAACCCGCAGCGCCACGTTGGGCGACAGGATCTACAACTACCGCACATGGCAACGCAGATGGACTCCTGAAACATCTTTTCCGTGTCGCTGTTTGGACATTGATGATCACCACCTACACCGTGCACATGAACATGCTGTAATGGTAGATGAGTTCTCACGCATCAATGCGGACATTGACATGGAGATCATGGCCGCGTCTATGAAGGATCAGTATTTCGGTGATGTTGACTTGTTGCATCAGCGTTTCACTACGCAACTTCGCAAACTAGCTCGTCGGTGGCATGTACATGGTTCCAGTCTTCTTGCTGACCTACAGCCGGTTTTGACTCAATTGATGGACACCCATCGATCCAACCTTCAAGATCGTGCTTATTGGTCATCGACATCACTGCAGCGCACCGTGGCTTCACTGTCCTCGTGGGTTGTAATTCCCGCGGATCATTTCCCTTCTCGTGCACATGTGATTTGCCCTTCATTGTTTGCCATACTGATGCGTAGACCTTTTGCTCGGGAGATGTCTTTTCGCTATGTCGTGAATCCGCAGCATCTTTTCGCTCTGAAGTGGTCACTACGGTACCTTCCCTCCTACTTCAACGATATGCATGGGGACTTCGACTTCAAGCACCATTGCCCACAGCTCGCATCCTTCCAAAGCCGACCAAGGACTGGCAGAAAGCACGACCCATCATTTCATTCTTTCGCACGTGGGCAGCTCCTTTCCTCACGGTCTTCGGCGCCCTCATATTTGAACTTACCAAAGTTACTTTTCCCGACATTGCAGGACAACTTTCAGTACAAGAACTTGTCCAGCAGCTGTGGGAGTCACTGTCAAAGGCTGATCCCGACGAATACATCCACCTGGTGTCTCAAGACCTGTCCGGCTTCTTCACGTCTATTCCTACGGAACGCTTCCACCAGGCACTACAGGTGCTTCTCCATCGTTACGATCAAGTTGTTGGCCTTCGCCGATCCTCCCAATGGTCAGTGTACGAAGTAAAGTCTGACCATCGGCGCCGTATGTTCAAAGGAAAATGGCGCCGTCAAACAAAGGTCCCTCGAACTTTTCGTGAACAAGACCTCCGGTACCTCCTGGACTTTGTCATTGACAACAGTCACTTCGAGATCAACGGATACTTGTTCCGCCAAGAACGTGGAGTCGCTATGGGATCACCAGCAGCACCACCGCTCTGTAATCTGGTTGCCACGGTTGAGGACTTCTTCTGGCACCAAACAATGTGTTCTCTGCGGTTTCGCATGTCCGATATCGGTGTGATCTGGCATGAGCGCTATGTCGACAATCGTTTCATTCTGCTACGTGATTCCGCCCCACACTCGCCCGAGCTCATGAATTTTCTTTCCCTCGAATTTTATCGCCCACCAGTGATGCTTGAGGTTCAGCATGATGACAAAGTACTGGGTTACCGATGTGATTCTTCTTCCAGAACCATTACACCACAGCTACCTGATCATCCTTCTCAAATCAAAGGAATTCGGAGTGCCAATGATCAGATGTTTACTTATTCTTCTTGGTCTTCTCGCTCCTGGCTCATCATACGTGGTGCACAACCTGCGGTTCAGCAACAACAAGGACTTAATGCTCTCAAGCGCCTTTATGAGGCCAAAGGTTTCGATCCCCATCTCCTTCGTGATGTCCGGCGTCGACTCGGAACAAAATCTGCACGCGGTCTTGTTGCTTGGTTACGTCTTGTGTGCGCTTGTGATTGTTGTTGTTGATGTGTTGCGTTGTGTCTGCATGCAGCTGGCTCAAAACCATGGCGGAGTACACGGTCACGAGTCTATTACGCTCAGATGGATCCGTTCAAGCCACGAGCCGGGTGACGCTGGAGCACCTTCCAAACTTCATCAACGGCAATGAGATGCAAATGTTCATCCGGACACACGGACTAGTACACCAACACAGTGTACAATCCCGCGGCTCATCCCGCGACACTCCAGCACTCGGATCCGAGGCCAACGTCAGGGCGGTGCGCAGTCACACAGGAAGGACACGATCGCGCTCACCCAGGTCCCGTCATTCTTGGATCAAGCTGACCCCAGGTCCACAGGGAAAGTCAGATGATGAGGAGGACTGGGGAGAATGGAAAAGTGATGGGAGACGTGCTCATGATGATCAAAGGAGACCCCGCTCGCCTACGATGCCTCCCACTCAAGTTACAGCACCCGAGAACCACATTGAGCTAATTCCTCTTGCAGTTCGCCAGCAGGTGCCCGACTTTGGCAGTCATCGCTTCAAGCTACGCACTGGCTGCCGGATCGAGGAAATTGCCATCCTGGTGAACGATGTCCTTTTCTTTTCCTTGCCCTCGCTTGCCGCCTTAGAGTTTCCTGAACCTGAGCAGTGGAAGAAATCTTGGGAGACGGTTTACAGGAGCCTCATGCCGCACCGCCGCAGCATCATCGAAGATGAGCAGCGGGTAAAGTCCATTTCGGAGTTTCCATTTTCTCCGCCACCCCATGGTGTCCCGGGACCCTGGACGGATCAAGTGGTCAGGGAGATTTCCAACTACTTCCAGATCTCCCCGAAATCCCTGCCGCAGCAACTCATCGTCCAGCTTGGTATTTGCGAAGACAGATGGCCATATATCCGCAGGACTACATGCACTTATCACCACCTCTCGCCTGACAAAAAGAACGCCCAGAAGAACCTCTTTGGGATCATCTTCTCGTTTGTGCCGCGCCGATTGCTGCCGGATAAGCATCGCACACAGTCACAGTCGACGTTTTTCTGGTCCCACAATACCAATATGCAGGCAGCCATGAGCATCCTGCGTGAGGAAGAGCTGATCAGACCCTCAAAATGGCAAATGCAACCTCCCCCCAACCGCGAGTGCACGAATTGGAACGAAGTGTGGTTGCCTCCGATGGGATTTTACTGCAGGGGCAGCCTTCAATCTCAGGAAGCGGCAGTCAAATCGGCAGCGCAGTTCGCGGGAATACACACTCATCGCCCCGTGTGCATTGGCGGAACTGCAAGACTCCGGCAGCATCATTGTACTATACCCCGTGGCGGAGTATACGCTGACATAGCTGCTTCCCATTACTATGACTGCATTCACACCAAAGATGGCAGGTGGAAACTCCGCTCATCAATTGCGGTGCCCAGCTACATGGGAATGTTTTGGTGAATGACTACGACAACGCAGTCTGACACCTCCTTTTGCACTGGCCCACCGTGGTTTGTGCCCAGACTTTCGTGGTGTACATCATGACGCTCCTCTTCCGGAAAAAGCGTGTGGGGTTGCTTGAGGCTCATGTCTTGGTGCGGTTTGTTGCATGCGTGTTGTATTGCTTGTTGACGCCGCATTTTCAGTTGACTACTGATTGACTTGCCCCTCTCTGTCGAACCTTCACCTGCATTGGGATGGATCATGGGGACCTTTTACGAGAATGTCGGCATATGCTACTCGCCATCTCGTCGCAAATCAGTATTCTTCTGGCCGGACTGCAACGTCTTGAAGGTCAGCAGCGGCATCCACAGCCGCCACCCCCACCACCAGTTCCTGACGGGCAACCACCGCCGCCACCCCCGCCATCTACGACGCCGCCGTCCATGCCGGCAACTTCAGTTCGGCCGGATTACTCGACGGCACCCGTCACTCTTGTGGCCACCTCGGACAACCGGATGGAGCACACTGCTCATGTCCGCACGGTGAGTGTCAGTACTTCCTGGGAGCACAGACGGAGGAGAAGGTCCAGACACCGGGAACCTCATCGGCGTCGGTCTCGCAGCCGCAGTCACCACAGGCGACCTCCTGGCCGCCCTGACGACGCAGTTCCCACGTCCCACGTCCCACCGCCGCGCCTCCACTCCGAAGTACCCGCCGGCAGTCAAGGCCATGCCGGCGTGTCGACCATCGGGTCTCTCATATCACCGTTGACGGAACACCAGCGGCAAAAGGACCTCAGTACTTCGGCGCATGCATGTTTGCCTGCATCATGTCGTTTCAGTTCCGCAGCCTTTCTTGCTTGATTTGACCTTGCTGTGTGTTCAGTTGCCATGCAGTTGTCAGTCGAGTTTGTGAACAACCTGGTGGCGGTACTAAATGTCCTGGCATCCCAAGTAGCGACAGCTCTGGACACCCTGAACTTTGCCCTGATGACCGAGCGAAGCCATCAGTCGGACACTAGAGTGTCTCCCAGGGCACCACGGAACTCCAGGCACGGGCTGCGCCCTCGCATCATCACAGAGCGCATTTCGTCTGATCGATCCCGCTCGCCTACTCGAATTCGAACCCGACCTCTGGACACTTCATCCACCTGGTATATACCGGCCTTATCCCCGCCTCGTGCGGCACATCGGGATGCCGCTGACAGCAATTCTGGTCGTCGTCCTGAGTCGATGTTGGATCGCCTGCCACCACCACGGCCTCTTGCTCCCCAGCCCCCACACAGCGGACGCGAACCAGGACAGACAACGCCTACGACACCTGACTCGGATTCTGATGGTTCAGTCCGTCCACATCCAGGTGCATCGTCGTTCCGCCCGTCTCCTACGGTGGTTCATGGACCTCGGGAACTTCTACAAGAATTCACCATTGCCCTTCGCAATGCGCACCTTGAACCTTTCACGGCATGGACACAGGGTGAGCTGGATGAGATGGTTCGACGGAAGAAAGACAAGGATTCCAGGCCCACCTACAAAACCATTGCTCGGTTCCTTCACTGGAGGACTAACTCGCAGGGCGTGGCGGTGCGGTCGGGGAGCGCTGCAGGTTGTTGTGATGGTTGGGATTGTAGTCATGGCTGATCACATGAATTTTGCTTGCTTGCACTTGCCTGACATTTTGACCGGTGAAATACTGTTTGCTGTTGTGGGTGTTGCTGCTGACTTGGACTGAATGCATGGCTGAGCTGCTCAAATCATGTCGGAACAAGACGTGCAGACATACATTACTTGGACCCATGGAGCGCAGCCGACGTGGTTACAGTTTCACGGACCTGGTACCTTGCTTGACAGACCAACCCGGCAGACTACGTCACCTCCGCCCCCACCAAGATTTCCAATACTTCTTCCACCTCCGCCTCCCCCACCGCCACCACCACCGGTGATTCTACACCCACAGTTTATGCCCTCAGTGCGTACTCCCTCGAACTCAGCTCCTCGAGGACAATCCTGCCCTGCCACATCGAAATCGCAGCGCACACGCCGCTCGATTTACAGCACTGACCATTCCCGTGATGATAATCTACGCAGTCCTGGGCCTTCCTCGAAACGCTCTCGAACAGCATCCGCTTCTGCACCGCGGAGATCTCGGCGACCCTTCACCGTGTTTCCCTCCAAACGAGCCACCCGTCCATCGCTGTCCCCATCGGCAAATTGCAAGCATTACTGTCATGCCTTCCTACGCCATGGTCGGAAATGTCTTTCTCCATGTGCTCGTAGACGACCAGGACATTATCATTGCAGGTGTGTACGGCATCAGCGGCGGTGAAGCATAGGTGTCGTATATTACAAACCCTGCTGCTGTGTCTCACTTTCAGTTTGAAAAGTTGCCTTGCATTGCCTCGGTTAACACTCTAGCTGTGTGTGGTTGTCATTGCTTTAGTGTCTTCGCCGCAGACTTTCGAGCGCGTTCAGCCACAACCTGTCTTGCCGCTATGAATCCTCACTATTTCGAGTACCAGATCGTGAGAGGAGTGGAATGGATTCGGATTTACACACCGGGCACGTGGCGGCCCGTTCCCAATGATGCTATAGTGCACGCCCCAATCTACGCTTCCACGTATCGGGAGTGGCGCAGGTCATATCGCTTCCAAGTGTACTGGTCAGAAGATAGCACCGGAGGAACAACAGTGGACCCCATCATCACGCCCAGTTCGTATGTGTCCTACCACGTCTGGGAGTACCGCGACTGGCAAACACGAGGGTATCAACGTCTTGGAGCTCCTGTACCAGCCATTGGATCTGCGACGCTCGTGAATGCAGACGCTAATTCCTCGGTGGACTCATCTGTTCCGGATGGGGCGTGGCGGGAACCTTCACCACCACCATTCTATGATCCTTGGAACGATTCGGAGTGATACTTGGGTAGCATGTCGGATAAAATGACGCGGTTGTCCCTGCGTTGAGTGTGATTCCATGTTGGGTTGTCTTGCTTTGTGTTGTGCGTTCCGTCTCCATGTGTTCGCCGCTTTCCTTTATGACTTCGAGCGGCTTGCCTGGTTGATATGTTCAATTCTACAATGTATGGCGCTGCACGATGGGTCCTGCCACACTACTTTGACTACGACATCGTCAATGGCCCCGCGAACACAAGCGTTGAGTGGATTCGGATCTATGTACCGGGTCCGTGGCATCCAGTCGCCGAAAACACCTTGGGGCCTGCCCCGGAGGACTCAAACACCTATCGGGAGTGGCGCAAAGTATACCACTTCGAAGTGCACCGGCCGAGGGAGAGCACGGGCGGACCAACATGGGTGCTGTTTCTCAGCCGGTCTCTTATGCATCCTTCTATACTTGGCATTATCGGGACTGGGTCACCAGAGGATATCAACGGCTGGGTCATCCACACCCTAGCATTGCGCGTCCAGTTTTCGCTTCGGGCTCACCGGACCTCATGTACGCTGGACTAACCTCTTCGTCAGCATCTTCAAACTCAGATGGTGGCTGATGCTCGTCCTCGTCTTCCTGGGGAGTCTATTCAGTTCAATTCGATTCAGGAGATGGACTTCAACAACTGAGCCGTGCATTGCTGCAAAAGTGATTGCTTGCGTGGTTGTTGTTGTGTCTCTTGCAGTAATTGTTGTCTGCAGCCGTACACCTATCAATCTGTCTTCCCGGGTTTGAATTGTCATGCCGTGGCTGGAATGGTGTCCGGATCCTCAACAACCAGATGCCCAGTGGGTCAAAATCTTTCATCCGGGATCATGGACTCCACATGAAGAACATGATGCTCCACCTCCGCCTCACACATACAGAGAGTGGAAGGAGTTCTATGTCCCAAATCCGGATCAAGACGGTGCGCAGCCCAATGACAGCATGTGGTACAAAAGAGACTGGGCTACAGAGGGCTACCGGAGAGTCGCTGCCCCTCAAGCTGGTCATGACTTTGATTCGATGTCTTTTCCTGATCACCACAACGTGGCCACGCAATCCGCGGCATTGAGTATGTCACCGCAGATGTTGGAAGCGATTCTTAGATCCTCGGATGCGGCGGCTTTCTCCACTGAAGATCTGACTCGTCTCCAAGAGGGGATCTCTCAACAACTGTCAGATCGCGCGCGTCACGCTTCCCACCAACACCAACCAGTACGTGCATCTCGTGGAATTGCACCACCGGAGACTGTTGGGTCTCTGACCCATACCGGCCTGTGAATCCATCAGGCAGCACCACCGCGAAGGTCAAACCTATCTTCGAGCTAAATGATGACTAGACTCACGCGTGTTGGGCAGAGTACAAAAAGGGGTGGTTTTCTTACTTGTACCTTGCTTGGTTGATGCTTGTGCATGGTTGTGCATGGTGCCTGTTTCTTTACTAGCTGGATCTGAACCCGCGATACGCCCTGCCTCTTACTTCGACATGGACATCGAGGATGCGAAGCTGCACCCATGGCTCGAGTACTTGGTCTGGCAGGATCAGGAGTGGGTGCGGATCTATACTCCAGGACAGCCTCAGCGGTGGCACCACGGAGGCACTGTACCTGATCTACCAGACAATTCTTTTCGGGAGTGGCAGCGGGTAACTAATCCCAGTGGGCGTACTGGTGAACACGGTCAGGCATGGACCATTCGCGACTGGCAGCATCAAGGATACCAACGCATTCTGTCTCGAAGTGAGTCCTTCACTACACATCATTCCCATGATCAATCACTTGGAGATGTTCAGAATTCCGATGCCATTCCTGTTGAGGAAACGTTCACCTATGCCACTCCTATTTCTGATGGTGATCGCTCGACTGCTTCGCAATTCGCTTCAGTCCTCTATGGCGACACTCGCAATGCTCATCGTGGTGATCTCTCGTTCCCGTCTTCTGAGCGGTTTAGGGCTGTTTCGCGTTCCCCTCGCCGCGGTGGATATTTTGGTCAACGATAGGAACACGAAGTTGAGCATGTGATCTTCCTGCAGAAAAGGAGACTCCTCGCCCCTCATTGAGGGGCGTGTGTGTGCGGAGTGACAGAATACCCTGTCACCACCTTGGGCCGTTTTCGGAAGCAGGGGGCACGGCAGCTCATTCTCTAGCCGTGCCAACGAAGCTGTGAGAATGAGCCGGAAGGGAGTTTGGACGCAAACTCCTGTACCTGCAAGTGATTCTGAATGTCCTTTTGGCCCCCTTGGTTGCGGCGCTGTTTGTGCTTCTTGTTCTTTCGGGTAACGTGTTCGCTGCTAGACGGAAGCCAAGTGACTGCAAGCCGAACCCACTCGAGACTCATCAGTTGTACTCGAGACTCATCAGTTGTACTCGAGACTCATCAGTTGTACTCGAAAGATTAGCACTCTCCATTTGGAGTTCAAGTGTGTGTGTGTGTGTGTGTGTTTTTTTTTGTGTTTTTGTGTTTTTGTGTTTTTTTGGTGTTTTTGCGTTTTTGTGTTTGTGTTTGTGTTTGTGTCTGTGGGTTGCTACAGAGACCTTACGTTTGGAGCTTGGGGTTGAAGTCAGCCGATCTCTCCGGGAGGTATTCTCCAGAATTTGCCAGCAGTTGCTTCTGGTCCCTGCGGGTTCTTGCCATAGCGGTATTCCTTGGTCATGAGTCTCTGGTTTTCCTCTTGGTACTTTGGAGCCGTCGAACGTCGGCTCCATCGAAGCCACTGGTCACCGACGGTCGCCGGATCTGGCCAGGGCTCGCCCCGAGGCCGCCTGGTGCAGGCCTTTCCGTACTGCATGATCGAGCACCTCAGGGGCCGCAAGGACGTGGTCAAGTTACCCCCCCCATGCCAGCTGAAAAAAGCACATGTCCAGCTGAAAAAAAGCACATCAACAGCCGAGCGCTAAGCCTTCAGAAAACAGGGCCAGAGTCAATCTGGAAGCCGTAGGTTGTGGGAAGCCAAGCCCCTTCATTGTTGAATCGAGACCTTTTGAGGCATTGGCGATGTTTTGATAAAATGCGCAGTCTAAAGTTTATTCGCAAAACAAGATGATGTGCGAGGATCGTTGTCTGTTGCAGGACAAGTCCATGCGAGCCAAGCTGGAGCGTCTGATCGGTCCCAAGGGGGAGCTCGCGTGTGCCTTGGTGCAAGCAACAGAACGGTCCGAGACCTGTGCATGCCCACGGGCGTCTGGGGTTTCCTATGAGAGATCACCCTGGGATGAGTGCTTGAAAGGAAGCAAGAGTAAGCAACCATTTGCAGATATTTACAAAACATGTACGTATATAAACATGTATGCGGAAGCCTTCAGACCTTCCTAGGTCAGCTCCATGCCAAGGGCGCACATCCTCTTTGCCTGGCATGACCATGAGTGAGTTCCCTGCGGAGGGGACGAGCGCTGTTGGCCATCAACACTGGTCTAAAAGGAAAGTTCGGACGAGTGATGAAGGCGCCCCATGGGGACGTGTATCACTTCGTGAAGCGTGGAGGCACGTCACCGGCTGGGAAACGAGGGGCGCCGTCCGAGTGGTGCTTCTCAAGGCCTTCAAGTAGAGATTAGGTCGCGGATGGGGCCAGAGGACGCTTGACCAAAACGAGACGCGGCGCTCTTGCGGTCGGCGATGTGCTCGGACTGCTCGGATGTGCGCAAATGACTCCGGCGCCCTCGTGCTTGCCGGCCTCACTTCCCTGCAGAGCAAAACTTGCGATGCCACTTGAAAGATCCGATTAAGGTCTCATCTTCATAAGGCTTGACACACGGGTCTTCCGGCAGACAGGCGTCACTCGTACTGTCAAGTCAAAATTACCAAGGTCCTCTTCCTTCAGTAGGCCAGGACCTTTGGCCTTGAGCAAGGGCTGACGGAGTGTTCCGCATTCTGCACCGGAGAGGGGTTGATGTGGAAGGCAGCAACGGAACAAGGGCGTTGCTAGCCCTGCTTGCAGCTCGCTCGCTGAAGAGGGACTCATGTGCGCTCTGTGAGACCGCTTGACTGTTCAGCCGCGTGCATCCAACGCACATCGGCATTCAGATGTCGAATGCTCTCACGGTTCTGCGGGTGTCAGTTGCCGCGGGAGGTGACGTCAGTGACCGCGCAATGACATGCAGTCGGTCACCCACAAAATGGCGCAAAACGCCCCTAGACCAACGCGCAGATTGCGTGGGGCAATCGCGTGCCTCGCCTCGCAGCAGTAGCAGCCGCCCCACGGATCCTGATGAGCTAATCGAGATAGTCTAGAAAACCAGCCTGAGTGTTTCCCACATCGTGAAACGCCAAATGAATTGAAGGCGAACCGAGCGACAGGTCACTGAACTGGGGTTCTGCAAATGGCAACGCAGCGGTTAGGCTTGCTGGCTGCGATCGGTCTGAATTGCGACACTGCCGGCCTGGTGATCGGCAAGGCGGTAGTCCTTGCTCCTTGTCGAAGGAGGACTCAGTGAGAAAAGACTGACCCAGCTCTTTATCCACAACAACCGCAGCATTGGTCTGGGTCATGCTCTGAGCGATGCTCTCGCCGCCGAGCTCCGGGGCGAAACGGTGCCTTTCTTCGTTGAATCTGGGCTAGTTGAGAAGCGTCCGCCCCTTCGATTCGCCGTCTTCCGGCCACGGTGGCCAAGCAGCTCCGCCAGTCGGCTGATCGTGGCTTGAGGGATTCCCCATCTTTGGTTCTTCGCTGAGGACCTCGCCAACCGCATCGCTCTGGTCCATTTTGGGAAGCGACTATCCAAAAGCTTCTCTACCCTCCGAAGATCTTCCCAGGTCAGCGCGCCATGTCGAGGGCGCGCTGTTTGTCTTTTGCCAGCGAAACGGATGAGCGCCGCGCACGCATCACACACATATATATATATATATGTATGTGTCTCTACAAGTTTTTATACACACATACATGTACATCTGCAAATATATGACACCGAAGTCGCTTGTTATCCTTCTCGTTGTTTTCCTTGTATGTTGTTTGCAGTTGCTGTTGTTGATGGTGCTGCTTGTTTGTTCGTTTGTTTGTTTGTTTGTTTGTTTGTTTGCTTGCTTGTTTGTTGGTTGGTTGGTTGGTTGGTTGCTTGGTTTGGTTTGGTTTGGTTTGGTTTGGTTTGGTTTGGTTTGGTTTGGTTTGGTTTGGTTTGGTTTGGTTTGGTTTGGTTTGGTTTGCTTGCTTGCTTGTTTGCTT
The DNA here is from genome assembly GCA_963377175.1 of Effrenium voratum. Classification (NCBI taxonomy): domain Eukaryota; class Dinophyceae; order Suessiales; family Symbiodiniaceae; genus Effrenium; species Effrenium voratum. The sequence goes on from CAUJNA010000102.1 coordinate 116,664, forward strand.
GTTTGTATGGTTGTTTGTTCGTTTGTTTTTGTTTGTCTGTTTGTTTGTTGTGTTTCTTTGCATGTTTGTGTTTTGTTTGTTTGTTTGTTTGTTTTTTGTTTGTTTGTTTGTTTGTTTGTTTGTTAGTTTGTTTGTTTGTTTGTTTGGTTGTTCATCTTGGTTGTGTGGTGTTTTGGTGTTTTGGTTGTTTGTGGTTTGTTTGTTTTTTTGTTTGTTTGTTTGTTTCTTTGTTTGTTTGTTTGTTCGTTTGTTTGTTTGTTTGTTTGTTTGCTGTTTGGTTGTTTTGTTGTTTGCTTGTTTGGTGTTGGTTTTTGCTCGCTTGCTTGCTTTTGCTTGCTTGCTTGCTTTGGTCGATTGCGTGCTTGCTTGCTTGCTTGCTTGCTTGCTTGCTTGCTTGCTTGCTTGCTTGCTTGCTTGCTTGCTTGGGGGGGCGGGGTTGTGTTGGGTTGGGTTGGGTTGGGTTGGTCTGGTTGGTTGGTTGTTTGTGGGTTTTCTGGTGTTGGTTGTGGTCGTTGTGGTCGTTGTGGTCGTTGTTGTCGTTGTCGTTGTTGTCGTTGTTGTCGTTGTTGTCGTTGTCGTTGTCGTTGTCGTTGTCGTTGTTGTTGTTGTTGTTGTTGTTGTTGTTGTTGTTGTTGTTGTTGTTGTTGTTGTTGTTGTTGCAGCTGCTGCTGCTGCTGCTGCTGCTCCTGCTGCTGCTGCGGCTGCTGGTTGCTTGATTGCTTAGTTGCTTGGTTGCTTCTTTGCTTGTTTGTTTGGCTGCTCGGATGCTTGGTTGTGTTTCTGCCTGTCTATTTGTCTGTCCGTCTGCCTGCCTGATGCCTGACTGCTTGTCTGTCTGTCCGTCCGTGTCTGTTTGTTTGTGGCGTCTGTCCGTCTGTCTGTCTGTCTGTTTGTTTGTTTGTTTGCTTGTTTGTTTCTTTCTTTCTTTCTTTCTTTGTTTGTTTGTTTGCTTGTTTGTCGTTCAGCTTGTATGGTTTGTGTGGTTTGCTTGTTGCATGTGCTCGGTCAGTTGTGTTGCGGCCAAATTTGCCTTGTTTTGGGTAGCAGAAATGGACTTCGAGGCTTGACTTAGGTGGGGCTGCTTTTCATGTAGGCGCGCCGGCGTTGCTAGCAATGAATCTTTGGCAGGACCACCGTGGCCTTCTTCGCTTGCCGTTGCTGAGAAACCATCAGGAAGAAAATCTCAGGACGTGGTCCACAGACAGAGGTGTAGATGGGCTGTTTCACAGTTTCAACAGCTTTGGGGACCCGACCAGCTCTCTGCCAAGGGGTCCCAAACCCTACCTGAGGCACCATCCAGTCGGACTTCAGCCTGCCGGTGTCGTCCAACCGGCCACTGTTTCTGGTGAACCAGTGCCTCGGTGGCGTTGCCGCGGAGTAGCTTTGAGGGACGCGGAATGTGAGCTTCTTTGAAGCTTGAGATTTGGCCAAATCAAGGATACTACGTGCCTTGCGGTCTTGCGGTGGGTGGTGCAACAAAAGAATGTCAGGAGTATCCTCGCTCCGACATGGCTTCCACGAGCAGCAACCAGATTGAAGTTTTGCAGCCGTTTTACAGTCGGAGCCCTGCAGTTCTGCGGTTGTGCGCTGCCTTTCCGCCGGTTCCTATTGTTTATAAGCCTCTCCTGATGTTTCAAATGTATGGTGAGATTTATCAGCGCATAGTTGACCCAACAGATCCGTGTAGCAGCTCCTCAGCGACTGAGAGGCTAGCCTCTCGAGGGTGCTGTTCGAAGGGGTAAATATATTTCTGGTTCGCCATGCTAGGTTGTTCTGTTGGCTAGTTGTTTGGTTTGTTGTTTGGTTTGTTGTTTGGTTGGTTGTTTGGTGTGTGGGTTGGTTGCTGGGTGCAGCAGCCACTACGACACATACCCAGAGGATCAAATTCTGGCTGGTCAGGTTGGCGCACACCATCAGAAGCGTGCCCAATGGTGAGACGGTGCAGGCTGGCATCACTCTCCATGACACCAGGGGGGGTGGGGGGTCAAAGGTGCTGGGTGGGTGGGTGGGTGGGTGGGTGGGTGGGTGGGTGGGTGGGTGGGTGGGTGGGTGGGTGGGTGGGTGGGTGGGTGGGTGGGTGGGTGGGTGGGTTGGGTGGGTGGGTGGGTGGGTGGGTGGGTGGGTGGGTGGGTGGGTGGGTGGGTGGGTGGGTGGGTGGGTGGGTGGGTGGGTGGGTGGGTGGGTGGGTGGGTGGGTGGGTGGGTGGGTGGGTGGACGGGCAGGGGAGCCACAATCAAAACCCGGGTAGATGAAGGTTAGTAAGGGACGATCCCACCCATAAATAGCTGCGGCCGCCTTCATAATCCTGTACATGGTTCTGGGTAGACCATTTTAGTACCAGGTTTTGATTGCGACTCAGGGGGCCTTTGGTTGCTCAGGGTCGCCTCGTGGAAGGAACTTTGAAGCTCCAACATTTTCGGGGGATCGGACTTCGCCTGATTTCTATGTACAGTTGTTTCGGGCAGGGGAGCCACAATCAAAACCCGGGTAGATGAAGGTTAGTAAGGGACGATCCCACCCATAAATAGCTGCGGCCGCCTTCATAATCCTGTACATGGTTCTGGGTAGACCATTTTAGTACCAGGTTTTGATTGCGACTCAGGGGGCCTTTGGTTGCTCAGGGTCGCCTCGTGGAAGGAACTTTGAAGCTCCAACATTTTCGGGGGATCGGACTTCGCCTGATTTCTATGTACAGTTGTTTCTTCTTCTTTTTTGTCCGGTTCCTGTTTCAGGTGACCTCGGAATGAAATGAGAGGAGTCGACCAAGGGCATTGTCCGTATCAACAGAAACGTCATATGGATAAGATGCTGACAGGGATCCCGGTAAGACTGCAAGAGTTTAACATGTGGCTCGCTCGTTTTGGTTTGCACCGAAGGCCATTATTCAAGGGGCAGTTGGGGGGGTCAGGACATCGAAAAGGCCAAGTGCTTGCGTGCCGAATGAGCTTTGTCTCACGTTGCAGCGGGAACGTGCTTCTTTTTGGAGGCAACACTGAAGAGCAACGCGGTGTACCGCGGCAGCTGTCCTCTCGAACACATGCTCTGTCATAGCTTTGGCAGGGGCAAGACACAGGGGGCGCCCTGGCAGACCCGAAGTTGGCCCGTTTGTGGGGCGGTCCAGCCTTGCCCAGCCTCTTTGCCGCTTCTCTCTCCATTCACAATCCACAAATCATGCGTTGAGTCCCAACTGCCGCCATTCCAGGCCCCAAGAACCAAAGAAGGTTGTTCCGACCGCGAACACCTGTGATTTGAACCCCTTCGAGCGCTGGGTCGGGCAAGTAGTGGAATGGACCAAAGTGGTACCGTTCGGAACGGAGCTTTTGACATACCTTTTTTCATGGTCCACTGTTAACGCTGGTGTTTTTCCTATTTTGTTTTTGTTCTCTCTCTCTCTCTCTCTCGCTCTCTTGCGCTTTCGCTCTTTTGTTTTTCCCCATCCCTTGATGCAAAAACAGCGGACTCAGCGGAAAAAACAGTCTTTGAGTCCTTGATGGAGCTATACAACAAAGGGACAGCGTGTCCCAACCAGGCCCGTCGACTGGTCTTTGGCCAGCAACCATTTGCTTTGTCAACTATTCACTTGCCTTCCAGGTCTGCGCGTCATCTAATCACGCGCTCCCTCGGTGTATTCCACCAAGTAGGTTGTAGCCATGGTGGCAAGAGTGTGAGCATCACAGTAACCCCAGGCACCATAGCTATAGCTACAAGCCAAAGAGGGCAAGATCACCCAGCTCGATACAAACATGGTAGGTGGCACCTTCAAGCCTGTCGGGTGACTGTAGCGCTTGCAGTCTGCGCAGCTTTGGCGAGCCGCACGCAGCTTTGGGCGCACAGGCCATGTACACGAACCGGGAGCGGTCTTGGCTGATGCAAAACCTGGAGAAGCTGAGAGCGGGGCCCAGAGTCGAGTGGACCCGGCATGACGTGAGCCCGGGGCATGACGTGAGGTCTTAAGCACCCTGAGCTGGCGCAAAAGTCTCCTTTCTAGCATTCCCCAAGACAAGTCTGCAACACACCTGGGAAATGACTCAATGGTGGATGAGCAATATGTACACCTGGTCCCACGAAGCCAACTTGGCTTTCACATGTTCTCTGGCGACCAAGCCAAGCTTGCCTCTGTAAGGAAGCATGGTGAATTGGTTTCGGTATTCACAAATGCAACGTGTTTCGGCACAGGAGGAGGTACTTTAGGGTGTTCACTCACCCTGAAACAGAAGGCTGCGTGTCGGCAGTTAACTGCGGAAGCTTGTTTGCCGGTGAATGTTCATCTGAAGTCTGAAACCAATCAAACAGAGCATCAACTAGCTTTGACTTATGGAATCATTAAGGGGGGTGGGGTAGGTACAAGGGGTGGGCGGGTAGTTGTAGGGTTGTTTGTAGTTTTGCTAGGGTTCCTTCCGGTTCTTTAGGGAATCCCGACCACCGGATTTTCTAAACGACGCATGGCCCGCGGACGCGGACGCAGAAATCTGAGGCTCCACCATCGGCGCCTGCGAGCGCCTGGTTCAGACGCCTGTGCCGTTGAGCTGCCCGGCGCATGCAGATGGCACGGGGTGGTCGCTCACCGACTCGAGTGCCCAAGATAGGAGGAGCCCCCCAGTAAGGGCTTTTTTTGGGCTTATTTGGGCTCCCTCCCCCTCCCCTCTGTGCTTCTTTCTTCAATTATCAACTTTCAAAAGGGGCTCTTGCCGTTTTCCGGTTTTGAAAAGAAGCCGCAAGGAATCTTGAACCGTTACCATGTGCAGCGATCACGACTCGATACGCAGAAGCATGCACCCCCTGAAAACGTGTTTCGATGCAAAAAACATTGTTGCTACAACGGCCGTGATGCACGCACCCATTTAAACGGATCCTCCAAAAATGGTTGAAGGTTGCTCACAGCAATTTGGTAGATATTCTCGCCTTTGCTCAGGGCATTGCTTGTATTAAGAATGTATTGGTTGTCGGAATGACCCAATGACAGCAATAAATCCGCTCTCCGCATGCTCCCAACTTAATATACGAAAGGGAAGGAAGCGATAGCCGTTTGCGGGTCGCAGGTGAGCAGAGTTTGTTTTCAGCATTTTTTCGCTCGAAATGTGATAAAGCGGAGCCCACGGAAAGAAAGGCCAACAAATCCCTTTCAGCCACGGGTTGGGTTGCGTTTGTTTGCACAGGAGGTCTGCGTTTGACTCGCAATGGCTTTGTGAGCAACTGCTCGATGTCCACTGATCATGAAGTTGAAGATGAAGATGATGTGTGTGACCAACCTCTACCAGAGCTGTATTCCGCAACAGCAAGATGTGACTTGTGAGAGTTGATGGGAGTAGAGTCCAGTGAACTTTTGGGCCAACATCCCTACAGACATTGGCCATTCCTTGCGATTGTTGAATCTGTCTTCCAACCCGCTGCCTGCCTGAGCGAGGAGGGCGATGTTGGTGTTGCAATGGGTCGCCCCCTCGTCCATAATATTGCCATTCAAGGGTGCCGTCCACTAAGTTTTCATGTACAAGGGGGAGCTTGTTTATTCCACTGACGTTGTGTACTCAGGGTCTCCACGTTTTGGCATTGCGAAGCGAAGTATGATGCCAATGCAGTCTGAGCATGAACCCAAACCATCCATCGGGCGCCATTTTTGTTGGTAGATGGCAGCACTGACCTAATTTGGATTTGACCATCCCCTTTTTCTTTTCAGCTGCAACCTGCAGCTGTGGGGCTCCAAAAAGAAGGCAGGCCACGCCTTCGCCTTCGCCTCGATCCGAAGGCTACGTGCGGCATACCTCGCGCTTCCTTTCACTCTTCATGCTGACGACACTAGACAGCAGTCTGGCGACCTGCGCGCGAAAGCACGAAAGCGGAAGGGAGTCAGCACCTAGCTGGACTGCAAATGATCCCCATGACCAAAGCAAAGTATTCTGACTGCAGCAGCTATGCACAAACTCTGGCAAGTGCATTTGCTCACCTTGCGTGAGGTATCTTCTTCCACGGAACTTGGCGGACTCCCTCATGTTTGGATCAAACAGTTGGAGGAATGCAGTGCAACAGAGGGCCGTGTCGATGTTTTCTTAACTGCAACAGCTGAGGCTGCCCTTTGCCCTGGTGGATGTGCTGGGCCCGTACACTGTGCCAGTCACTTGCTCCCTGGCCAAAAACAAAACAAACAAAACCCCGCCGAAGGATTCTGCGTGGTATGGACTTCGGAGCCGTGGCAATTCCATCGCCTCTGGAGTGAACCCCGCAAGTGTGTGGGCACCTTTGGCAAATGAGACGTTCGGACCGGATTTTGCCACCAATTCTTGTTTTCGAACAGCTGGAGTGAGGTGGGCGGGAGATTTTCTTCTCGAGATGGCCTGGCACCTAAGACCCATGAGCCGAGGCTTCGCAAGCTGGGCGCTCTTTGGGATCTTCGAGATCGGGCTCGTCATTGAGGCAGGGCAGGGCTCGGGCCGCTCTGGCTCCTTGGGGCACATGGCTCCTTCGGCAGACATCTTTGGATTTACAACATATCAGAATCTGCAATCAATGTGTCAGAATCTGATATCGATGTCGATTTCTGAGTGGGCTTGGTATTGCAAATGCGGGGGACATATCAAGCCGACACATGTTGCTTGGGAGCGTCAATGACAGACCTGCTTACCCAACGGCTTGTTTTCAGTGGCTACTTTGAATTCAGACCACAACACTATCATTTGAAGTGGCACTTGTTGGTCTCAGACCTTGAAGTTGACCGTGGCATGTTTGTTAAACGTCAGATGGCGAATGGAAACATGCAACTTGATAGCATCACGGCCTTTGCGTGACATGGGCCGCGTGAGCCTTCGCATTGGAGCGGGGGCTTGGCCATTGATCAGCTGCCGGAGTGCCAGGGATTGGTAGAGAGGGTGGTAGGACCTCAGTCAAAACCGGCGGCGCTCCTTTTGCGGCTGGGGGCGGAGAGAGCGCTTCTGAGGGCAGGAACCCCCACCCAAGGACTCCAAGGCCAGAAATCTCGTTTGAGAGGCGGTCGAATACAGGTTTGTCAGCGGATCTGGCCAAAGGGGATGGTTGCTGCCGTCCAGCTTCGGGCTTCATTTAGGATTGGCTCAGAGCCATGCTCAGGACCCTTTTCAAGGAGTGCTGAAGGTGGAGGTCATTGCTGACACCTTGCAGGCGCGCCTCGCGGCTCTTGGTGTAGACGTGGCAGGCTAAACCCGCAGATGACCTCGCAGACAAAGGTCGTGTTTGAACGAGAAGACTTCGAGAACAAATATTCAGACTGGCCTTTGGAACGTGAGTGCTGTGAGTTGTCGGAATTGTGGCTTCGTCGTTTCCTGTGTGCCGCAGCATCCGGTGTTGCGTTTCTTGACCCCCAAGCCACGCTTCCACAACCCAGTAGTTTGGAGGAAGCCTGCTTGGCTTGCTTGCTGTTTGTTTCTTTCTAAAACCTCGATTGTGGGGGATTGCCCTTGGTGTTCCGTGTTCTTCCAACCAGTTTTGGGTTGCCTGAGCTTTTCCCAGTGAATCACTTCTGACGTTCCAGGGCACCATTTGCTCTTTTTTGCGTTTTTTTTGGTCGCCGGCGCCTTGTGATTTGGCTTTGCTTCCCTCCGGGCTCTTTGCTTCCCGCCTCCGGGCTCGGCAGCAAGCCGCCCGGCTGCTTTTCTTTGCCCGGAGGCGGACATCGAGGAGACCATCCGCAGCCTGGGCGCCGACGACTTGTTGGACGCCGGGGCGCTGGGTGTCTCAGCTTGCGATCAAGTCGGTGCCTGGTTTTGGTCGATGCGGTGCCAAGTTTTTTGCTTTGCCAGCAAGGTAACGGCATGTCTGTTGCGTTTCTTGGTGCGTAGTGAGACATGCAAGCGCCACTCAGCAGCCTCCGCTTTTCCTGTTTCGTCCCCATTTTTCGGGAGGCGTTTCTCCGGGTCGCTCGTGCAACTTCTCGCGGCTCCCGCGCAAATTCGTTCCGGGGATCGATCCGAGGCATGCCGAAGAAGCGCAGCGAGAAGAAGCGCAGCGACGCGTCCAGTGCTTTGACTCAAAAACGCCGGAGGAGATCTCTATCTCTGAGGGTTTTTGTATTATACCGTGGGATTCACCCGGTTTTATCCGGAAATGTTTCTAAATGGGGTCAATACCCAGTGGGTGTATTCTCAGGGTGTAAGACAAAAAACCTTAGACCATCGAACTGGACACGAAAGCGACTCATGCGACTCGTGACTTCTCGACTCGAGACCTGTGTACAACCCCCTGGTTCAGCAGGTTCCAGGATTCCGAGCGTTGCCTACAAGCGGAACAATCACGACAGCACATCGTTTGAAATGAGAAAGGATTCCTTGATCTGTACCGTCAGCCTTTGGGCCGCCATTTGGGCCTTCAAAAGAAAGTGAAAAACGAGGGAGCCACCTTCCCGTTTGGCCTGAGTGAGAGATCCCTCCTGAATGGCTTCAAGATGTTGCGCTCGGTTCATGGTTGGAAGTTCCCTAAGTTAGCGCGGCTGGACTGGAGCCTGAATCCGGGCTCTTTGAATGGGTGATATATTTTTTTCAACGCGTGAACACGGCCGGGGATTTTCGGTGCTTGAGTTGGGCCAATCCGATAGCAAGAACCGCCCTTTGCCGTCTTCTGCTTGTGTTGAGGCTGGGCGTCCTCGCAGACTCTGCCCTCCACCGGTGAAGAGATCTCAGCGCCTCGGGATGCTGGCTCCTTTTTGTTGTGCTTATGGACAGGTCTAGACATACCAGATCTGGCACATGAAGGTTTGTCAAAAGTAGCGGCCCCTTTTAAAAGCCGACACAAGGCGGCAGGTCCCAAGACGGGTCCATGTTTTGGACACCCCACATGCGCTTGACCTGCTCGAAGGGCGCATCCGGGGCGAAGCTTGGCCAAAATGAGTCTGGGCTCAGGTGGCCGTGGCTGGGGCACGGAGGGAGAGCGACTCCGAAGAGGAGGCCGTGTCGAGGGGGTTTGGCGGAACAGGCGTGGATCACTGCTTGCGCTTTCGGCGCATTGGGGTGGAAAGTGAGCAATCCTTGGCGCAAGATCGAATATATCGCTGTAGAAGAGATGGTGCAACAGCATGTCGTCACAGGCAGAAATCCCCAGATGAACCGGGCTCCAGTTCAGAGATGAGTGCAGAAGGAGGACCAAGAACCATTGAAGTTGTTTTGGACAGTTTTCAATCCAAGCAGCTGTAGCCATAGAGGTTCTTTACCCTGCTTGACCTGAAAGGCTTACGGCGGCCAATTCCGCAACCAATTCGTTTGTCTCGTCCAGTCGCTGGTCGGATGGTGCCTGACTGATGTCCTGTCCATTTCGCGGGCTCAGCTTCCGGGTCTCGTGTTCAAACGGCTCGCGCTTTTCGCTCGCCACTTGGCACATGGCGCCTTTTTCTTTTTCCCCAAGGGGCCAGGCTTGCAAATTTTCCCATTGACATCATACTTGCCAGCGGATCCTGCAAGTATTCACGATTGAGACCTTAAAGATCACAGGCTCTTTCCATCCGCAGAGGGTCCAAGTCCTGCGGATGGCTTTTGGGGGGTAAAAAGGGGTCGTTCAGTACCTCCTTAGATGCCAGGGGACCCTCCTTAGATGCCAGGTTCCATTTCGGTCCAAAATGGGTACCCTGGTAAATGGAAAGGACTTAAACCTAGGGTCTCCTGGTCCCTGGTGGTTAAATTTTGACCCATACCCATTTCGAGTTCTATGGGAGGAGCGGACGCCTGTCCCGGAGCCCTTGGAGGATCCAGCCCTCGACAAGCTCCAGAAGTTGCGGGACAGCCCGCTGGCTGGACAGCTGGGAGGTAGCCGGGCCTTGGGAGATGGAAGATTTGGCTCCAAGACTTCAAGTGGAGGCGTATATATACATATATACACATATATATATACATATATATATATATGTATATAAATACCTTCGTAATTGAAGCAAGAAGAACCATGTTTTGCGAGGTGCATTCATCACAGAGACCTTGGGGGGATCATGCATGGCAGATTGGGGGAATCTTGTGTTTCATCGGGATTACCATGTTTGTTGTTGTTCATGGACCGTCAACCTCCATCCAGGATTATAGTCACCATCGTCATCCATGTTCAGCGTTGTGTCGGTCGATCCACCCAGATTCAAGCGAAGGCCAAGAAGAGTACGCAGAGATGAGTCGACGCCCATGTCCTAGAAGCGATGAACAAGTAGCCCCGAGTGGGCTCTTGAAGGCCCCTCTCGCTGATTTCCTTTCGTTGTAAAGACTTAAGAGTTCTGGTTTCCAGCATGGAGCAACCATTCCCGAATTTCCCCTCTGCAGAGAATTCATGTTTGGAAGTGGGATGGGAAGCGCTCAGATTGGAGTGCCCCGGATCACGCTGAGGCAAGTCCCACCTGTTGCTGCAGATTTTCCAGTCCTACGATGTGAACGGAGACAAGGCCGCGTGCGTTTCTGGCTGGGACTGGCCAATTGCGGCAGACGAAGGGCTGTCAACAACAACAATGTGGCTGTTCTGGGGGGTACATGGGAGGGGTGGCCGCAAAACGGGCACACATGTGCTCGCCCGAGTGGCTGGACACTTGGCCTTGACAGGAAACTCGAATGGTTTTTGAACGGGATTCGTGTCTTCAGGTGTGGGTGCTCTGAACTCTGAACTCTGAACCGCTGGCGACGGTTGCGAGACGATAGGTGAACCGTCCTTCCTTGTGGCATGCCACTCACTATCCCAACCGACTATACACGCGCTGTTGAGGGGAGAGCCAAGTTGAGAATCTCACGTGCTGTTGAGCAGTTAGCCAGATCGGTTGGTCGTCAGTTGAAGGCATGTCTCCTTCAGCCGCAAGGCTTTTTGTGGGAACCATCCATGACAATCGAGTTCATGATGCCAGAAAGCTGGCAGTCGAACAGCTGGCTCAGTTGATCCACGGGTTTTCCTGGCGGCTCATGTTTGCGTGTGCCTCGACGCAGGCCATCGACAAGAGCGAGATGGAGAAGGCAGCGATGTCACAAGATCGGGCTGCCATGAGACTTATTCCCATGAAAATCGCAAGGACCCCCCCAAAGTGGGCGACTCTTGCTCCTCCTTCTCCTTCTCCTTCTCCTTCTCCTTCTCCTTCTCCTTCTCCTCCTCCTCCTCCTCCTCCTCCTCCTCGAATAATTGCTTTTCAGGTTCGTCAGCTTGTTTGGGAGTAAGAATCAGATGACAAATTGGGCTCCACGATGTGCAGCAAAGGCCGGTTGGGCAAGGCTTCATTGGCCGGATCCCGCTGTTGTTTGTGCCAGTATCAAAACACCGGAAGGTCGTCAAAGGGGCCAAACAAGTGTGTGGTGCATCTTTGGTGCCCACGCCCGTGCATATTCCACGTCGACTGTAAACTCTCGGCTCCCAAGCTCTATGTGAATTCACAGGGCTTCCCCAATGAAGCAGGTACAGGTTGCTGTACTTGAGCAAATGAGCATGGAAATGGTTTTGACCAAGCCAAGGAATTTCTAGGCAATTCCTCACACATGCGCGCCGTTTGGCAGGTGCTCCGAGACACCACTGACATGGAGTTCTCGGTGGATTGTGCCTTCTGCTGCAGGGTTTTGTTTCGGGAATGGGACGCAAATCCAGGCAGCTCGCGGAAAATCGGGCAAAGCACGCTGGAGTATCCACCCTGGCATTTGAAGACTCATAGACCAAAGATCGTGAGCTTTGTGGGATTGGAGGGTTTGTTGCTCCGGTGTGTGATGTTTGAGCATGTCTCCTTGCGGAGAAGACTGTTCAAGACCCATGAAAGCGCAACGCATTTTAGAGCCAAAACAAACCAAAGAGCATCGCCCTCGAGGAGTACCCGTGATCTTTTTCTGACTTCAAGCATGTTTCGGCTGGCCCACGCAGGTTTGCAAGCCATATTTTCGGAGAGGTACTTAGAAGTTGTCCGCGCAAATTTACAGATCATCGGGGTCTCGAGGGGAGCAACGGGCGGGATGTGCAAGCAGATGGGCAACGGGCTTCGAGGTTCGAGGTACCAGAACTGACCAAGGCAGATGGATTCGACTGGTTTGGAGGTGATTGAACGCTGCTTGAAGACATGGAGATAAGATTCATAGATTTTACAAGTTTTCAAGCGGCGAGGAAAGCACAGGTGCCAGTCAATAGGCGAGCAAGCTCAGCAAGCATGATACGTAATGTGTTCAGATCTTAACTTTTGACTCTCCATGCCAGAGTCTTAAACTTTCCATGCAAGATTGGCCACTAGGTCGGACCCCAGCCAAGATGGCCAAGACTCGCCGTCCGAGCAACGTGACTGCGGAAGCGCTAGCAAACATGCAAACATAAGGAAAGGATGTGGCAACTTGAGACGTGCAGGTTTTCATTTCACATGCCTTGATCTATGAGACCGCACAATACCTGGAACACAAAGGCTCAAAAGCACTTGTGCTGTCCAATTTGACTTCTCCGGTCCCTATCGCAGCAAACAAAACTCGTCAGCGTGTGCAAAAAGAGCCTTAAGCAGGTAAGTTTAGATCCAGCCGGCCATTTTTCCTGCTCATTTTCGGGCCTGATCTGACTGATCTGACTGATCTGACTGATCTGACTGGGAAGAACTGCCCTTGGTGAACGGAGCGAGCTCGAGCCGCTTGGGCCGAGGGCTGGACACCATCTTCGAGGAGGCGGATGCGGACAAGGACGGGTACCTGACGCAGGCGCGGCACACACAGACACAAACGCAAACACAAACACCCAAACAAACAAGCAAGCACATACACGCAAACAAAAAAACACACACATACACAAAAACACACAAACACAAGCACACAAACACAAACACACAAACACATACACGCAAAGACATACACACAAACACAAAAACACAGACACAAAGAGCCGCTGAAAGGTTTGGTTGGAGGCCCGAGTTCCTGGCAGCCACCCGACCAAAGCCGACCCGAGCTGGCCGTGCCAGATCACCAGCTTGGGAGTTGTGAACCTCTCTAATCGCTTCGAAGCTGTGACGCGGGGGAAAATGAAACATGAGCAAAGCTAAAGCCCATCGACCAAACGCAAGGTCCCAAGTCCACGGAACATCATCCAACCGGTGTTTTGTTCTTGGTTCGCTTGATTGTAAGTGCTTCGGATCATTCACACCGCGCGTACTTGAGCATCGCTCGTACGTGTGCGCTGAACAATGGCTTCAGACCATTGTTCTGGTAGCTACATGGCTTTGGAAGACCCTTGAAAACCGGAGCTTTACTCCTTTTAGCCAACTCCGTCGCGACAGCCATTGTGGCAGAATAGCCGATGCACTGCGCATCGCTTGTACCCCACCCTTAGCAAGCAAAGCGCCTAGTCGACCCTGGGTTTGTGCAAATATGAATGGCGGCACAATTCTGTTTGATTGTTGGGCCAGCAGCCATGAG
>CAUJNA010000102.1:135000-182500 GCA_963377175.1 Effrenium voratum
GCATTGTTGCTTGCTTGCTTGCTTTGATCGATTGCATGCATGCTTGCTTTGTCGGTTTGTTGGTTGGTTTGGTTTTTTGGTTTGGTTGGTTGGTTGCCTGGTTGCCTGGTTGGTTGGCTGGTTGGCTGGTTGGTTTGGCTGGCTGGCTGGTTGGCTGGTTGGCTGTTTGGCGGCTGGTTGGCTGGTTGGCTGGTTGGCTTGTCTGGTTGGCTGGCTGGCTGGCTGGCTGGTTGGTTGGTTGATTGGTTGGTTGGTTGGTTGGTTGATTGGTATGGTTGGCTTGGTTGGCTTGGTTGGCTTTGTTGGCTTGGGTGGCTTGGTTGGATTGGTTGGCTGGGCTGGTTGGCTGGTTGGTTTGGTTGGTTTGGTTGGTTGGTTGGTTTGGTTTCGCTGGTTGGTTGGCTGGTGCGTTGGTTGGTTGGTTGGTTGGTTGGTTGGTTGGTTGGTTGGTTGGTTGGTTGGTTGGTTGGTTGGTTGGTTGGTTGGTTGGTTGGTTGGTTGGTTGGTTGGTTGGTTGGTATGGCTTGGTTGGCTTGGGGTTGGCTGGGTTGGCTGGTTGGCTGGTTGGTTTGGTTGGTTTAGTTGGTTTGGTTGGTTGGTTTGGTTTCGCTGGTTGGTTGGCTGGTTGGCTGGTTGGTTGGTTGGTTGGCTGGTTTGGTAGGTTTAGTTGGATGGTTGGTTGGATGGTTGGATGGTTGGTTGGTTGGATGGTTTGGCGGTGCCTTTTTTTGGCCATGCGTCAGGGTGCTGTTGCGTGCTCGTCAGGGGGCGGTTTGGTGCGCTGAAGATGCTGTGGTGGTTGCTGGCGGTACCACTTTCTGGCGGTGCTTGTAGGGGGCTGGCGTCAGGGTGTTGGGGTTGCTGTGGGTGTGCTGTTTGGTGGCTTAAAGTGCAGTGGCAGTTGCTAGCGGTGTTTGTTTGGCTGTGGGTGCTGGTCAAGGTGCTGATCAAGCGCTGGTCGGGGTGCTGTTTGATGTGCTCAGGGTGGTTGTTGGCGGTGCCTGTTCGGCAATGCAGTCAGGGCGCAGTTTCCGGTGCTGGTCAGGGTGCTATTGGCCTTCTCAACGTGCTGTGGCAGTTGTTGGTGGTGGGGTGGAGGGTCTGGTCAGGTTGCTGTTTGGCGTGCTGAAAGTGCTGTGGCGTGTTGGTTGCTGGCTGTGCTTGTTGCTGGTGTCAGTGAAGGTGCTGTTTGGGTGCTGGTTATGGTGCTGTTGTGGGTGCTGGTTGCTGGCGGTGCTTGTTTGGCAATGCAGTGGAGGCTGGTGAGCGTGCTGGTCAGGGTGTTGGTAAGGGTGCTGGTCAGGGTGCTGGTCAGGCTGCTGTTGCAATCTCCCATGCTATTTGGGGTCTATGGCGGGGTTTGTCTTTTGTTCTTTCTTTCTGTTTTGTTTGTTTGTTTGTTTGTTTGTTTGTTTGTTTGCTTGCTTGCTTGTTTGTTGATGCACTTGTTTGTGACAGAGACACTTCGTGCGACTGTGTGTGTGTGTGTGTGTGTGTGTGTGTGTGTGTTTGTGTGTTTGTGTGTTTGTGTGTTTGTGTGTTTGTGTGTTTGTGTGTTTGTGTGTTTGTGTGTTTGTGTGTTTGTGTGTTTGTGTGTTTGTGTGTTTGTGTGTTTGTGTGTGTGTGTTTTGTGTGTTTGTGTGTTTGTGTGTTTGTGTGTTTGTGTGTTTGTGTGTTTGTGCGTTTGTGCGTTTGTGTGTTTGTGTGTTTGCGTGTTTGTGTGTTTGTGTGTTTGTGTGGGTGTGTGTGGGTGTGTGCGTGGGTGCGTGCGTGCGTGCGTGCGTGCGTGCGTGCGGGCGGGCGTGCGTGCGTGCGCGCGCGTGCTTGTGTTTGTGTTCGTGTTTGTGTTTGTGTTTGTGCTTGTTGTTGTGTTTGTGTCTGTGTGTGTGTGTGTGACCGCGTTTGACTGAGAGTGACTCTATGTGGGCCGGAAGGGGAGTTCCCAAGGATGACAAGAATGAGGACGAAGACGCCGAACATGAGGAGGAAGAGGAGAAAGGTGAGGAGGACACCGAGGACGCCGAGGCCAGGGACGAGGCAACGGAGTCCGGCGACGAAGCCGGGGACGAGGCTGACAATGCCGACACCGAGCGCGCGGAGGACACTCCGAGTGCGGCGAGGGACACAGCCAAGAAGAGGTCCGACTTGGTGCCTGGGACGGTAGCGTCGAGTTCCAAATGGCAGTGGGTCAAAACCAATGAAATCCCATTTTGGGGAAGGTGCACCACACATTTTAGTTTATTTTAGTGGGGATTGGGATGTTCACTGGGGGTACGGGGTTTTGACCCATAGCCAAATGTTGGAGGGAAGATAGGGGGCTTTGGCGCAGGAAACGAGGCGTAGAGTATTTGAGTCAGTCAGCTTGAAGGTAGCGAAGGCTTGTGGCCACTTCATGGCGTTTGTTTTGGCATGGAGGAGAGTCGAAGCTGCTCACTTGAAGCATTTTTCCAATGATCGACAGCAGCTTTCTTGCGGTTTGTTTGCAGGCAAGCCACTTCTTCCAACAGCTGTTGAGCTGGACAATCAAAGCAGCGTTGGTTCCCGGTTTCATTGGACTTACCCACGTACTTCAATGTTTCTGCAAAGCTTTGGATTGCGGGCTGCCTCTTGATGAGGCACCACCACATTATCGCAAGGCACTTGTGGCTTGTGCCCAAAGTTTGTGTTCAAAACCAGGTCGCCACGAATGGGATCTACTTCACGCCCCATTGGCCAGTTTAGTAGGATGTAGATCTGGAGACTTGCTGAGGGAATTGCAGTGGCTCCACCCCCAAAAGAGACCCCGATGTGGCTGCAACTCTAACAGGCAGCAGGTTCTGAACCCGCCCGAGATCTGGCAGTTTCTGAGGGGGCCATTTTGGGAACATGCTCTTCCTTCTCCTTGCTTGGCGCCTGAGGTCAACTTCCTCTTGGAAGGGGATGACAACCCGAGATGCAAGGTGGGTGCGTAGGTACCTTGGATGGAGCCTGTTCGAATCCTAATGGTTGGTATTGGTGGCATGTGATAGCTCCGGCATGAGTTAATCCATCCCATTGTGCGGCGCGTGCAGTGCCGCCCCGAGTGCCGCTTGGCGGGGCCGCGCGACTAGGATCCGCGCGGCCGTGCGACCGGCCGCTCGACTGCTTTCTCCCACCCCGGACGTGCGCCTGGGAGCCGGTCTAATTGGCCGGACGGGAGGCTTTTGGTACCCAATGGGTTGGCCTGCTCGCGGTGTTGAGAGCTGCCGCGTTTCCGTTGGAATTACTGGCCGGCACTGCTCGCTTCAGGCAGGCAATCAAGAGTCCACATTCTGAAAATGAGCAGCTCGAGCAAGGCTTTGATACAGAGAGGCTGCACCAGACATCTTCACGAAAATCACTGGGAGATGGCATGACTGCATTTGCCGTGCGCCCGAAGATCCAGTGCCCGAGGCCAATTTCTCTTTTGGACATCGAGGTATGTTGAGTTCCTTCGATTCTTTCGGCCCCCGGCCGCCATGGCGGTATGGCGGGGGCACGGTTTTCCGCAGAGATTGCTCTCAGCCAGGATCTGGCCGTCCCCCACCCCACCCCACCCCAGGCCCTGAAAGGAGCATCCATCATTTTTGCAGCTGGGTGCGCAGGAGAAAGAGCAAGGGGTCAAACGAGCAGCATTGGACCAACGACACGCTCTGAACAAAAGGGTTGTAAACAGCCATGTTCAGCAGATCATGCAGTTAATGTCTACGTCGACGACTAATTATTAAACATCTGCAGTGCAGCCCTCAGTTTGTTTTTCAAGGCGGGTTCTGCTTGGCTTCCCATCATGGACATGCAAGGCTTCAAAGCTCCATTTAGGTAAGAACGACAAATCGACCCACTCGCACGTACGACTGACGTTTGGGGCCGAAGGCTGACTGTGAGGTCAGTAGTTCAAGGCAATAGTTGTAGAGTCTATACTCTATTCGGTGAGTTTGGGGGTTGATGGGAACTGCGCGATGCTGGTATTTTGTCAAAACCGTTGTGAGGACGCTATTGGGTGGTCATCATTGCAACCCATGATCATTGCAAGCGGGGTGGACAACCACAAAAACAAGGGGTGCCACCCAAAAAACGCCACACCAATAGTTTTTGTTTTTGTGAGTTGTTGATCGTTCGTTGAGGTGCGCTTGGGGTGTGGGACGGACAGGGTAAAGCAGACTGCTGGTGCGGGCACACCAATAGGAGTCCCGTTGCTTGCTGGTGCTCGATGGGAATGACCGTTCCGGGTGTTGGAGTTGAACCTAGAGATTCCCGTAAAAAAAGAAGAAACACCTAGGGGATGGTTTGTAGAGACCATGCGCTCATATCCTGCTGAGAACCAGCCAGTTTGTTTGAACGTATTGAGGTGCCTCATGTGAGCCAAGCAAGCAGAACCATGAACGTGCCCGCTTTGGAAAGACCTTGGGACGTTGCAACTTCCTTGCACTGGCAATCGCTTGTATTTCTGAGATCTCGCCACGATGGCCTACTGTGGTCGTTGGGCCATCCCCTTAAAGGGGAGCTGCGAAGCCCGGGGCGCGTTACCGCTGCCCGGAGCTTTTCATCTCGCCGGTCACGGAAGCCGCGGAACAGCCCGTGACAGACGCGTGCACAGGGGCGGCGAGTCAGAGTTGGCAAAGAACAGCAAAACCTGTTTTATTTAATGGTGACTCGAGCGCAACACCAAATTTCAGAGTCGGCGAGTCAGAGTCGGCATGTAGTCAGAGTCGGCAAAGAACTTTGCATGGTGATTTCATTGAGGCAGGGGGAAACTGACTGCAGTGCGGCTTCCTGTATTGGTGATATTTCGACCTGTGCCCACTATAGCAGGCCCATGTGGCACATACACTTATTTTCTTGTCCGCTCGGGGCTCTGACACGCCGGATGCCACCTCGAGGCTGAGGTGCCTGCAGGCAGAGGCTGTACAACAGCCACAAGAGCAAAAACGTCGCCCTGCGCTGTGCTCGGGGCCTCCGACCGCTGTTTCTATGGGATCTATGTGCCTCATATTCCAACGAAAGCGTGGGCCAGCAATTGGTTCACTTTAGCACGCGGTTGTCGGCATATATATATATATATATTAAAAACAACAAAATATCAAAATCGGGCTTTTGGTTCCCTGCAAAACTGTCCAAAAAGGGCGCCCATTTTGAGACACCCCCACCTAGCGTGACACAAAAAGCTGAGCTTCTCCACGTCCTTTGCCTCCGAGGATTGGTCGAAGAAGGACCGGTCGGTGAATGGTTTTCCGCCGATCCAATTTACATTACCCTCCCTCCAACAATCATGGAAGTTGACAGGAGAGCTTTGGAAGATATTTTCCTTTTGGGGAACCCCTTTGTGCACTTCCATGATTGTTGGAAAGAGGGTAAGTGGCCAAGACACTGTGACATGGTGCAAGTTTTCGTCCGCTTCCTGACCTACAAGGCTCCTTCAAAGGGCCTTCCGATGGTCATGAAACATGAGGCTTGCCACTTTTTCTTTTCCACACTCCCACATGGCTGTGGGTCAAAACCCCGTGCCCCTGGTGAACATCAAAATAGGTGGCAAATGCATGTTCCACCCCCAATTTTGGGATCGCCATAGGTGATGCACTGCATGGCCACGTATTTCCCAGTGGGGATTTTCGATTTCCCGAGGCCTTTTCCAGCACCTCCCGGCCAATTGGCGCTCCTGCGCCAGCGCGGCCACAGGCTGGAGCTTGGGTTTGGTTCTTTTGGACGCTCGGAAACATGTGGGTATGGGTCAAAATAAGTCACCACCAGGAATTGGACCGCAGATTTTAGTGAATGTTTCCATTCACCAGGGCAACCCATTTTTGGGTTACCCTATTTTTGACAACCACAGCCATGTACGGGCTCTAGTGGAGGTTTCCTCTTAGAGGCCTGCCAAACTTGTCTGGCCATCAAAATTGTGAACATCCGATTCAATCCAACCGCGAAAGTAGGTAACCTAAAATTTGGGTGGTGAATTCACCTACCAACCAAAATGGGATACCATTGGTTTTGACCCACAGCCGTCTCAGGAAAGTAAAAAACGGATCAGCTGCGCGGCATTGCGCTTGAGGCTCTCTCCATGCGCCTTGAATCTTGCATGGGGTCTCAGTGCTAAGCCTAAGCTCAGACTTCCCCAAACTGCAACGGCATTTAGGCCGATCTTGGCATGAGCGTTTATGCAAATGGAAACCTCTTGTTGATAGATCGTCCGCTGCAATGTAGAAAGCAGTGGGCACATTTGTATGGAATCCACGCGGCATCTTCGACAGGAAAACCGGCTGGTTCGACCCTTTGGGGTAAACTTGGTTTAGATGCTGGGACAGGGCGGCTCGTCTCAACCCCTCAACCCCCCTTTCAGCTTAGAGGAATGTGGTCTTGGAAGCCAAGACAGAAGTCAAATGGGGGGCTGAAAGTTAACCTCGGATCACATGACAGCTCGTTGTCAATTTTTGGTTTGCATTGTCACAGAATTCGCATTCTGTTTGAGTTGTAACAAGGGCCACTGAGAGAGCAGCGGTCAGGAGAGATTCGATTCTGGCTTTCTGCCGCCTGTGTACTCTCACACGAACTGATGACCTTGTCAAACAAAACGGCTGCGATCAGTCGAAACGGTGCGCAGTCAGGTGCGCTTGGGTTCAAGTCACACGGGCAACATCAGCTTGCCGTCACTTTGTGATTAGAGGACCAGGGATACCCTTCTGATGCTTTTGACAATGGCCTGGCTCCATTTGCACCCAGCAGCAAAGAGACCACCGATTGAAGCGCATTGTAAACCACCAGCTGAGTCCAGCTGCCCGCACGCACCTGAATGGTTTGCATCATTTTGAGCCTGATGACTTCTTTGGTCGGTGAATTCTGGCGTGACCAACGCTTCTTCTTAGGAGCGCTTTCTCCGGTTGGCAGCCCACTGTGTAGGCTATGACCCTGGTCAACTTGCGTTTTTGCCCACCCAACAAGTGCGCGATGCATCGGCGACACGTTTTGCGAAGGCGCTGTCAGAGCGCGTGGAGCGAGTGGAGCGCGTGGAGCGAGTGGAGCGGGTGGAGCGGGTGGAGCGCGTTGAGCGGGTGGAGCGCGAGAAGAAGCCAGAGCCAAAGCCGCCGGGATCCTCAGCTTCCGACTCTGAATGTCAGATGGTGAACTGGCGGGTTCATTTGCCATGGTGGTTGGCTTGCTTGTATTCTACTGGGAGTCCAAGGCAGTCATAGACTCTTTCACCCCAGCCGGAGCAAAGTGGGGGAAGGTTCTGAAGCAATCGCAGTTCCCCGTGATGCGCCTGCGCAACCTATCCGATGCCTGGAGGGCGACCGACCCGGCACAGCAGCACAGCACTGTAGGCTGAAGTGCGCAGAAGCACATTTCACGGCCCCAAAGAGACGGCCCACAGCCCATGCCAGCAGTAGCATCACGAGCCAGGACATGTTTGCGTGTCATGCTGCTTCGAGTTGAATAGGCCGGGTCAGAGCAAGGCAAGGAGAGTAAAGCGATTACGACCAGCTGGTCACAACTTCTACCATTGGACCGACAGCTTTGGGGCCAATTGCTACCGCAATCATGTGGCTCAATCACATGGCGATGGGCAGACTCCCGAATTTGGAATTGGGCCAAGTCAACAGATGGCAGAGCCTCCGCTTCACCCCGCTCGCGACTCCTGGAAGACTCCCTTCTGGTTGGCTAAAAGTTGGGCAAGCCAAAGACAAACTGCTTCAGGGGGTCCAACAAGCCACATATGAAGGTTTGTCAACACAGGGGCCTCTGGAACAGAAAATCAGGGCCGCTCTTGCGAGTGGTAGAAGAGGTGAGGTAGTGCAACCTGCATGTACTGTCGGCTTATTTGACCTGCCCTCGACTCAACCCCCGGACTCAAATGGCTTCCAGTGTAACCTCAGCCTGCCCCTTTTGACCCCGCAGGGGCTTGAAACTATGTGGTCGCAAGGATCCGACTGCTGAATGGCCATTTTTTTCCAGTTGGTTTTAAAAGGAGTCGATCACTACTAGTATTATTTATTATTATTTTTTCCAGGGGGCTCAAGCAAATGGAAGACCATGCCAGCATGGTTGATGTGGTGACCCCCATAAGGCCGTGGGCCGGACATGCCTTGTGCGGTTTTGGGGTCCCCGCTGGACCCGGTGTGTGTTCTTATCCTCGCGGATCTGAGGGAGCGCAAAGCTTCAAGCTCGGATGATGAGAAGGAGTTCGAGGGGGGCGCCTAACGGGCCCAACGCATCAATCGGGCTTGCCGACTTTGACCCCGAATGAAGAGATTGGGGTAAGACGAGCTCACTTGGCAAGTTTGTATTTGGGGGGTATCGCTTGTGGGGGGATCACTGTGACCCTGTGACTTGCACTGTGACCACAAGGTCCTCATTTCTCCCCGAGAACCGTTCCTTTTCGGATCCCCAGTTGCGGCCATTATCCCTTGTTTGCCTATCGTACTCTGTCACCCCGGGTCTTTTGGGATGGCTGCAAATCGAGGACGGCTGTGAAGGTGAAATCCCAAATCTAAATGCTGCCATCAGGGGAGAGAGTGATTCAGACCTTGGTCGCTGAAAGCTTATGAATGTGCCGCCGGACAAATGCAACAGTTCGCTGCATCCGCCCCATGCACATTTCAGGGGCTTACCATGAGGTTACCCTATGCTTAGGAACCTTGAAAGCTGTCTGGCAGGCGAAGAACAATCTCATGCGAGCCTTGGGGAAGCTCTGCCTGTCATTGGTTGGCGGGCTTTCTTTCAGACTCTGGAAGTTGATTGATAGTGGCTTGCTATGCTGGCTGGCTGGATGCTTGGTTGATTTATGGCTGCTCGCGCCATGGTGCTCTTCATCATGCCAGATGCCAAGGCTTCCAGACGTACTGAAGCTGCATGCCTTGGCTCGAATGGAGGCTCCTGAGACGGCCGCCGCGCAGTACCCACGCATGCGGACAAGTTTGGGAAGCCGTTCAAGGCGATTCACCCAAAATCCCCTTTGTCTCTGCCCCAATCGCGAGAAGCTGCAGCCCACTGGCGACTTGCCACATGTGGTCGACCTGTCCCAGGGAGCACCCTCTTACCCTTGAAAGGATCAAAGGCTCTGGATCTATTTGAGACATTCGCCCACGGGCATGTGGTAATCTCTGAGGAAGGGGTCCCAGCTTTCCGTGGCCCTTTGTTGGAATCGCCCATGTTTCAGAAGCTCGGCATTGCTACATACATGCGCGCGAGCAAAGACCTTGCCTTTCTAGCGAGAAGCATATCGCCCAATCTTTGCCCCGTGGAGCGACTCAAAAAGCTTACCGCCCCAATTCCGAGTCAGAGACCCACGGCAAATCTGGCAGTGGGTCAAACATAGGGTAACCCCAAAATCGAACCCTGGTAAATGGAACAGTGGGACGAAAACGTCTTCATGGAACGACTATGGAAAACTTGTTCATGGTCTATGGAAGACATATGGAAACTCACCAACGAAAACGTGCGGTCCATATCCCGGTGACTCATTTTGACCCATACGGCAAATCTGCTGGGCCCAATCGGTGGCCATGTTGGGCCGCCTGGCGCGGCCGCTGGCGCTGCCGGCACTGCGGAGCTTGGCCAGTCCGGAGGCGGGCCGTGGCGGAGAGACGGGGAAGGTGGGACCCCAGATGTGGCTCAAAATGAAACAGCTGGGGGCAAAACGCAGGTTTTGGTTCATGTTTCCACTTGATCCGTTTTGGGTACCGGTTTTCTGAGCCACAGCCATACTACTTGGTGGCTCCCAGCCATCCGGTTCCTTAGCCTTTTGGCTGTTTGGGTGTTTAGTGGTTGGGTTCCATTTGCCCCACTGAATGTCAAACTTTGAGCGGGGGATCTGAGCACAGCAGAGATTAATCGATCCCAGCTTGGGTCCCTTCCAAAAGTGGTCTGATTCCCCCACTAAACCCAAGGGCAAGGTGTTGAAGAATGAAGTGAATGATGACAAATGTGGTCATTGTAGCAGTGAGTAAGTCATTTTGGAGTCCCTCATTTTGGCAATGGCCCAGGTCTGTGTCGAGCGATTCAAACTTCAGGGGCACATTGGAATCAAAGACGTCATCCCGACACCCGATGGGGACGGTTTGGTTCAGCGCTCAAGGGTCAAGATTTGGAATAACTTGGCATGCAACATGTGTGGAATCAGCAGCGTCTGATATTTTCTGGGGGGGGGGGTGAAGTGTTTGTTTGAAGACGGAGGTCTTCAGGTGGAGTTTCCTTTCCGTGCCTTGGTTCAGAGAGTTTTTGTTGAGAGAGTTTTTGTGGTTTGACCACCAGCGCAAAACAGGAGGGTACATTGCGCCCCTTGGACAGGTGGTGGAATGCCAGGCTGATATATGGCAAGATGTTTGGCTGATGTTTTTAATCAAAGTGTCTTTTCACACCATCCTTAACAGTGTCTCAAAACGCGCCTTTAAACTTCTCAAACGCGTCTTGAAAACGTTAAACGTCGTAATCGGTGGCCTAAACGTGTCTCAAAGGACACTTCCCCTGTGGGGCGACAAGAGACGGGGCCAGGCATTTGCAGCAACACCAAACTTCCGCGTCCCACAGCAAAACTGCATCACCTGGGCGATCGAAGCGGCACACATCCCATTTGTGCACGGGGCGAGGCACATGCCGTTCTCTGAACCGTCGGGCCGAGCGAGCCCGGTCACACCTTGGATGCCGGCCGCAGTATCAATCAACTTATTGATTGATCTGGGGGTGGTCTGCGCAGGATCATGCAAGGGGTCACCGGCATGTTATTTTCTGCAGTCTCGGAGGGTTACTTTTTAGGCCTCAAGCATCATCTCGAACCCGAAGGTAGATTTCCCCCCACAACCAATACCCAGATGCTAACCATCCGGCTCAGACCTTTGACTGAGCCGAGTCGGGCTTGGAGGTCCGTCCGCCCTTCCTGGGAATGGCCTTCGCTCCCAGTCTGGTGGCGGGCTGAGTTTGGGCTTCGCTCCGACAGCGAAGCGAAGCGCTGAAGCATCGCACGACCCACCAAAGATGAGAAGACTGTTTTCTGCCAGGCCGCGCCCAGGTGTTTTTTTGATGATGGAGCATCAAGATCAACCTGGAACGACTGTAGGGTCATTTATGCGGTAGGACCAGACATCTTGCGGCTTAGTACAGTAAGTATGAATTGCATCTGGAAGCCGCTCAGATGGCAGAAGCATTGGTTGCGCAATCCTTTTCACGGCTTGACCATTGCTGTGCTGTCTGCCTTCGGCATTCGTTTTCTGCTGTTCGCCACATTGGCCCAACTTGCAGCTATGTCTGTCTTGAGTTTCGCACCTCGCATGTTCCGCTTGGCGCATCTATTGCAAGCTATCATGCCGACTTTTCCCCTTTCACGTGCCCGCTGCTTGCCATGGACCCTACCAAACTTCCGCGCGAGATCTCCAGATGAGTAGATGAGGGCTAGTAAGGGACAATCCCAACCATAAATGGGTGCAGCCGCCTTGTTAAGTCTTTACATGGCTCTGGGAATCGACCATTTTAATACCAGGTTTTGATTGTGACTCGGATTGTGCTGGCTGAGGCCTGCCGGTCCCTGGTGGCACAGGCCACCCTGCCGTTTGCGCAGGCGGGTTTTGACGAAGGTTTTACTCCGGAAGTCTCCAGCAGCTTGCGGGCCTTCACCTGGGGTTCCGCCAAGGAGAGCACCCGCACGCGAATGCACATAGACTCGGAGAAAGAGAAACAGGAAGACGGAGAGACCCAGACACAAAGATAGGGACAGAGGCAGACACAGAGACGGACGCCGAAACAGACATAGAGACCGAGGCATTGGTGGACACATCAGAGATGAGCGGCACAACAAGCGGACAACAAGAGGGACAGAACACAGAGACAGCGACAGGGAAGCGAAGACCGATGGAGAGAGGGAGAGAGAGAGTGAGAGAGAGAGCGACAGAGAGTCAGAGAGTCAGAGAGACAGAGAGACAGAGAGACAGAGAGACAGAGAGACAGAGCGATAGGGGCAGGAAAGTGCCAGAGACAGAGACAGGGGCAGGAGCGGGGGAAGGACAGGAAAAGGGACAGGGGCAGTGACAGAGCCACCTGAACTGTTTCAATCAAACCGTTTCCACCCCTCATGCCCACTGAACTGCTAAAACATATTCATTTTGCTCCCCTTCCAACGTCAACCAAGACCTCATTTTGAACCTGTTTGGGATCGGGCTATGCGTCCGTTTTCTTGCGCTGTCGCTTTGGGTCGCCAGGCGCGTCTCCTGCCGCCGTGCCCGGCGCATCCGCCGCAAGCGCGGACGGTCACCACCAAGATTCGGGTGCGCTTCAAGATGAGCAAGCACCGGCAACGCGGGCAGCAAAGGGTTTAGAGCTCAAGCCTGTGAAGCCAGACTTTGCTCCTTCTAAAAGCCCTTTTGTTCTTCTGGGTTTCCTTCGTTTCCCATTTCAACCAGCAGAAGGTTAAATGCTTTTGCCAGCGGGAGTCTGCCCATGACTGCCGGCTTGGAAGCAGAGGGATTCGTCGCATTGGTTTCATCGCCACCGGCAGCAACCTGAAAGGGGCAGACTGCACCAAGAGGGAAGCGAACAAATTCTGCACAGTGAGAGGGCAGAGGACGACACACCGCGGGGATTCATCACACATCTGCTGTGCAGCGTGTTGGAACGGATACGAGGTAACTACTGCATGCGGGAGCTGTGATATGCATATATCAGCATATACTTTGACAAAGGATATTGCAAACTGTTTGGATGTGGATATGCAAAGATGTGGATGCATGCATAATGCTTGGCCAGCATACATTCAGCATCTCACATGGCTTCACTTTGTGCTGGCTGTTTTGCTGGCAAGAACAGCAGGTGGAGTGTTTAGCAAGCGACGTAATTTGGAAAGCACCCAAGATGCCACATCTGCATGCGGATAAAAACAGGGGAGGTGCATTGAGCCAACATCGCAGTCTTTCTGCCGGACAAGACTTGCGATCAGTTTCCCTCATTGCGTTCCCGCATGTTCAGAATGGCTCACTGCGGTTCGCTCTTTGCAAGCAAGCCTAGGTATTTGAAGAATGCCGCACTCTTAGTTCATGCATAGCTCAGCAGGATGGAAACTAGAGATCACCTGGAAGCACAAAATGAGCCCATAGCAAGGAGAGATGCCTTTCTAGGTCCATTATTATAGTTTGGAGTGTACATTGCCATGATTAGTTACTCTGGCAACACTGTGACCCAGGAAGGGAGGCTTGCCAGTGTGGACGGTTTACACATAGTTCAGCTTGTTGAACGGAAGCCATGTTGAGGTGTTTGTTCCTAGCCGCTTGGGCCTCCTAGTTGGCTGCGGAATGAGAGCTGCGAATTGCAACAGGGCTTGGGAGCAACACATAGACCCTTGTCGAGATGTTCGACATGTGTTCCGTTTTGGCCCGCTTTCAAGGAATAAGCCTTAGTTAGTTGTTCAACACTAGTGTAAACATGGGTAGATGTTGTCATGACGGCTCCACATTGAGTGGACTTTGAAAACAGGTTTCTCCACCCCCACACGCATGCTCAGGCCAACCGGAAAATTCACAAGGTATCCGTTCAAAAAAGATTCGTGGTCAATTGTCTCGGGCCTCTCATGCCTGGGCATGGATTTCGGAGCCAGGGAGCCAGGATGATTCAAGTCTGCATCAAAAGGGGAGAGTCTCTCCCCCAGTCACCACCAACATCCTTGGGCAGATAGGATCAAGTGGAAGGGGAAATGAGCACATGGGCGTGTCATTTTTTTGGGGGGACCCCCCCCGCCGGTTTTCCTCGTGGTTCCCCTTGAAACCCGGCCCAAATACGGAAGGCGCTGAGCACCTTGCGGGGCTGAGGTGAAGAGGGTGCGCTACATCTCCGCCATTCCGCAGTTCACAGGCGGAATGGATTGCCGACGCTCGGGCTCCTTTTTCCCGTTTGGGTCTCCCCCGTAGTGCGGGGCATGAGCTTTCAAGCCCTCCAAGACAGGACTGCGAGCTGTGCAGTTTTTGGACTGGTTCCCATTTCAAGGCAGGCAACCCGCGTAAACAAAGCCAAGCACGGCTAAACAGGAGTGAACGAGGCAGCGCCCTACTCAAAACAACCATCGGGATGCGTTGGCTGATGGTGTACCCAGGTGGTGGTGTACCCAGGTGTGCAGTGGCCTTTAGCATCATCTTTGGCTCTTCCCAAGGGCTCCCCTTTTCTCCACTGATCCAATGGATCTAGGAGTTGCACAGGAGGTGAGCCCGGTCACAGGAGGGATGTCAGGTTGGGCTTGCACGGTTGGCCTGGACACTTTGCAAGACGTCGGGCACTCCTCCGCCTCGCTTGTGCTTTCTTCCCCTGTCGAGCGGGGAACAAGAGGACCAGGGGTTTGGTAGTCATACCCTCTGGGCCCTCTCAAAAGCACATAGCCAACGTTGGTCACACGCGCTCACCAGCTAGCCGGAGCTTTGCCGATCCCAGTGTTCACCGGTCACATGTTTTCAGTGGGCAGAGGGCCGAAAGCTTCATAGTACTCCGCGGAAGGTTGCTCCGAACAGTGCGCCGCTTGCTGCTGGCTTCCGATTTTTTGGGGCGCCAGGGCCTTTGGGGCGGCAGACCAAGAAGCGACCCATCATCAAGGACTATCGGATCGCGTCAGAGGCCCAAGACCTTTGGTTGGGTTCAGCGGCAAGAGGTCCTGGGAGCTTCAAGTAGGGCTTCAATGCTGCAAGAACGCTTCGCGTGCTTCTGCAGATCCTAAAGTCACACAGTCCCACTTTACGATAGTCCCAAACTGCTGTGGGCTTCCTTGAATAGTCGGCGCCAAGTTTGGCGGTGGCTCATATATTCCCCCCTTGAACACATTATATCTCCAGCTGAGGAAAACTCACTCAAACATTGGGTAACCAGACTCGGTGGCAAACGAATGGAGACATCTGTGGGGGAAGCAAAGTTGCCGCGATCATTGCGCAGTCCCGTGCCCTCCGAACAGATGTCTTCAGTAAGCAACTCCCTAGCATCGAACAAAAAGGCAAAAGAAGCTGCCCCAAAGAGCAATGCATCATTGCCTCCCGCTTGAAAGTTTGTCAACTCCAAAGAAAACACGAGGGGACCGGGGGGGGGGGGGGCAGGGGGGGGGGGGGGTTTTGGCTTCTGGGTCTTCCTCTTCCCAATATTGTGTTGCGGACATTGTTTCAGCCGTTCGGGTTCGGGTTATTTTGCGCTTTCTTCAGCCAGTGTTTGAATATGTGTTGATTGCAGCCAACACATATATATATATATACACATAAATATGTATGTATATATATATATATATATGTACACCTAGCTATGTGTATACAAATATAACAGAAAGTGGCAGGGTCTCTTTCGGCCTCGTTCCATGCCATCACATGCTTGTTGCTTTCCAAGGCCGCGGCTGCGCATCTTCCTCCGAGAGCGCTAGGTGCATCAGCCGACGGCGCTGAGAGGGCTGGAGTGCTCTAAAAAGCGGCGCGGGGGAAGGGAGGGGCGGGCGGTGGGCGTCCAGGGACTAGGTCTTCTCTACTGGAGGACCTAGTGGACTTTGGGAAAATCCGGGCAGGGGACAACAACTCCGAGCCAGAACTGGAGGTTGAGACTTGAGGTTTCATGGGGAGCAGTCGGCGACAAACGTGTTTCCGGGGTCAGGAGTTGATGAAGAACCTGGCTGAAAAGCGGCGGGCTGAAAAGAAGGAAGAGGAGGAGGCCTGGCGTCGACTTCCCTTGCCATGGGCCGTCACGGGTGGATTCCAGAAAAGCCGTCACCAAAAGGTGTGTCCCCTGGTTCCTCAGAACCAGGGCCCAAGGCTGGAGGCCTGTTTCTCAACGAGGTCCTTAGAGAGAGAGAGAGAGAGACAGAGACAGAGAGAGACCAGAAATGTGAAGGGCCAACAGGGGAGTGCTGCTCAGTCACTGCGCAGCACTGCACCCATCACTTTGGGTCTGCTGTTTGAGCCCGCAGGCTGATTCTGGGGGGCGGTTTTTCGAGCTTTGACGTTCAAACTCTGGTTTATGCCGCAACTTCACAGCGCGGAGCCGGCATTTCCTCATTTCACACCAAGTCTGCCGTGCTGGTATTCAGGGAATGACCCATGTTGGAATTGAACCGGAAGGGGATTCCTCAAAAGGAATCCATAGTCGGTGTTATTCGACTTCTCATTCCCAGCCTCTCGCACCAGCAAGTTCTTTGTTGTGTGCTTGATCTGTTGTCTATTTGGGTGCGCAAATTAAACAGGAGGGGTTCATGTTTCCACTTAGGGCTCCATTTCGGTACCGGTTTTTTGAGCCACAGCCATTTGTTGAGAGCGTGGTGCTCCGACTTTCCGGGCCAGGAGAGAAGCAGGAAGCAGTTTGAGCGTGCGCAGGAGTGGGGTTCATGCAGGCCCAGAATAGCATGGGTGCGTCTCGTTTTGACGATACCTATTTGTTTTTGTTTTTTTAGGAGAAAACGGTTTCCCACTGAACGGAGACTTGCCATGGTAAGTGGGTACCCATGGTTGCAAGCCACAGTGCGCTCAAAGAGCTTTGAAGGATCCTTGGCGTGCGCTTTAGGAAGACCTGGTTCCGGTTGCAGGGTTCCAACTCACGTTCCCACGAGCCCGTTTTTTGTTGGCACGCATCGTCATCTGAGGGCATGCTGAGCCTCCAAGGCTGAGTTCTGACAGGGGTTGTTCAGTAGGGAACGGTCAGGGTGTTGGGAATGAATCGGAAGGGGATTCCCTTAAAGGAGCCCACAAGCTTCTTTTTCCTCCATGTCTATTTCCCTGCTGAGAACCAGAAACAAGAGGCAAAATAGTAGAAGGTGAGCCTTGGTAAGACGGTCGCAGAGTCCGTCCGCGCGGCCTTGTTGCTGGGCTCAAGATCCCAGATGCCGATAGACGCAGGCAATGAGGGAGAGAGTTGATGGTGACCTTGGCTGATAGCGAGAGTGCACCGATGCCAAGCCAGAGGACCCTGTCCACAATCTGAGCTTGTTTTCTTCAGCAAGCAAACGGAGAACCGCAATTGTGTTTCTTTGCCCCAGACTGGGCACCATGGGGACTTCTCCAAATGTGTAGGGCGATTGCAATTCCGGAAGTGACGTTCAAAGTGAGAATGCGTCAACCCCGAAAGCAGAGACGCTGAACAATCAATCCCTGCTAAAGTCAGGCACCGGACGCACAAAAGTGAGCTCGCCAAGGAAGCACTATCCGGGGCGTAGTGTGTTTGATCTTGTGTGTTAGGACGTGGTACTCTTGGCGCTCAAAAACAGATCCGAAGATCGGCCCTGGATTTTGGGGGGCCCGGCCGATGGCGGCGTCCGGGCCGCACTTCGGGTGCAGGCGGGGTGCAAGCGCCCGGAGGTTTCTTCGCACCCGCGACAGCTCACAGGTGCCTCCCCATGTGAAAAGAGAGGGATTCCTTGGCTGCTTGTTGAAGGCTTTCTAAGGAGGTACCAGTCGCTCCCCGTTTTTGTAACGTGGCCGGTTTGATCCAGGGTTGGTTTGTCAGCCTCTATGGCAGTTGCATCTTTGCACACTCTTTGCTTGTCGCGTGTGATTTCAATGCTTTCCGGAAGACAGTGCTGCGTTTCTGAACGCTGTTCAAGGAGGTCTCCTCTGGTGCGACCGACCTGGGTAGTGCGGGGCCCGAGTGGAAGGGCCGACAGCTGGAAGGCAAGTCCATCCCCGGTGCATTGACTGTCGCTCCCCCCAAAACTAACTTGAAACCACTGGAAAATGGAAGCTCAGGGCTTCCTTGGTCAAACTTTTAGTTTTGCTAGCATCCACTGCATGAAGCAGTGATCCTCCGAAGGGCGTTGACTGCAGGGACTTGTAGCGACCTGACTGGCCGGACCCATGCCGCGCGAAGGCTCCTTTTTTTTCTTTCCTTCCGGTGACTCAGCAAAAGAATGAATAGGTGTCGCCCAACCCGATTCTGTTGCGGTGGACAACTTCGCTTTGGCTCACACTGTCAGAACATAGAGACGAATCGTCATTCCTTTCCTTTTGAAATGTTGACATGGTATGACATCTTGTGGCAGCCCCGCTGTTGAAGCATATATACCATGGATCCATCACGAGAAACGAAACGGTGCATCCTACCGGTGCAAAAACAGAGAGGATGCATTTCCTTGCCAGATTTCCCCCCCGCTGTTTCGCGGCCTTTTTGGTACGAGTATGGCAAAAACAAGAGGATGCCTTCCCTTGCGCCATATTTTCCCCCGGCCGCTTTTTTCGTGGGTGTTTTGCTGTGGGGGGCGGATGCTTCAGCCTTCCCATGAGGTGCTCCTTCCCCTCTCCGCGCTCGCCTGGGTGGCTGGGGGCCCCAGACTCCGCTCGGAGAAAAAAAAAGAAAGGGCGCAGGCCGTGGTTGCGTGCATGGTCTAGCGGATTTTTTGGTGGTGGGCCGCATGGAGGGTTCAATGGTGCACCTGTTTGCTTGCAATGTTGATCTGAGATTTGAGAAGGGTTTCAGGTTTCTCAGCGGAAGGGAAGCTGGAAGTTATCTCTTGGTTTCTGATGACTGCGCCACGGTTTTGGCCTGGACAGCGCCCCAAACGTGACAACCGGACCCGAAAACTGGCTTGTTCTGAGTGACCCCAGGCCCGTGGAAGTAGCACATCTCGAAACTTTGCGAGGAGCATGTTGCCCAACTGTCTGGGGAGCCAACCTCCGAGACGTGTAGTTCACTTGTGGAAGGATTTCCAGGCAGCTCCCTCGTGTGGCTAGGTGAGACCACTTGCTGGTCAGCCTCCAGGCAACAACTGGGGCGGAAATCCAAGGGGGGAACCGGAGCGCCCTGTATACAGCAGGTGTCCTGCAGATTGAGCCGTCAATTCTGCAATCTGATTGGCTTGTTTGATATGGGCTCTCTTGCGATGTGATTAGCTCACTGGGCGTCGTTGTGTCAGCATCAAACAAGTTGCCCGGACTAGCCTTCCTGAGTACTTCAGTACAGGGGACACTATACACTTTGCCAGAACGCAAGGGGCATTGGGCTACTGCCAAGGCTTCGACCATTTTTCAACCAGGTCAGCCGCCCATCCTGGTGCCTTGCTTGGGCCTTGCCTCCGAAAGAACCTCCATGGATAGCAAACCAAAGGAGAACCCAAGCACAAGGCCGCTCGGAAAGGCGACAGCTCAAAGAACAAATGCCACTGCACAGAGAAAGCTAGCCAGTCAGCAAGCAGGGAAGCACCATACGTCACCATACCATATCTGGTTCGCAGTGGTTGTTGTGCTTTCGTAGCTCCTCGGGCGTTGGGTGACTCATCGTCAGGGCGGAGCTGCAGACATGTATTGGCCGCCCAGGCGCGATGCTGCAAAGTGGGTTAATCTGGATGCAGGATTCGCCGCATCGCGGGAGAAAAAACACCACGGGACTAAAGGGTTACAGGATCGGAAGCGGTTTGTCGATCATCAAGACTGGCGTTTGCGTAGGTTTGATTTCTGAGGGAGGGGCCCAGTTGGTCAGTGGATTTGTTCGCCGGAAGAAGGGGTGGGGTGCAGAGGGCACATCCCCAGCATCCCCAAGAACCCGGACAGCCGTTAAGCGCATCGCAATGCAGCGATAGATTTGTGAATTGAGCGGCCGACGAGCCATTGTCAGAGCTTGCGGTCGTGCAATCACAGGTCTGGCATCTAAAGTTTGACAGCCAAACCTTGAATGGGCCACCCTCGAATCATCCGTTTTATTTTACGTGGTTCGGCAGTCACGGGCTTTGATAAAAAGTACAACAACAACTACTGCTGCTACCACTACTACTACTACTACTACTAATACTACTACTCCTCCTCCTCTTCCTCCTACTACTACTACTACTACTACAACTACAAATACTACCACTGCTACCACTGCTACGACCACTACCACTACTACGACTACTACGGCTACTACTACTGCGATTGCTACCACTACTACGATTACGACCACTTCTGCCACTTGTTACTACTACTACTACTACTACTACTGCTACTGCTACTGCTACTGCTACTGCTACTGCTACTGCTACTGCTACTGCTACTGCTACTGCTACTACTACCACTACTATGGTACTACTACTACTACCACTACTATGGTACTACTACTACTAGTACTACTACTACTACTACTACTACTACTACTACTACTACTACTACTACCACTACTACTATGACCCTTCTGCTGCTGCTACTACAACTAATGACAAGTTCGGTTTTCGAGCTGGAGCTGCCAAGCTGTACTTTGTGTACTACACTTTTACCAATTTGCGTTTTTTGAACTGGCGCAAGCGCACTTCGCGTGCTAAGCTTGCACTGGAAGTGAACAGTTGCGATTTTGAGCTGGCGCAGAGGTGTGCGTCTTTCGCATCAATTGCGCTAGAAAATTACGATTTTGAGCTGGAGCGGAATGTACTTTGTGTTTCTGGTTGTAATGAAAAGTCAAGGTTTCCGAGTTCCATGCGCCAAATGGAAGAAACAAACTCACAAATTCACCTTTTTCTTTCGAGGCCCAGATTTGCAAGCGATATGCCCTAGGGGGCAGCATTCTCACCGTGCCGCGATGGGACCTAGGGGCACCAGGGGCTTTTACCGTCGCTGAAACGCGCAAGAGCCCCGCGCCGATCCTTTTCTTCGGCCGAAAAGAATGTAAAAAGCAAACAAGCGGGCATCTGCCGCTTCACGATGCAGTCGTTTGCAACGCACAGTTTTTTTTTTTTTTTTTTTTTTTTTTTTTTTTTTTTTTTTTTTTTTAAAAAAAAAAAAATATTTTTTTTTCCGCACATGCTGATGCAGAATTTCTCATTGAGAAAGTTGGTCTCGAGGAAAGGCCAGCGCCGTTTTTGATGTTGGGCAAGGGAGAGGCCACCGGCCGGTGCAAATCATGACTATACAAGAACCAGCAGGGGTTTCCTGGAACACTGGAGTCCATCACTGACTCGCAAGATACCGAGTCTTTTGGAGGACTCCCTATGTGAGTTTTCAGAAGAGGACCCCATGGGCTGACATCCTGCGGAAGCGGTTGCCGTCAGGCCGATCAGGATGCATTGATGGAAAAGGCGCGTACAGAGGCAGGGTGTGGGGATGGGTGCATTTGGTTTGGAAGAGGACCTAAGTTCAGGCTTGAACTAGGCAAGTGGTAATCTGTTCTGACCTAACTTTTGTTTGGAGAGCTTCTGTTGGTAATCAAACCAAACTTCCAGGGCCCCTATGCAACAATTCCGCGCTGCCAGTTTGTTCATTTGTGCTTGGCAGTGAACCCAGAGCCAGAGATGGGCTGAGCCGAGTCATCCCACCCAGGTTTCAACCCCGAAAGTTGAAAGTCCAGGACACTTTGCTCGAAACCCTTGTGGGGCTGTAGAAACATGGGGTGGGTTTGCCCCCCGTTTGTTTGTTTTCGCCAACCCACCTACCTTTTTTCACCTCTTGCTGGTTGAACCGCTGGGCCCAAAAACCAGGCTGGGAAAAGAAGACATCACATAGTCATTTCGTGCCATCCATTTATGCCCTAGCTCTTGGATGCAGATTGCGCAAAGCCAGCCCGGCATATTTCGACATTAAAGCTTCTACAAGCCATTCGTTGAAGTGCTTCTTTTAAAATGAATCAACGTTGGTCTCAGTCTCTTTCAAAGTTTTCCAGTTCTTGGAATGGTGTTAATGTTAACCGCGGCTTAGTAAACCCCTGGTTGATTAATAGTAGGGGGGTGTCCCCTTTTAGTGGGGATTCATCACCTGGAACTAATGGGACAGGTTTATGGCGAGTCGCCTCGCCTCGCCGCTAAGACCTTCAGATTTCCCTCGAGCCGGCGACCCGCAGGCGATTGCCCTGGGTGACGAGAAGCCAGTGCCCGGAAAGCCCAGAGTGGGCTGGCCAAGACATGGGGACCCAGAATCAGGGTGAACAGACGACGCCAATGGAGCCATGTCAGTTTTGGGGGGGTTTCTGCTAGATATTCACTTGAGTCCTGAGCTAGAAAACATGCCTGAGGATTAAACGCACCCAGAGCAGCCCCGCACATTTGCGATGCTGACGCCAGTGCGGTCGGTGTGTCTTTTGAGTGACTTTGCAAGCCGCTTTCTGCATTCCAAAGCCTGCTCCGCGCCACTTGGTTTCCACCGACACCTTGGGACCCTCATATCTGTCCGTGCTTTTCGCGGGATGAGCCACACCTTTCTGGCCTCGAAGCGATGGCCTCTTCGCGTTCGGAGCAGTGCTCGATCCCAGGAAGCTGCCCACTGACGCCGCCGGGGTGCCACAGCCAACAGAAAAGCGCCGGGAGATGGGAGGGAGGAGGTTCCTTGCGATGTCGAACTCTTGTTTACCGCGCTGGGTGTCGATTTTTTTTTTTTTTTTTTTTTTAAACGTGAACAGTGGCGTCACTTTTTTCCCATGGTCACGGAGTCCCCATTTCTGGCGTAGGCCCTGCAAAAGAGGTCACGGGTTGCTTTCTGGAGTCATTGGCACTTGATCGGCTTTGGAAGTGAGAAGGGAGCCAACATACGAATCGGGGAAGATTGTGTGTAACAGCTGCTTCGTTTGGGAATCAACACGAAGAGCCGCCAAGCTGGGCATTTGAGCTGAACTTAGAAGAATCTAGAAACGCACCTGCTACAGAGGTTCGATACGTGCACAACCACGAATAAATCCATCGTACGTGCTCGCCATATTGTGAAGAGGATCAAGGCTCGGCTTTACTGTTTGCAGCACCCACGACAGTCCACGATGGCTCGCATTCTTGCGAGAGTGCAGCGGGATCAAAGACAATTTCTAAAGCAAGCATGCTCAGCTGTGGGTGGTACCCTTCCAACGGTTTTTTGTTTTACATGTACTCTTTATTCAGTAGATGGAACATGCCCGGAGCATGTGCACTAGGCCAAAGCTTTTCCATCAATCACAGTCATAAAGTTTGCGGCGACCTGGAGCTGGGCTGTTTGTGAAGCAGCGTCAGTTCTTTTTAACATGTTTTGCGGGTCAGATGTCTAGTGCCGAATTGGCATGGATTTGGCCCGTTCCCTTGCCCGCCTGGCATTCTGCGCGGATCTATATGTTTTTTTCAGATGCGGTTCAACTACGACCGTGGCTTTGGGGCAGGGGTCGCCCCAGTTGACGTGACGCCCAGCCCGGATGTCACCGGGCGTTTCTAGGTCATGACACAATTCTCCATTTCATTTTGCGCGACCTTGTCATGGGCTACGCAGCCATCATGGGTGCTGGGGGGAGGGAGGGAAGCTTGGAGGGGGGGGGAAAAGGAGCCCAAACAAGCTCTAAGGCCTTCTTCTCCCTCCCTCCTTCCCTCCCCCCCCCCCCCCCATGAATCCAGCTTCAGTGGGCGGAGCCAAAGCCCAGTCTCGGATCGGCTCGAGGCCTTGGCCATGAGAGCGCGCGCGCGGCGGCGGGCAGACTGGGCCCGGGCGCTCGAGGTGTCTCCAGCGGCGGGTTGGAGCGCCCGAAGAAACCGTGGCCACCTTCCAGGTCCACACGCTGGGTGGAGAAAAAACCCTCTTGGGATAGATGAAACCCTACGGAGAATGGGACAAGCCGCCAACTGGCGCAGAATTTCGCCCAACCACGGGAACCCAAGTGAGGAAAGTTGTGTCTCGAGTGGTTGTTTTGACGGCGCACAGTGGCAGTGAAACGGGAACGGGGCTCCGGGGCTTGATGCCCCTCTGATTTTTATAGGCTTCTTGTTGAGCCCTGGTTTGGGAGAGGGTGCCGTCCCTGGCGGGCCGAAGCATGGGGGCGTTTTGGGCCTGTGTTCTTTGGGTGGGTGTGACAGTGCAAGATGTTAGTGCTGCGACTCAAGCTTTGTTGAAGGATTTGCATGCCTGAGCAGGGTTCCATGCATGTTTAGCGACCCCCAAGGTAGACACAAACCCAGCAATGGTTGTTTTCTTCTTTTTTTCTTTCGGTTGTAGGCTTCCTGAAGATCCTGCGTTCTCATCAGTTGACGGAGAGCCTGCCTGCAATAGCTGAACTTTGGCAGAGGCCCGGCGGCGGCTGGGGCTGTCTGGAGCAGATGTGGTTGATGTGGTTGAGGCGGGAGCTGCGGGAGCCAACCGCTTTGGCGACTCGCCGGGGCTTATTCCCCACCCAACAGAAAGGGGTTGTTAGATTTTATGTTGGAATCCGCGTTTGCGATGCTTCTACACCACGCCCCCACCCAGTATCCCGCCAGAGCAGCTCGCCAGTGGATCCGAGTATCAGCTGGCCAGTGGATCCCGCCCAGTATCCCGCCAGAGCTGCTCGCCAGTGGATCCCGCCGAGTATCCCGCCAGAGCGGCCTGCCAGTGGATCCCGCCGAGTATCCCGCCAGAGCGGCCTGCCAGTGGATCCCGCTGAGTTTCCCGCCAGGGATCCCGCCAAGCATCCCACCAGAGAGCCCGAGCGCGTCCCGCCGAGTATCCCACCAGAGCAGCCTGCCAGTGGATCCCGCCGAGTATCCTGCTGAATATCCCAGAGTAGCTCGCCAGTGGATCCTGCTGAGTATCCCTTGCCGGTGGATCCTGCCGAGTATCCGGCCAGTGTCGAGCCGGAGCGGCTCGCCAGTATTCGCCAGTGGATCCCGCCAGTATTCCGCCAGAGCAGTTTGCCAGTCTGGTTTTGCTTAATGTCCAAAAGGGCTGATGGGAATTTGGAGTCGAAGTCTCGAGGACGGAGGAATTTGTTGTAACGGTCGTAAGCTCGTGAGTGTGGAGGGTGGGGATTGCTCGAAGCGAAGTATTTATATTTATATATATTTATTTGTTTGTTTGTTTGTTTATTTTTTGTTGGGGGGGGGCTGGGCAGTTTAGCGCACCGGGCAAAGGCTTTTGCAAGTTCTGCACGGAAGCCGGGAGATGGGCGAAACGTGCTCTAAATAATTCATGGGTTTCTTCCTTCCAATGCTGGCAAAGCAATCTTGCTTGAGCTGGTTGCAGTTGAACCACTGTTGGCGCTGCAGCCAGCTTTGGAAGTTGGTCTCCAAACGGCACGCTGGGAGTGGCCCCAACAAGGCCTGCTTTGAGGAGTTTGCCATTGGAGGAATCATCCTTTGGCACACCTGGAAGGCTCACGGGTGCCACGGAGACCAAAGGGGAGGGATGGTCATCGTCCCTTGCACCTCCCTTGCAGTACGGGTGTAACAATTTGGGCAAGTTGTGATGGCTTCGCCAATGGCTCATCGTATGCCAAACCTAAAGCTACCTGTGACAACAAGAAAAGGAAGTTGGGTATCAACAATTTGATGTTGGCCATCCCTTTCATTTGCCTATCCGTTTGATCTTTGGCCAGGCAGACCCGGTGCTCGACGTTCCTCAGCAGGAGCCACGGGGCGTGTAGCCTCAGAGGCAACACGCGTTGGGCGAAGTGGGCTGGAAGCATTTGGGTATGGGTCAGAATCGAACCACCAGAGGACCGCAGGTTTTGGCCCATGTTTCCACTTTCCAGGGCAAGCCATTTGGGGTACCTATTTTTGACCCACAGCCATTTCACACAATTCCAGAGCGACCGCTGGAGCCTGGGTCGGCTTATCCCATGATGCATGCTTGGCCCACACTCAAGAAGGGCTTCTACACTTGCGGCGCCGAGAGAACAAGTGTCAACTGAGGGCAGTTATTTCATGGTGATCCCTGACATGAGGGAAAGTGCAGATGGAAATCGGCATGATTTGACTGGGAGACTGTCAGAGAGCTTTGCGGCGGATTGGCTCAACAAGCATCAAGCTGGAGAGGTGACACCAAAATCAAACCCGCGCTGCCCTTCTTCCCCAGATTTGAGCCACACCCCCGGTCTCGTCGAGTTGCACCTCGCAGACAGTTGCTGGTGACCGACACCCACCTCATAAACGCCACCCGCAAGCAAGACCTTGGCCAAAGCTCGCAGGAGGTCGACCGTGAGCGCAACCGCATCAGAGAGAGGGTGGAGGCTGGGTACTTGGTGCGGCGAAGCCCTGCGGATGCTGTGCGGTCTCGTTCAATTGGGTATTCTGCTGACATGATCCTAGTGTGGGTTGGTCTTATTTGCTTGCACACACACACACATATCCCAGAAGCCGCTGCATTCCGATTTTCTACTTTCTGCTACTCTGGCGGAATACGGGGTGAGCTTTGTGAATTGGGCAGGCACTTGCTCCGAGGCTCTTGTGGCAAGGCAGATCGGTGATGGCTCGCCATGCGTGAGGCCAAGCGCGCCAAAGAGAGGGAGCAGGCTCAGCCGCGCGTTTTTTTTTTGGGGGGGTGTTGGGGCCGGCGCGCTCGTGCGCCCATGCCCCCCCCAGACGACTGCAGACTGCGCCTTGGCGACGGCTTCAGGTTAGGGGGGGGGGGGGGGTGGGGGGCTTGGGCGCTTGTGCTTTCATGAAAGATTGGGTGCGCAATCATTCAAAGCAAGACATGTCTCTGCATTGAAAAGTGGGTGGTTTGCTTTGAGGAGTACTTGTTTTAGACTGCCAACAGAGCCTCACTTCATGCGCAGAAAAGGACTTACGTTGCATGACTATCATATGTCTTGCTCAAATGATGCAGCTCTCTTGCTACGAAGCATCCACTCCCCCCCACTGCAGGCATGCTGACATTTCCTACGCTACCGGCAGCACTTGATCAGACGGGCCTGCCGTGCTGCAGTTGAGGATCTGTAAATGGAGGTTTTCAAGATGGCGACCCCTGCTCCCTTGATTTGACCATGGCTCCAAATATGACATCAACCCGTACGGAAAGAATCCAGCAACTTGTTCCGGTTGAATGTCACGTCACATGCTCGTTTTTGAATCGGTTCTGCCTGCTTGAAGCCGAGTATCGACTCCTCCGGAGGCGGAAGCCAGCCTGGGTTTGATACGCACTCACAACACAAGCCCACCAACTGGACCAGCGTTGAGCCATCCTATCCGCACTGATTTGAATCAGGCCACTTCCTTTGAACCTGTTGGATTTGATTTGGCTGTGGGTCAAAAATGGGTACCCAACATGGAACCCTGGTATATGAAACCAAGGACTAAAACCTGCGGTCCATGTCCTGGTGGTAAGATTTTGACCCATACCCATTTGTCTCGCAGCATATGTCCCCTGGTTTTGAGACCGGAGCCGGCCCATGGTTCGCGTAGGCGGAGCTGCGCGCTGCCACGGAGGAAGAGTTGAGGGAGGGGAGGCGGAGCGGCGGAGCGGCGGAGTGCGGACTGCCCGCGGGTTGGCGTTGAGAATCTGCCCTGACACCCACCTGACACCTACCTTCTGCACAAAGTGCTTCGTTGAGAATCTGCCGCAAGGTTTTGGGACAAAAGCCCCGGCTGGGTGGTAGCCCACACAAGCCTGAGGTTTACACAATTGAAGGACGACTGTCGCCAACACCGGAGGGTCTCAACTTTCGTGGCACGAGACAGTTCTGTGTCGGCGTCATGACAAGATGTGGATAGCTGCTTCGGGTTGTCATCCACGGGACAAACATGGATGGCCCGGGGCCAACCGAGAGCGATGGGGTTGAAGAAAGGAGAAGTTAGCACTGGCCATGGCCAGGAGATGGTTGAAGGCAGGATCAGTTAACTTCTTGTTTTTTTTTTCTTCTATCTTATTACATGTTCCATGTCATCATTTTTGGCCTGGCCTGTGGGCGGCGTTGGCGCATGTGCAAGCCCTTGAGTCGACAGCCGGAGGCACCAGGCAAAGATGGAGGCCACCGAGCCCGGGCGCCTGGAGGGGTTCAGATCGGGTGGGGGATTGGTTGGTTGGTTGGCTTGCTGGCTGGCTGGCTGGCTGGCTGGTTGGTTGGTTGGTTGGTTGGTTGGCTGGCTGGCTG
The DNA here is from genome assembly GCA_963377175.1 of Effrenium voratum. Taxonomy (NCBI): domain Eukaryota; class Dinophyceae; order Suessiales; family Symbiodiniaceae; genus Effrenium; species Effrenium voratum. The sequence goes on from CAUJNA010000102.1 coordinate 162,658, forward strand.
GCTGTCTGGCTGGTTGGCTGGCTGGCTGGCTGGCTGGCTGGTTGGTTGGTTGGTTGGTTGGTTGGTTGGCTGGCTGGCTGGCTGGCTGGCTGGCTGGCTGGTTGGTTGGTTGGTTGGTTGGTTGGTTGGTTTGGGCTGCAGCGATTTCAGTCATCGGAATGCTGGGTTTTGACAGAGTCAATTGAGCATCGCCCGTGTCATGGTTTCATATTTGTTGCCTTCCAATGCAGCCGCTCGATTGTTGGGAAAGCCGCAACTTACTCCCGAAGCAGAAAACCAACTTTAGGCGGGTGTCAGTCGAGCACAAAAGGCTCACGCTCCAAAGCAACCGGACAGTAGCGCATGGAGTTGTCCTTTACTCAGCCCCTCACGTTGCAACGTTGGGGTATGTCTTTTTTCGGACCCTTCCAAATGGTGATTGTCCTTTTGGTTTTGCTGCAAGCACCAAGATCTTTGAGAATACTTGTTGGTTTCTCCCTTTCTCGCGCCTCGAGAAACCCGAAAGCGAAAATGTTGGTTCGCTGAAAGAGCTTCTCCAAACATGTTGCCGGTTTACGTGCCGTGCACAGCTGTCTTGCCAGCTGCCGCTCCCCCAATTTGTCATTTCCTCATGGCTCCCAGACGTCTTCTCTGACTTGACCCTCTCCATCTTGTGAAAACATTTGCCAATGGACTTGGGATTTGCACTTGGGTCTCTTTGTGTCTTTCATCATTGACTTTTCATTGGGTGAAGCCAAACCTTTTTCGGTTTGAACAAGGACAATCTGGGCACCCTCAGGTCAAAGCACTTTCTTGTAACCGGCACCTCGGGCGCTGTGTCCAAACCCTTTTCGGTGTGAACAATTGAAAGGTACTCTCCCCCTGGCCGCAGGCGCGCCCGCACGCTGAAGGAGCGGCGCCGCGCAGAGCGGGTGGCCTCACTCCGAGGGGTGCGGGCCCCTGGCCCTTGAGCTCTGGCCGATGGACGGAAAGTTGCGGCATGGGGAGGTGGTGCGATGGCTGGATGGGCTGGCAGTTTTGTCTTTAGGTTTTCTGGTTTCAGGTGGTTGTGAATGTAGGTTCGCTCATTTCGACACAGAGATGCCGCAGGTCTAGATCACACGGCTTTTTGGAAGGAGTTGATTGTAGTAGGGCGCCCAACTCCTTAGAGTTGCCCCACCAGTGCCCTGAACATTGAGTTGTCAGTTGGTGCTGGATGCATGACATGGTCAGTCTGGCGCGCCCAAGTGTGTTCATGAGTGTGGTTTCGGTCAGCGATACACAAGGTCGCCCAGCCATTGGGGGGAGATTTCGGTGGCTTTGCTTCTTGTGTCTTGACGACCTGACATGTGTTTGGATGTCGTCTTGCGCTAGGTGCAGCTTCCTAGTCTTCAAGAGGCGGGAAAGGATCTGATGGAATGGGAGAAGTCTGGGTGATGGCTTTGGTTTTTCTCTGATTCCCCAACTGAAAGAACCAGGGTTCCGGAGGGTTCCAGGGGAGGGGCTGTTGGGGATTCCACTTGGGCTTATTTATGCTCTGAAGAGTTCAATCGTGTCCAGGGACGCAAGGCACGTGTGGCGGTGTAGTGGACAGATGGGAAACCATCACTCAATTGGTGCTTGGCAAACTCACAACTTGGTGGCTCGCCATCCCCTTAACCTTTCAGCTTTTTATAGCCGGGGAATCTGAGGACAGCCCAGACAAGGAACTCGACAAGTGGATGAGAACCTGCCATGGCAGGAAGCGTCTTCTCTCGTTGCGCGGGGCTTTTGTTTGGAGCCAACTCCAGAAGCGAAACGACGACCGAGCTCCGAGCTCTGGAGATTTTCGCCCAGTTCTCGGGAAACGCGCGAGCGCGTACCCACATAGGTCGGTCTTTGTGAGGGTTAGTTCTTTTGGGTGGTTTTAAAGGCACACCAAACTTGGAAGACCGTTGCGCCATTTTGCGGGTCCGACAAAGATACCGCCCCCTCAGATGTTTCCCATCCAAAGACTCGTCTCGGGGTACCCATTGCGCTTCATGTTGGCCAGGGTGAACGTTCGATGTCCTTTATTTACCCAGATGACCAACCTCAAATGGGTGGAGTTGCGGCATCCAATTGCAAACAGCGATACTTCTCATTTTTTTCTTCGGGGAGTTCCCGCGTTGCCTTTTTTTTGGAGCCACCTTTTGGAAGTTCGGGGTTGAAGGCTGACTCAATTTTCAGGCGCGGGCCATGAGCGTGGTGCGGCTGCGGGACGCTCTCTGGAACGCCCGGGGGCCCCAGCCGGTCAAGCCCAGGGGTCCACTGAAGCTCACAGACTAGACATATGGCCGTGGTGGTCAAAACCAATGGGATACCATTTTGGTTGGTAGGTGAATTCACCACCCATTTTAGTCTAATTACTTTAGTGGGGATTGAGACGTTCACTGGAGGTACACACTTTTGACCCATGGCCATATCATGGGAGCTGGGGAGACGGGGGGGGAGGGAGCCCAAATAGCCCTAAGCTTCGTTTTGCTGAAATTAATATCCTCTATGTTTTTTGGGTTGTAAAGGGAGTCTATGCTTACTGGAACTTTGTTAAAACTCCAAGGGACAAAAGCGCAAATGAAAGCTATTAAATTGTATGGACGCTGGTAACGAGGGGTTAAAATCCATCCAGTTGCTGTTTTTTTGGTCTTCTGGAGCGTGCATGTTCCCCAGCTTGTGGTTGTTAGCACTTTCCCGGGCCCACTGTTGGGCTCTTTCCTGATGTTCTTGAAGCTCCCAATTGGAGCTCTATTTTGGGTCCAGCAGAATTTGGTGACGTTGGTCCTGACGCAAGCGTTGCAATCAAGCAGACGCAAGCGGGGTCTCGCGGATTTTTGCTGCATCCATGGCTCAGAGTCACCACAAGCTGGCAACAGCTTGTCTGCAGGGAATCGATGTCAATGAGCAAGCAATTGATTGACGGCCACGGTTATTTAGACGAAACACCCAAGGAAGTCTTCTTGGGGCTTCTGTTTTAGGATCTTGGGAGAGTATGGGGTGGGAGTCCAAGATGGTGGTTGCAGTACTCTCAAAGTGGGGACGCAGAGGCGTGCAAAGTGGCGCGAGTTGATCTTCAGAACAGGTCTACCCCATTCAGCTTTGGCTTTAGCTTAACGGTGATTGACAAGGGATCCACTGGGATTGATAAGGATTCATGAGCCAGGCTTCCGTTCAGAGCGCAGTGCTCAGCGATAGCTTGTTTTTCTTCTTCTTGTAACCTTCCCGGCGTTCTTTTGTTTCTCGGGCGAGTTCGACGGAGCCTGTTCACCCAAGCAGCGCATGCCAAAAACGGTCCAGGGATGCTGTGGCTTGCTTTGCCCCTTTCCTATGACAACAAGATGTTGGTTAAAACATTAATTGCCAATTGGTCCGCACAGGAGTGAACCGTCGGTCAAACCCAAGCGCCACGGCTTCCCAAACTTGTCATCAGGTATTTGCCCTTGCGTGAATGCTTGATGCGTCCACTTCAGAGCGAACAGGATCTCCAAATATCGCTCTTGTTTTGCCTTGGAACCAATCAGGCATGTGTGAGGGAAAGTTTGGTTGAAGCTATGCTGAGCACAAGCCAGCTTGTTCGCCCAGTCTGAGGCTGTGAGCCGCTCAGGTTTTTTGGCGTTGGGGCTCGGGGCATATCCTTCCGAGGCTGGGTATCCGGCGCGCGGTCTGCCGTCGCCCGCTGAAGCCAGGCAGGCGCCTGTGGGTTGCTTGGTTTGGGTTTGTTGCCGGAGCGGATCAGAGAGAACCATTTTGGTAGCCCAAGGTGTGTTGCACATGTATAGCGTACTTGATTGATGTACTGGGTCCCTTGTTTCACGGGTTGATGTCAGACGCTGGCCCTAGCCAACACCGCAGGCAGCTGAGCCAAGACGAGCTAAGGGCGCAGCTGCAGCAAGCGAAGGTGCGAAGGGATGGGGCGTTGGCTCCCTGGTTTGTGATGCCCGCAGGTTGGTTGTGAACCTTAGCGGCTTGAGCTTCCGTTTTTTTTTTTTTGCTACGTGTTGTTCGGCTGGTGGGTTGTCATATTTTTGGATAGCTCCCTTGGCTTTGCCGTGCAAACCGGGGTCGGGTTGGGAGCGATGTGCTGTTGATGTTTATGTCATTTTGGCTGAACTTCTTTTTAGTTGTGTCTTCCGGTGCACAGTGTCTCCAGTTTCAACGCCTGTTTCCAGTTGCTGACTTCCCTTGCAGATTTTCCTCAGAGCACCACGTTGGTTCTTTCAATCGTTGTTCATTTGACAGTTTTGCCAGCAATCCTCAGCTTGCCTTCGTGCTTTCATTTGCTTTATCCTGTCACTCCCATGGACACTTGCGCGTCGCTCGTTGTTGGTTTACCGGAGCGCTTCGTGACCAATGGATGGCTGCTTCCGATGCGCCACATCGCCCGCCTCCCGCCGTGAGCATTGGTTGCGTCAGGTCTGGAGCTCCACTTTCTGTCTAACCGCTTATTATCTCATCTATCTTCTGAACGCGCTGCGCCTGCCACGAAATCTGTTCCCGACTTTCAAAAGTGCTACGACTGCCACGGCGAGCTAATGTTGCGGAAAGTGCCAGCTCCAAGAGTGCTCCGAAGATGCTCCGAGCTCGCTCCAATCGTGCTCCGACCAGGCGTCCCGATCACATCCCAAAACACCGAAACCTGCGGAGGGTTGCACCTTGTCTAACATTCCTATTCCCCCGCCACACGTTTCGTGCATCCTCATTTGTCAGAGAGCCCGCTTTCAACTAATGCCGTACCGTACCATGGAGGTTCCTTCTAAGCTTCCTTTGATCACAGAAATATATTCGCCCCCCCCCCCCCCCCCTTCCCCCATTCCCCTCATTCCCCACCCCTCACCCCCCCCTCACCCCCCCCTCACCCCCCCCCCGTCCGCCATGTTCCCGAAAGGTTCTCGGTTTTCAGACGTCGCCATGTCGGCCATGTGCTTCGCCCCACGTCTCCAGGTTCGCTTCCTGTCGCAGCTGCAGAAGGTCTTGGTCAAGGCGCCACCTGAGGCCCGATGCGATGGCGATGTGGATTCGTGGTTTTTCTTGCGATCGGTGCGAGAGATGCAGGGAATGAGAAATGGAACGCCCCTTATAAACAATTTTGAACAATCCAACTGGTGGTTTCCTTTAAGGGAATCCCTGGGTTCATTCAACACTCTAGCTGGTGGTTTCAACTGGAGGTTATTTTCTGGGTTCATGCAACCACATTTTTTACTGAGCACCAGCAAGTTGTTTGGACATGCGGTACCCTTCCACGGCGTGAAAATACATGTGGCTATGAATTTTAAGAGTTGGAACCCCCTCCCAAGTGGTGGACATGGATCTCCACCTAAATGGCGCCCACCAAGTCGTGAGGCCACGGGGGAATGCTTTGCCTCCATTGCATTCATGCTGGCTTGAGGTTGGGGAAGTGGTGAGATGGCCCCAAACCCTAAAAGTGTTCAGGACAAAGCAAGCAGGTGCCCCCGGATGGAGACATATCCCAATTTGGTTGTGGCCAAGTGAGCCTCGGAAATGCCGATAGGCTCTAACTGCCCGCCAGGCGGATGAGGCCGAGCGAGACGGGGAAGCTTGAGCTCGGTGCAACGACAGCTCTCACGGTTGCGATGGGTTTGGGGTTGCCATGTCACGTTCCTGGCCATTGGTGTCCTTTTTGATTGTTTTGGTGGAAAAATAGATGGCGATTCCTGGTTTTTACCTGGTGGTTTAATCATCTACCCGGGAAATCCATCGATTTGCCCTAAAAGGACACCTATGTTCCTGTCACATTCATAGGAGTCCTTTTTGGGCGAGTCTGGTTAAAAATAGATGGGTTCCACTGGTTTAGATGGGGTTTATGCCCCATTTACCAGGGCCGTCTATTTTTTTCCAAAAGGCCACCTCTGATCACATTCCTCCCTTGTTTCTTTCGCAGTGGTTACGGTGGCCCGCCTTTGGCGCGCACACGCGTCAACTGCATTGAGTGGACGGACGGTGGGCTTCGCGAAAGGATCAAATCCAAACCCTGATTCGGCCCGGGCCTGTCCTCCTGAACGGGGACACAGGCTAGAGATAGATGGCCCGCCTCCTCTTGAAAAGGGCAGCGGGGGTCCGCCAATGGGGAGGGCGTGTGATTGGGAAGGCTCCTTGGTAGAACACGGAACCAAGTGGCAAACAGCCGGCCGGCTTGATGTGTCCCGCTAAAAATGGATCTTTCTGGAGGCAAACAACAATCTGATGTTGGATGGTTTGGGCATTAGGGCAAGGTGGGTTACTTTTGGATCTGCCCTAAACTTATGTGAACGTAATTCGGACCCGCGCTAAGCGGGTATCAACAGCTCTACAGGGGGAAGTGCACTTTGGCAGCCTTTGTTTGACGGCATGCACACATTGCCAACTTCTATCTGGCATAAGCCAGCAAGTGGGTCCGCAGCTCACACCAACTCGCCTTGCGCACCAACATGTTGGGATGATTTTAGTTGAAGCGTTGGCTGCAACATGCTTGGGCAGACGCACGCAATCTGTTGTCAGTGGAGCAAATCAGTGCGCATAGGCGCTCTCTAGAGGACCTTATTTGGTGCGATTTCAGACCACCCAAAGCTCCGCTTTTGGCCTCACCGTTGCCTTCTCAGGAGAAACTCCGGATGCTGGAGAAGCGCGCCCGTGAGCGCGAGAGAATTGAGGCGCGGCGTTTTCGGGTTCCGTGGTTTGGAGGGAGGTTCGCATGGATGTGAAGGGCTGGGTGATTTTGGGTGTCTGAAGTTGGCTCTGCCTTGTCACCCCTCCATAGCTCAAGGTAAACCTTTTGGCCTGTCGCCTCACCATGTTGGAGGCAGCAACAAACTGCATCCCTCAGTGGAGTGTGCACCGCGAATATGGCATAGACAATCATGGCCACGCCTGACACGCAGCCCTTTTGCTGCTGGAAACGGGCCTTCTCTCACGGCAAGATTGACCCATTTCAAGTTTGTCAAGTGCGGAAATGTGAGGCGCGAGCGGCTACTGATGCGATCTGCAGCGAACTTCAGTGGAACTGCCTGGATGCTTGAAGCGTCGAGCTTCCGTCTTCCAGGCGACTGTGACACGAACCCGTTTGGTTTTAGACGGTCCCCGATCTCCCTTGGAAGCACCTTCGCCAGAGGTAATTGTGCATGGGAAGGGCTGAGGCACGAATGCGGAAGCACTAGGGGGCCTTTTTTTTTTGCGGCGTTTTCAACACGAAGCCAACGGGGAGCCGACGATTTACAGAGAGGCCACACGAGGAGCCCAAGGTGTACTCGCATCAGTCGCCCTTTGTATCCCTGCAGAATTCACCCCCTTGAACATGGACACTTTGATTAGACTGAGATTTTGTGCCAAGATGCCTGAGGGCAACCCAAAATGGTGCTGAAATGACAAGTCAAGCAGCAACATGGCTTTTGTTCACAGCCTGATCTTCCATGCGAGCTAGACTGCCAGGAGGAAGAGCGCCAGGAAGCTCTTCGAGCCGGGGCTCCCGGGGAAAACTCGAGGCGTCCGTTGCGCGGTTCAGTGGATTGGCAAACTCACCTTGCGAGTTGGATCCAGTTGGCAAGGTTCGGCATGGCATCACCGCCACGCCTTGACCCATGACCCATGGAGAAGTCCAAGCGACGACTCGATTTCAAAAGCCGGGAGCGAGCTTGCTGATGGCGGATGGGCAGCTTGACTACTTTGCAGCCGAAGCTTTTCTCTCAAAGACCATTCAGACCTATGGGAATAGCCAGAGATCGGAAGAAGCACATGTTTCACTTGGCCTTTAACTTGCCCAACCACTTGCGGGTGGAGAAAGCATCATTTTGGTGTGATGCAAAAGATTGCGAAGCCACGCACCGCAGAGCTCAGGCTCAGAATGGCACCTCAGAGCTCAGACGTTGAATTTTGCCGCTGAAAAAGCCACGATGCGCGGCTTTTCCGCACATGCGTTTTGCACGGCGTGAGCCTTCACAGGGTCGGCAGTTTTCCAGGCCCTGTGCCTCAAGGTGTCGCTCGATTAACCCCGGAGGGTTCTTCTAACTGGGAAGGTTCTCGCGTGGCATCCCTCAAAAAATCGTCACCACAGCTCTGCTGTCTGACACTGTCAGACTCCATAATAGGGTTGATGAATATTCCATTTGGGGCCCCCAGCTTTGCCCATGGGTAACTTTCCGATTGAGTTCGAAACATCAATGGTCATCCCATGTATCACGGGACCTTTTGATCAACCCCCATAAAATTTGTCCCGGCAAGGCCGCCTAGGCGAAAGTTCAAAGTTGCTTTCCCTTTTCCCCAAAACGGACACCTATGTCTGGAACCCCCGCCCCCTCTTCCGGTCGCTCAGCTCAGGCGCTCAGGGAGCGCCGAGCGCCTGCCGCAGCGCCCGAGGCGGCTGTGGCACGGCTCTCGTGGACGTGACTTTTCTCCTAGGTCCCCCAGTAGTGGGGGAGGGTTCCCCGACTAAAATAGACTACAAAAAGGGTACCCTTCTTCCAACCTCTCTCTGAAGGGACCTAGTCTCGAATCTTTTTCTTGGGTGAAGCGTAGAGATGTCAAGCCGCTGGCCGTCAGCTACTTTTTGGAGGAAACAGGCTGGTGGCTGGTAAAAAACCTGGTACTTTAAGTGCTTTTTGTTTTTCGGCTATGATATGTCGAGTTGCAGTTGTGAGTGGGGGATGTGGGTGGGTGGGGGGGGGGTGGGGGGGGGGGGAGGATGTTACCGTCGTTACGAAAGGCTTGCGCGCACACGAACACACATGCCAGGTTGATGCATGGCCAATGTTGGTTGCAGATGCTGGCAAAAAGCGTCTGGAGAGCCACCAATGTCCAACCCAGCAAACATGAGCTTGCTAGAAGAGTCTCTGTGACGAGAGCACGCAAACGACCCATTTGCAGCATAGTGGGGGCTCAATGTGTGGACAGAGGGTGGCAATTATTGCAAGTCTATACAACAACGCAGCTTCACCCTAATGACTCTAATGTGTTTCGCCATACGCACAGCTTGTTTGGAGCACCGGCTTCCGATTGGGATGGATTTCAGCCGTGACCGTCGGCTGCAGCTTGTTGGTTCAGATTTGTGAGCAATTGAACTGCAACTACGCAAAAAATGGGTTTGTGACCATTCAATGCAGTTTTAATTCTCCCGTTCACTGCCAAGCATGAGCCAGAGATGACAAATTGCAGAAAAGCCAGGGGAAAACACGTGTGACCCAGCTTTCGCTCCCAGGTTTTTTAACAGCCTGTGACCTTTTTGGAGGGGTGACTTAGATCAGATTCATCAACTGCGAAGTGCCCGCGCAGGCGGCGCGAGAAGCAGCGAAGCCCGCCGAGGCGGGGGTTTGTTCGGGCGTGGGCGATGGTCATTCCGTCTGTGTCGAACTTGGGACGAATAGCCACATGGAGTTTTCCAATTCATGGTCTCCAAGAAGGAATCAAAGGGACGGTAGTGATGTGGAGCTGTGGACAGTCTCGCATGAGCTGCGATGTATTCGTAGCGTACATATTTGATCACGGAGCAGCAGTGGGCAAGTTTAGGTAGTCTAAAATCTCCTCGCGCTAAGCCAGGGTCAATCAAGGCGGTCCACATTGCATCGCTGACTCATGCCGGGTGAAGTATTCAAAGGCTAAAAGAGAACAGTCTGGTCTCTTCGGAGCCGGTTGCCTTGCGATCGTAGGGAATGAGGCAAAATGGAATCAACCGTAGGGAAGGGCATGAGAAATGGAATGAACCGTTTTTGGATTTAGGGAATCAACTGTTTTGGGATTCCCTTGAAGTTGAAGCCACAAGGCATGGTTTAACTCGGAAACATTCCATTCCGCATTTTGGTCACATCCGTGACTCGCAGTCTCGAGAGTTGGCTTGGGAGGCGCTTCCAGAGGCGCCAAGGGTCTCGGAGGCAGGGGAAGAGCACAGAGGGCAGGATCTGGTCCAAAAATTGCAGATGGGAAGTGGGACCTGGTGGAACGGTTTGTGGAAGATGTATTTGATTTGGGAAAATGTCTGCTTCTTTCTGCTTGCGCAGAGGTTGGACTTTTCAGGAGAACTTTGAAACTCGGCAGCGTCAAGCTAGGTTTCGAGGCTCGCCTCAAAGCTATAGCCGTCTCAAGCCACTGGCTTGTAGCTGACTTTCAGCCCCATCAGCATGGATTGCCCAGTCTTGGGAGGAATCGTTGCGCAGTGGCCTAGCACACCCGACCAGTTGTTGGTTTTGGTTCTGGGCAGCCAATCAACATTGCTCGTTTTGTCTTGAACACCAGATGCGATGGTGGCCTGTTCTTTTTGGATACTTCAACGCCTCTACCGGCGTTGCATTGACAAAAAGGAACTGGTGCTGGCAAGAATGGGCTTAGTTTTATGCTGCAAGACCTGCGGGCCCTGACGGTTTAATCTTGAACCGTACCCACAAGTTGGCAGTTGATTTGGTTGAAGGGCCTTGCATTGACAGAGGGCTCTTTGGTTGTTTCTTGCTTGCTCGTGTTGTTGATATGATTCGATATGATCTTGTCTCTATGACGCAAGGTTCCCCATTCCATGAGAAGGTTCTTGAGCTCACCTTTCGACTGGTGATCCCGATGCTTGAAAGGGACAAGCGAAGAAGACTGGCGAGTGTGAGAAAAAGCCTGGACTGGTTGTTTTCAGCCTCTGTAGCCAGAAAGTCAGGCATTTTTGGGATTGCCAGAGGCAGGGTCGCTTCCTTCATTCTTGGCTTTGATTCGGAGCAAGGTTTTTCGGCAAGGAAGACAAGCGGATCGGATCGAAGAAGATCTTTCCAGTTGCTTGGTGGCTCCCTTAGCCTTTTAGCTTTTTCTTGTTTGGTGGTTGGATTTCCATGCAACCCACTACAAGGTAGTCGCTTTTGGCAAGGGATTTTAGGACAGCCCAAGTTTGAGATGGCCAGAATCTTCTGGGCATCGTGGCCTCGTGGCCGCTCTCGGCCACCAAACCCGAGGCCCCGCGCATGGAGAATGCGCCTCTGCCGGAGGCAAGGAGTTCACTCCATGTTTGGCAGGTCAAGAGCTTGAGCCGCTGTGGGCCAAGGACTAGACGTTGCGTTTTTGTTTTTTTTTCTCCTTTTTTTTTTCTCCCTTTTTCTGCAGTTTTGGACACCACTGACAAGCTGCAAAGCTGTGAGGCAAGGAAGCCTTGGGCCTTTGGTTCAGGTAAGGCAGCTGGCTGGAACAACATGCTGGAGGGTTTCTGTGCCTTGGTTTCGTGCTGGGCAAGAGGATATTTTTTTTCACACCCGTGACATTGACGACTGCGTAGATGCGACATTGTGTTTGACACAATCTGCACAGAACCACAATTGATTCCCTATTGCAACGCGGCCGGCAGCCTTTCGATCTTTGAGCAAGTACACATTGCAGATGAGCTCTCAGTGATGACAGTGATGCATTGATGCATTGCAGTTAGTAATTATGTATTTGCCGGGGGCTCCATGTTGCTCAAATCGCTTGGGGTGCAAAAGCAAAAACAACTGCCTGTGGCTTGATTCTCGCTCATGATTGGCAGATCGCCCAGGATGCATTTTGGGACAGAGAACTGTGCCGGTTCAGACAGTTTGCATTTCTCAGGGCGTGCAACGCTGGTTTGACCACTGCGCGTGTTTCGCAGCCATATGGCTGCCTTTCTGGCAAGCGGTTTCCGTGCTTGAGTGAGAGTTCAAGTTTGGCAGGGGGCCAATCATCCGCAAACCAAACTCCCCCAAAAGCCGCGCAGGCACCCGCGCCCCACGTGGAGGTCAGCGTGATGCCTGAGGCAAGACGCGCCAGATGGGAATGGGTATGCGGGTTCTCCAAATGGTTGGCTTGATCCGACACTTCAGATCTAGTGTTTTTTGTTTGGAATCGGACTCCCCAAAATGTGTAGGGTTTCCTTTTGGTTTTCCCTTTAAACCAACATTTGAATGATTGGCAGGAGAGTTGGCAAACAGTGGTGGCTTGTTGCAATTCACTAAGTGCCGGAAGCGGGTAGTCAGGGCCCCGAGTTGTTTTGTCTCCTAGGTTTGGCGGTCATGGAAGGGGTCCCGGTCGGTCGGTCGGTCGATAAGTCGGTCGTCGGTGGGCGGGTGCTTCTTTGGCTTTCGCGGCTTCTTGCCGTGCTTTTGTGGCGTTTGGCTTGCCTTCCCACTTAGCTAGCATCACTTCCAGGATGGTGTTTGCAACCCACCCCAAACCAGCACCCCAAACCGACCAACCCTAAACCCACCCCTAAACCCACATTAAACCAGCACACTTAAGCATCCTGAGCCAAAGCCCACCACAACCCCCCCAAACCCACCCAAACCGGCGCTCTAAACTATCCCTAAACCAGCCTAATCTAACTTTAAACTCCCACTGCACCCAGCGTAGACCGCAAATAAATACCCACCCTAAACCCTTGCAAAAACCGCACTGAAGAAGCCCTACAGAAACCGAAAACCCAACCTAAACGAACCCGAAACCAACCCTCGCCAACCCCAAACAAACCCTGAGCAGATCCTGACTAAACCTAAGCCCACCCTTTTCCAACCCCCAATCCTGACAAACCCTGAGCCAAACCTAAACCCAGCCCAACCCTATACCAATCCGAAACCCAGCCTATACCAACACCCACCCTGAACCAGCTTGAAGCCACCTCAGGATCAACCCTAAGCTTTGGACCAGCAAGCATCCTAAACCAGGCTGAACCTACCCAAAACCGCCCTAAACCAGGCTAAACCCAATTGAAACCCTCAACCAGCCCCAACGACCCTAAACCAACTCTAACCCCGCACTAAACCCAGCCAAAACCACAACTAAATCCCACCTATGCCAACCCTAAAGAAACTACCCAATCCTATTGCACTATAGCAACCCTTAACCCCTCCCAAACCACCAACAAACCATGCCAAAACCAACTCTAAACAGCCCAAACCTACAGCAGCCCTAAATAATTCTAAACCCACCCTAAACCAACCCTAAAACCACCCTAAACCAGCCCTAAGCCCACCGTACACCAGCGCACGAACAATCCCGACCAACCTTAAACCCCACTCGAAAACAACCCTAAGCCCACCCTAAACCACCACTAAACCAACTCAACCATCCCTAAACCTTAAACCCATCCTAAAACCACCCTACACCAACTCTAAACCAGCCTTAAGCCCAACCAAAACCAACTCTACACCCACCGCAAACCAGGGCTAAAACCACCAAACATCAACCCCTAAGCAAGCCCAAAACCACCCGAAAACAACCCTGAACCAACCCCAGCCCACCCTAAGCGCACCCTAAACCAGCCCTGAACCAAGCCAAACACCCACCCTAAAAAAATCCAAGCCCGGCCCAAACCCACCCCAAACAATGGCTTCTTCGAAAAAAAAAGGTGAACCCTCTGCGGCTTTTCTGGATCGGGACCGCCTCGCCGAACCTAGGAAGAAAAGGGCCGTGCCGAACCTAGGAAAAAACTAAACCCTTCCGCCGGGTAGTCATGATCATCATGCGGCTGTTTGGAGACCCTTTGCACTTCTCCCTTCTCTGTTTGCAGCCTGGTTTCTTCGAGTTGGTCACCAACTCTTTGATGACAAGCCCAGTTTATCCAATGTGAAAAAAAACATGCAGGACCACATTGCATCTCAGCGTCCACGCTTTGCAACCTCTAAGCCCAGTGGATTTTTTAAACGTACTTCCAACTTCAAAGCATTGGCAGGCATAGGGCATATCTTGGGCCCTTCAAGATCCTCCTGGCTGAACTTTGAGAGGAGAGCGCCGGGACTTTGCTCTCATTGAACTTCTTGAGAGTTCATGTTTCGGTTTGCCTCCACGCCTCTGGACTTTTTGCAAACGGGTTTGTCTGGCCCCAGGGATTTTTTCCAGGGAGGACACATTTTCCTTGTCCAACGCTCAGCGTTTGCAGGTGGACCCATCTCCAGAGGCGGGATGGGGAGGTGGAGTCTGTGTCAACCTCGGAGAAAGCAGCACGAGTCATGAGCTTTCAGCTGTCCAATGTTGGCAGGGCTGCGTCCAAGTCAGATCTCTTCTTGACTCGGCGACGACTTGAGAAAGTGTTATTTTTGCCCACGAAGCGTACCGACTTTGAATTGCTTTTTCTCTGCAAGGTAGCGTCCAGGTTTGGCCTGGCTAGAGAATACATGGGTGTTTTCTAGGAAAACCCTTGCAAAGGTTGGGTTGCTCGTGTTTTCCTCACTCTCCACCAAAGTGACACAATTCCCGGAAGCACCTGCATCGATGCAAGGCATCTCATGGTGATGCATTTGAGCCGCCCCTGGGAGAGCAATTGCCATCTCGCCGCTTGACGCGAGGCAACGAGATATAGTTTTTTCCCGCTGCGAGAAGCGAGGCTTTGACTGTCTTACCGCGGTTGCTAAACTTCTGGAAAAGCAATATTATTAACCACTAATCCCTGAGTTTGTACTGTGCTGACGCTTGGACAAGTGTTTGGCCGACTTCACGCTGGGCAATCGAATGGCGGTGCATGCAGTATGGATGCTGTCAGCTGTTTGGGCGTTCCTCTTTGATGTTCAGTGCCGGTGAACATGCGAGTTCCTGAATGATACCGTGTGTGAGGCCCGATGTTGCGGGAAAACCCGCCTCGTGCAAATCAGGCTGTGGCAACTTGTGTGACGGGGAAGGCCAGTCAGATCTAAGATAGAACCATCCCTCGCTTCAAGGACACCCACATCTGATTTCAACCCAATCTCTCTCTCTCTCTCTCGAGAACTACTTGATCCCAGTCTATCTCGCCTCTTTCAACTGGCTGTGGGTCAAACATAGGTGCCCAAAATGAAACCCTGGGAAATAGAACCAGGGACTAGAAGCCCCGCGGTTTTGTGGTGGTTTCATTTTGACCCATACCGAAATGGTGTCCATTATAAAACGACCCTCCTGGGCCGCCGGGCTTCTGCTTTCCGCCAGGCTCCCCGCAGGCAGAGAGATTGGGGTGGGGTGGGGCTGGATGAGGCCGATTCTTGGCTGCTTGTTGGTGTGATGGACGTGAACTGTGCTGATGGGAATGTAGTCGCAGATAATTAATATAGCATACACTTCTTCCTATTGACTGGCACGTTGAACTTCTGGGGGTCAACGACTTGTTCCAAGTCAATGTCTGAGAAGCTCATAGTGCGCTTCACGACACAAGCTGGCGCCCGAAAAGGGGTCGGGGGGGGTTGGAGATAGGGTCTGCGTTCACGTCGAGGCGACCATGCTGGGGTTTACTTCCGATTGGCGTGTCATGATTTGAGAGGTGTCCCAGGAGAATGAGGGATGGAGATTTCTAGGGGTTGATTCCTTTTCCATTCTTTTCAGGCATCGTTCTTTTCAAAAGCCGGCCATTTTTCAACTTTCAGCGCACGAAAACGAATCCAAGCTTGAGAGTCGAGTGGATATGTCACGTTGAGTTGAGCGTGGCTTCCATTTGATCATGTGTTGCGACAGAAGAACCGCCTTTTTCAGTGGAGATGTTGCAATTCCAGTCTTCAGGGTGAGGGCCCCGGGCGCCAGCTGGTCTTTCGGTTGAGTTGGTTCCTCGCAGCACCCGTTGGAAGGCGCGAACCCCACGACCGAAAAAAGCTGGTGTGTGCGTTCCGGGTTCCGGGCGGCGGTGTCCGTTTTTTGTTTTTGGTTGTGTTGCTTTTTTGGGGGGCGAAAAGCGGAACCAATCCACATTGCCGGTTCCCTGCCATCTTTGGTTTGTTAGCTCTTTCGTGTGTGGGGATATCCATTTAGGCCACCAAAAGTGCGCGACAAGGGAAAATCGGACCCGGGTTTTCTTCTTGCCGCAGGCTGCCGCCCCCTCCACAGTCCGGGCCCGAGATGGGGTCCGGGGTGCAGGTTCTTTGGTCGTTGCAGTTCACTCCCAGCAGGTTCTTTGGCCCGGAGCGCAGTTCATTTGGTTCACACAGGGGCGATTCGCGAAACACGTCCCGAAGAGTGGCTTCCCAAGTGATCGACGTTTCTCCGAAGTAAGCAGCAAAAGCCCATAGCCGTAGAAAGGTTCTTGGCACCTTGGCAAACCTTGTTCCGTCTGGACCCCACAGCCTCCCTCGGTATGGTTCCACATGCGTCAAGCAACTCCTGGCTGGTTTTGGGGCTTGTGCAGTTGGTCTTCTGGCACAGATCGATCCATGTTCATGTTTTGGGAGGCACACCAAGTGGATGTCTGAATTGCAGAGATAGCCACCCTGCAAGCCAATCTTGGTAGCCAGGCACAATTGATTTGAATGCTGCTTACGAGTCGATCAGTTTTTCAACGGCTTCGCAGCTGCTTCAAGCATCGGCCATCTTCCTGACTTCAGGAGGCACATTCGACATCTTCAGGTAGACAAGAAGGAGTGCGATTTGGTGGTTGTGGGTGAACAGCATGCCTGTCCATTTCTGGTATCGCAGGCCCTGAATGTATCCCAGATCATTTTCTCACTGAACCCTTCTTGCCGTGTGTCAACACAGCGCGAGGTTGATCCACAGACCGGGCAGGGCAGTTGATTCCGAAGGCGCAAGATGCGGAGCACTTGTTTCCTGGGTGCTCCGGCATGAAGTTGTGCCTCGCAACTTCCTTGGATGGCGATCCGGACGACTTCGAGGTGCCCGGCAATGGCTCATGTGTCGCATAGAGCCTTGGCGAGGGTCGGGTGACGTTTTTCGGAGAGGTCTTCAATGTCTCCTCTATATGGCGCTCGAGGGGACGCTTTTGGAGCTCGCCGGTCTGCAAGGCGCAGCCCATTTGAACGGGAAAGTGGGACAAGTGGTCTAACATCGCGAGGATTCTGCGGGCAGCTGGCGCAATGCAGTTTTGGTGCAAGGGCAAGAGCCTATTCTTTGCAAGCGCCTGAACGTGCCCGTGCCGGGCGACCGTGGGCGATGGCCAAAAAGCCGAGAACTGTCTTTTCTACGTGTGGGCCAGAGGGAGCTACAGATGTGTTGAGCGGAGCAGTTGTTGTGCTCTGTCAGCATCGCACACTGTTGGCAGTGTAATTGTTAGCCAAGGCATGCTTGGGCAGCAGCTGTGTTCAATTGTCTACATTTTGAGCCCAAACAACCTTTGTAAGAGCTTTGCTAGAGGCCGCACACTACTACACTGCTCGTAGGCAAACTGTGGGTGAGTCGGGTAGGCCAAGCACACGACAAGGACGTTCATGGCTATAGCCCCACAACTGCCTACGTGACGTTGGCGGAGCTTGCCCGATTGCCAAGGCAGCCGCCGCCCCCTAGCGCGAGCAGCGCGGCTTGCCTCAAGTCGCAAGGGCAAGATTCCATGCGGGGGGCGGATCAAATGCTCTTGGGAGCCCAAGGCCGTCCGCGACTTGCGCTTCATTCAAAAAGGTCCGTTTGAAACGGATGGTGTGAATCCCTCCGAGGTCCACATCCAGCCGCGGCCGCCGCCACCAGCCGCGTCCTGCGCGGGCTCGGCCGCCGGCGCCTCCGGCGCCTCCGGCGCCGCCGGTGCCAGCTCGGCCGGGGAGCTCGACTGCGCGTTGGAAGCGATGGAGCGGAGTGCCGTGCCGTGTGGTTGTTGAGAAGTGCGAATGTCACCCCCCAGATCCATGATTTGTGCATGTGTGGGGTGGAATGGGGCTCGATTTCTGCCATGGCTGCAGGAACTTGGTCCAACCAAGTCTGTGTTGACTACTTCCCTCCCCTTGCCTACGTATATCACACTTTGAGGCACTTTGCTCACCATTCCGTACTCAGAGATGCGGTTTCAGTGACCTGACGGGACTGTTGCCTTTTTCTTCCCATCTCGAAATTTGGGTTTAAAATTAAACGATCAGAGGGGCAAACAACACGCAGGTTTTGGATGTTTCGACTTACTGATTGGGCAAGCGCTTCATTTTGGGCTTTCGGGTCCAACCCAATGGCCTTGTTTGTGAGGTTGTTCTATCCAGCCAGCACCAAAGAAGGCACTTGGGCGTTTCCCTCCACTCCTCTCCGCTTGCCACCTGGGCTGATTTGACCTCCGGCCCTGTCTCCGCACCTGCGGCTTGGGTTGCCAGGTCTGGGGCGAGACCTGGGCCGCAAGCCGGGGATCCCGGGTCGGCTTGGCGAACCGAAGCAACTTGGGCTTTTTGGGTGGGTGCAGTTGGGGTGGGGTGGGGGGGGGGGGGTTACTTTTGGCCCAAGTCTCTAGGGGTTGACAGACATCGTTCTTAAAATCAGCCATTTCCCAAGGGCTTTTGGTGGTTTTCTAGAAAGAAGGATCCCTGCAAAGAATGGGGAAGCTACTCCTAGAAAGTCGCGTTAATCAAAAGGCCAAATCAAATACGAGCAAATGGCTTTATACTCCCAGCTCCAGGGTTTTAGCTGGTAAGGCACATCAAGATCCATGGAACGAGTTTGAAGAGACGAAATCTCCAGTTGGCTTCAAGATTGGGAACGGCTGCCACCCCCGTCCATGGTGCGGTCCGTACAACGCCTTGGGTTGGAAGAGCTCGCGGGAGCTGACAGATTTCGTAGTTCTCTTGCCAAGCTTCGAGATCTCTCTTCGATTCCTCAATGAGCCTTCGAAGGCTCGCCAGCTTCCACCCCGTTTTCCCCGCTTTGTCGAAGCGCCGACACCCCCCTTCGGCCTTCGGCCTTCGGCCCACCGCAGGCCCTGCCATCAGCGGGCACTTCCCGGACCTCGGGGACGTGCCGACTCAGTCGAAGAAGGCCGGTTTGCGGCCGGTTCTCAAATCCAAGGGGCAAGCGGTGATGTTTGGTTTCTTGGGGGAGGAGTGGTGCACGAAGTCGCCCGAATCTGTGCAAAAGGTGGCTTTGCCGTCGTTTTTCTCATTTTTTGTGAATGGGAAGGAAGAGAGAGGTGCAGGCCTCGGGATTTGGGATTTTCCTTGGCTCGGCAAGGCGCCCGCAAACCTCTCTTTTCTGTCGGTGCATCATTTCGATGGTTCTTGAAAGCGGAGCGTCACCCTGCCGTTTGCGAGGGCTTCCAATTCTAACAGAGCGGACTGTTCTGGGCGATTGTCTGAAGCTGCGGCTTTGAACAAAGGGGCCCAGCCCCGGATCGGTGAAGCAATGCAGCGAGTGGAAAGGTGGGTCCCCCCTCCAAATGAGAGGGCTTGTGTTGGTCTCCCCCTCAAGTGGACCCAAAAGGGTCGCTTGCTTGGGCCCAGCCAAATCATCCAGCGTCAACAGCATCCCATCCCCGCAACCTGCAAAGCAGGCACCACTCCCCGAACGATTGGGGGGAGTCTGAGTGTTACACCGGCACTTGAGGTCTTAGTTTGCAGGAACGGTAGCTAGCTGGTAACCTATCCCACTCGATACGCTTTCCATTGGGCGGGGATTGGGGATCATTTGTCTTGGTGCTCAGTATGGAAGGAGAAATGAAATGAACCCAGGCTTGGTCCCAAAGCAAAGGAAACCACCAGTTGGATGGTTTAAATCGGGGTCATGAACCATTTCTCATTTCCTATCGCAGGGTTGTGGGAAGGGGTTTATCCCCACTTCTGTGATACAAGGACATCTCCCGCTTTATACTTGGCGGCTCCCAGCCGTCCCCTTAGCTTTTTAGCTTTTTTGGGTTTCCTGGTTAGGTTTCCATTTAACCCACTACAAGTTCGTCACTTTTAGCAGGGGATCCGAGGGCAGCCCGGTTTTTTAGGCGGTCCCCCAAACTGGCTTCCGTCTTCCTCTCGGTTTTCCTTCCCAAAAGACTTACCGCAAAAAGAAAAACATGGCCACACCCAAGAAGATGTCAGGGGTTGGGCCCAAAAGGGGAAGCCAAAAGCACCCACAAACTTCCACCACCCCAAGAAGATGTTCGGGTTGTTGCCCAAAAGGGGCAGCCAAAGAACCCTACACACTTCCAATCCACCGCCCAAAAAGAAACCCGCGCGCGCCGCCGGCCGCCGGCCGCGATACACGTCACTGGTGGGATTCGTCACGCGTCACGCGTCACGCCTCGGTTTCCTCGGCG